>CM029012.1:217869007-218101373 GCA_016801055.1 Panax notoginseng | reverse complement strand
AAAAAACAAACCGAGTCTCCACCTCTGTCCGTAAGAGAAAACAACCTTCCGACAATCAACCACCACCGCCTCCCGAACCATCTATGCCCTCTTTAACACGATCTTCCCACTCAGCGTTTAGGCGAGAAGCCGCATCTTCACCCACTGTATGGCCGGAGTTTAACGCAAACTTTCCCTTTCAGCTGTTTAATTCATTTGTTCGGGAGACCGATGACCATCGGTTCGGAAACAGCTCGATTAGGGATTTAATCGAGGAATGCATGAGTTACCAGGCTAAGGTGAGTTAGTTGTTCAATTTGAATATTGGAAATTATGTGCCTCTTCTAATAATTTACCGACCGACTTTGAATGTCTGTAGGCAAATGCTGTCTTCAGGAGGCTTCTTACCAGATATAAAGAAATCGAAGCTGAAGAAGACGCAGCCAGACGAGAGAGAATGCTATTCTGACGTCGGCCTTGAGCAAAGAGAGAAGGGACCATGGTACGCTCTCTTCAATAACGAATGCCTCCAAAAGTGTGAGACCCCAGATTTTTTGAATAATTATTTAATTTTTCTCGATAATAATTTTTTTATATTATGGTGTGGATTTGATATAATTAGTTTGGGTAGTATTTATAAATTTTGCAAAGTATGCAAGTTGTCATATTATATTCGATTGGTCGGGGAATATTCTTTTTGTCGGGGAATATCCGTACGACGGTACAATCATTGGTGGACCCCAACAGAATTATTGTCGGATTGAGAAAACGACAAAAATATTTTATTAAAAATAACGGCGGAAATTTTACCATTGTTACTGTTGAACTACTCGGTAGTAAAAGTACAGTAATTCAGTGTGGTTGCATAGTAGCACACGGTATTGATTATTAATGCTTATGTGAGAAGTCACTCAGTTTGATTCAATTATTGTCAGTTAATAATATGAATTATTTAGCGATAATGACGTTTTGTTTTATTCGTATTATTAACGTAATAAAACAGAAACATCTTTTTATATAAAACAGAATACTTTATTAAAGTTATTCTATAAATAGAATATATTATATTTTATTTAAAAGATTTTTCTTTAAATATGGACCGTCAGATTAAAGTAATCAATCTGGACCGTTCATGGATTAGTTACTATGCATTCTATTTTTCTATAAATAGCAGCTCATTCCTTCATTATTTCTTACGAATTCACTGAACTCTAGAGAGAGAAACTATAGAGAGAAACTATAGAGAGAGAGAAGAAGAGTATTCTGCTACTTAACTACTTCCTTATTTCAGCTCGTCTTTAAAACGGTAAGGGATATTATTCTTTCGTATTCAAGAAGAGAATTTCTGTTATTCCATTTCTTATTATTCTGTTGGAATAACCTGTATACGCGGATCTACCCTATACTTGGTGACATTCTTCTATTATTCTGTTGGAACATCCTGTCTGTGGTGTTTTACACCGGACCTGGTTCCGTTTTTATTATTATTCTGTTGGAACATCCTGTCTGTGTGTTTTACACCGGACCTGGTTCCATTATTTATTATACTGTTCTTTATTATTCTGTCGGAATATCCTGTCTGTGCGTTTACGCCGGACCTGGTTCATTATTTATTATTCTGTCGGAATATCCTGTCTGTGCGTTTACGCCGGACCTGGTTCCATTATTTATTATTCTGTTGGAATACCTGTCTGTGCGGTCTATCGCATGCATGGTGATTTCTTTTGTTATTCCATTCTTTATTGTACTCAGTTGGTTAAGTTTTGACTTCTATACTCCATGAAATTAGTGGAATATCCTTGATATTTGCGCTTCATCTAGTATCTGTTCATGAAAATATTCTCCTGATCATTCTTGAATTTTTACTCAACAAAGCTGTATCATGTTGACAATTTGGACGTTGTTAATTCCTGGATAATTAATTCTTGAACTTGTTTTATTGAATTCTTATATCATGTGTCATCATCCTCATGTTTATAAAATGTTGAAAGTCATCTGTGGCCTGTAGTGCATAGATGGACTTGGTATGATTATGACCAGGGATCATTCGGTATAATCATGACCGTAATGTTACAAATGATGTGGTAAAAGTCCTCATTGGCCCGTAGTGCATTGATGGACAGTTGTTGGCATGATCATGACCATTAATGAATACACGAATATCTTGGCCGTAGTGCAGGGGTGGTGATTCGATGATGTGGATTATTTTATTAAGCTGAGTCTCAGCGATCACAGTGTTGAAAAACTTTTTAAATCATAAAAGATAGTAGAGTTTATTTTATACTTGACTCTTTTAATGGATTGCTTGTTCCGCTGCAGTTAAACTTGATGTCTATTATATTTTATCAGTTTAACATTGTTGAAGGCTAATGATAAATTTATTCTACATTATCTTAGTCATAATATTTCTTACTGGCTAGTTGAGCTCACCCTTTCTTTCACTGTTCTCTTCAGGAAATGAGAACGTAGCTGGGGCAAGTCGGGAAACGGAAGAGAGAGTGATGGTTCGAATGATAGTATTAGTTAGTAGTCCTCACTATTCTATGTATAGTGTGTTAATAAATGTAATGACGACTCCTTTTGAGTATGAATACTCTCTAGAAGATAATATTTGTATTCAAACTCGCAGTTTATGTTTTGTTGTATTGTATACGACAGTTGTATTAGTAAGTTGTATTTGTATTCTGTACTTTGTATCTGACGACCAAGATGGGTGATGTATACCTAATTTTGGGGGCGTCACAGTTGGTATCAGAGCTTAGGGATATGATCCCTGGTAAGATGTGAGAATAGAACTAGAGGGGAGAGACGGGGAATTCCTTCGCTAGTTGACCTACCTAAGTTTATTTGTTATTTAATTGGTTGGTCAGAGTATATTGCTAATATGTGACATGTTAATTAACCTTTGTGTTGTGGCAGTATCTGAAAATGACATCTGAGAATGTTGAGAATAGCAATGGAGCACAGGAGACCGTTGATTCTCCCCAGATCAATAATCAGGACAATGTGCAACAGGATGGCGATAATCCTCCTGTAAACAACAACACTGATCAATTGACGAATAACGGTACGTTTAGGAGTTTTTTAGAATTCATGCAACATCAGGCGAAGGCGGCTCCTGTTCATAATGCAGGAGGAAACAATGACAACCCACGGTTGGTCACCGCTAAGCAATTCAAGGAGCTAGGACCACCGGAGTTTTTGGGAAAGCCAGAACCACTTAAGGCGGAGACGTGGTTAAAGCAGATCACCAGATATTTGATGTCTTGGGATGCTCCGAGGAGCAAAAGGTTCCCTTTGCCACCTTTATGTTGCGTGAAGAGGCAGATTACTGGTGGGAATCTGTAAAACGTACCCAGCCTGACGCACTCAAGATGTCTTGGGAGAAGTTCCAAGAGCTGTTCAATGACAAATACTTTCCCGAAAGTGTTCGTCACATGAAGGAGGTGGAATTCATCAAATTAGAGCAGAATAATATGACCGTGTCGCAGTACGAAGCCAAGTTTGCCGAGTTGTCCCGATTTACGTCCCACTTGGTGGATAATGAAGAGAGAATGACGCGAATGTTTTTAAGAGGTTTGAAACCGGAGATACGTCAATATCTTATTTCTCATAAACTGTGTCTGTATTCAGATGTTGTAAATAGGGCTCAATTAGTAGAACGCGATAAACGAGTCAACGCAACCAAAAGAGAGCAGCCGAAAAAATGATAATACTGGTGATAACAGTCATCAAAGCGGTGACAATAAGCATGGAGGGAATCAACATGCCAGAAATGATAATCACTTCAATGGTAATCATGGTCAAAAACAATAAGAATGGACATTTCAAGAAGAGGAAATTCAACAATGATGGAAAGACGTCAGCACCAGCACCCGTTGTTAAGGAAGGAGAACGACCACCTATCATATGCTTCAAATGCGGAGGGGAGGGACACATCAGTCTAAACTGCGCGACGCCATCCAAAGCATGCTATAATTGTGGAAGAGAAGGTCACCTAGCTCGATTTTGTCGTATGGTGAAGTCAAGTTCAGCTGGAATAGTGATGCCAAAGGATGTCCCAGACAAGCCAAAGCCGGTAGTTTAAGAGAGAGCGTTATTTTTTCGTGACGAGGAACCTGAATAAAATTATCACGGGTATGTTAGTTATAAACTCTTGCGAAGTCTATACCGTGTTAGATACCGGTTCTACTCACTCTTTTATTTCACCTAGTTGTGTTCAATGTTTGAACTTAACTCGGAGAAGTTAGACTTTGATTTATCTGTTGAAATTCTGTTGGGAGAAACCTTTGTTACCTCCACTATTTATAAATCTTGTTCAAATCAACACTTTCACGTTACCTGTTGATCTTATCTCTTTGAAAATACTTGCATTGATGTGATTTTTGGAAACGATTGGTTAACTGCTCATCATGCTTTTCGTAAGGTTGTTAGCTTTCATATTCCTAACCAACCTGTTATGCGAATTCAAGTAACCAAATCACTAAAGTCAATCATTGTCATATCAAGCCATAAGTAAAAATCCTCGTTCCTTTCGTTGTTGACTTCCTGGTGTGGAATGCACCGAAGCTAGACTTTCCGTAGGAGACGTTGTAAATGACGATGGCAAGTTGATAGGTATCAATGTGACGTGTTATCCAAGTCTTGGATGAGGGTCACAGTTTTAAACGATATTTCTACTGTTAATAAATTTCTTGACGTATTCTTGAAGACTTCTTAGCCTACCCCAGAGCGTAAAATTGAATTTTGTATTGACCCCAGTACAAAACCCATTTCTTAAACCCTCAAATATTTCTTCAACTAAAACGAACGTATTATGCGCCAAAGACATTGGCTCGAGCTGTTGAAGATTACGATCGTACCATTCAATAACATCGTGGAAAAGCGAACGTGGTAGCTGACGCGTTGTGTAGAAGATCGTATACGGTTACAAGTGCGAATATACGAACCCACGTGAAGATAACGAATATACGATTAAAATCGACTTTAATCGATAAAGTTAAAGCCGCTCAAGCTACATACTCAGAGCTGATAAATGTGAAGAAGAAGGTTCAAGAGGGCGTTATTCTAGAAGCAAGAATCGACGAAGAGAGGAAATCTCAACTCTCGATTTAATTGGCCCATTTGAAATTCTCGATGAAGTAGGAACTGTGGCCTATAGACTCGTTTTACCGCCAAGTCTGTTGCGTGTTCAGAACATTTTTTTTACGTATCGATGTTACGTAAATATGTGGACGACCCGAACCACATTATTAATTTAGAACCGGACGAGATAGTGAAAGATTTAACGTATGAGGAGATACGTGTTAACATCTTGGATAAGAAGGATCATATTCGATGCTTAAAGGTTATACCTCAAGAGTTAGAATTTGAAGTAAAGTCAAGGTATCCTCACATGTTCGGCATACCAAGTACGTACGTAAATTTCGAGGGCGAAATTCCATAAGGAGGGGAGATTGTGAGACCCCAGATTTTATGAATAAATATTTAATTTTTCTCGAAATAATTTTTTTATATTATGGTGTGGATTTGATATAATAGTTATGGGTAGTATTTATAAATTTTGCAAAGTATGCAAGTTGTCATATTATATTCGATTGGTCGGGGAATATTCTTTTTGTCGGGGAATATCCGTACGACGGTACAATCATTGGTGGACCCCACAACAGAATTATTGTCGGATTGAGAAAACGACAAAAATATTTTATTAAAAATAACGGCGGAAATTTTACCATTGTTACTGTTGAACTACTCGGTCGTAAAAGTACAGTAATACGTGTGGTTGCATAGTAGCACACGGTATTGATTATTAATGCTTATGTGAGAAGTCACTCAGTTTGATTCAATTATTGTCAGTTAATAATATGAATTATTTAGCGATAATGACGTTTTGTTTTATTCGTATTATTAACGTAATAAAACAGAAACATCTTTTTATATAAAACAGAATACTTTATTAAAGTTATTCTATAAATAGAATATATTATATTTTATTTAAAAGATTTTTCTTTAAATATGGACCGTCAGATTAAAGTAATCAATCTGGACCGTTCATGGATTAGTTACTATGCATTCTATTTTTCTATAAATAGCAGCTCATTCCTTCATTATTTCTTACGAATTCACTGAACTCTAGAGAGAGAAACTATAGAGAGAAACTATAGAGAGAGAGAAGAAGAGTATTCTGCTACTTAACTACTTCCTTATTTCAGCTCGTCTTTAAAACGGTAAGGAATATTATTCTTTCGTATTCAAGAAGAGAATTTCTGTTATTCCATTTCTTATTATTCTGTTGGAATAACCTGTATACGCGGATCTACCCTATACTTGGTGACATTCTTCTATTATTCTGTTGGAACATCCTGTCTGTGTGTTTTACACCGGACCTGGTTCCGTTTTTATTATTATTCTGTTGGAACATCCTGTCTGTGTGTTTTACACCGGACCTGGTTCCATTATTTATTATACTGTTCTTTATTATTCTGTCGGAATATCCTGTCTGTGCGTTTACGCCGGACCTGGTTCCATTATTTATTATTCTGTCGGAATATCCTGTCTGTGCGTTTACGCCGGACCTGGTTCCATTATTTATTATTCTGTTGGAATAACCTGTCTGTGCGGTCTATCGCATGCATGGTGATTTCTTTTGTTATTCCATTCTTTATTGTACTCAGTTGGTTAAGTTTTGACTTCTATACTCCATGAAATTAGTGGAATATCCTTGATATTTGCGCTTCATCTAGTATCTGTTCATGAAAATATTCTCCTGATCATTCTTGAATTTTACTCAACAAAGCTGTATCATGTTGACAATTTGGACTTTGTTAATTCCTGGATAAATTAATTCTTGAACTTGTTTTATTGAATTCTTATATCATTGTCATCATCCTCATGTTTATAAAATGTTGAAAGTCATCTGTGGCCTGTAGTGCATAGATGGACTTGGTATGATTATGACCAGGGATCATTCGGTATAATCATGACCGTAATGTTACAAATGATGTGGTAAAAGTCCTCATTGGCCCGTAGTGCATTGATGGACAGTTGTTGGCATGATCATGACCATTAATGAATACACGAATATCCTTGGCCGTAGTGCAGGGGTGATTCGATGATGTGGATTATTTTATTAAGCTGAGTCTCAGCGATCACAGTGTTGAAAAACTTTTTAAATCATAAAAGATAGTAGAGTTTATTTTATACTTGACTCTTTTAATGGATTGCTTGTTCCGCTGCAGTTAAACTTGATGTCTATTATATTTTATCAGTTTAACATTGTTGAAGGCTAATGATAATTTATTCTGCATTATCTTAGTCATAATATTTCTTACTGGGCTAGTTGAGCTCACCCTTTCTTTCACTGTTCTCTTCAGGAAATGAGAACGTAGCTGGGGCAAGTCGGGAAACGGAGTGATGGTTCGAATGATAGTATTAGTTAGTAGTCCTCACTATTCTATGTAATAGTGTGTTAATAAATGTAATGACGACTCCTTTTGAGTATGAATACTCTCTAGAAGATAATATTTGTATTCAAACTCGCAGTTTATGTTTTGTTGTATTGTATACGACAGTTGTATTAGTAAGTTGTATTTGTATTCTGTACTTTGTATCTGACGACCCAAGATGGGTGATGTATACCTAATTTTGGGGGCGTCACAAAAAGGATTTGAATAAGTTAAAAGAAAAACTGGAGACAGCCGAAGCCACACACCGAATCACCGTTAGTACGAACGTAGACCTGGTTAGTAGAAATGAAGTCCTTGTGGGGAAAAACGAAACATTGGTGAAAACCAACAAGAGCCTGGCGCTGCATGTGAACGAATTCGAAGCTAGGGACTTGAGTCATCTGAAGGAACGAGAAAAGCTCGAATAGGAGCTTTGAGAACTTCGTGCTTTGAGAGATTTGGGTCCCCCTCTGACTAAAGATCTTCGGAGAGAAGTTCAACAAGAATACTGGAAATCAGCTGAGTTGAATGAGGAGATTGTCCAAATGTTCTCGGATGGATATGATGAGTGCCGAAGCAAAGACAAGGCAAGACTTGTCACAGCCAAGGTTGATCCGACCATTCTCGACTCTTCGGAAGACGAAGCTGAATCCTGAAGATGATTTTCTGTTCCCTTAGTTGTAGGATTTCTGTAAAAAGTTCCTATTATTTTGTAAATGAAATACCGACTTTCTTCCTTATGATTTTGGTGCGCTTTTTATCAATACTTCAATATCGATTCATCTTGAAAAATGTACAAGCTCTTTCATGGACTTAACTTAAACTGTTAATTAACAACTAAGCAAGTTATATAACAGATGAGATGAAGTTAAGGAATGAGGCATTCCGAACTCAACACTTAGGAAGATTTAGGTAATAAAGTAAAGGAATACTTATTCGCCTACCGTGAAGGGCCTGACGAACCTGCCGATGAGGCTACCATCGAATGGTCAGCGAGTCCACCCGAACCTCCTTACACCGATGATGTTAACAGCAACGCGCACAAGACTTGTTTGAGAAAAAGGGAACTTTTATTGATGACGACTGAAATATTTACAGACTTCCGGTGTACTGACATTGTATCTACTGAAAATATTTCTTAAGCCTGCCGGCATGCCAAGTGTTTTTAATTGCTGACCCGTCCAATATCCTCAACAGATAAGTCCCCGACTTCGGTACTTCTATAACTTCATACGGTCCTTCCCAATTTGACATCAGCTTTTTCAAATTTTGGGGTGTAGATGCTTCAACTTCTCTGAGAACGAAATCTCCTACTTCGAATCTGCGAAGCTTTACCCCTTTGTTATAATGCTTAGCTACTCTTCGCTGATAAGCTGCTAGTTTGATCAAGGCTATTTCTCTCACTTCTTCAAGTAAATCAAGATTGGCTTTCAGCCCTTCGTCATTGTATATCTCTTTGAACTGACTAACTCGAAGGCTTGGAGATCTAATTTTAATTGGGACTAAGGCGTCAGTACCATAGGCCAGTCTGAAAGGTGAATCCCCTGTTGTGGTCCTCGGAGTGGTCCGATAAGCCCATAACACGCTGAGCAGCTCTTCTGGACATCTTCCTTTAGCTTCGTTCAATCTGCGCTTGATTCCATTCAGCAGCGTTCTGTTGGTCACTTCGACTTGTCCATTAGACTGAGGATGAGCTACCGAAGTCTTTCTGTGCTGGACCCCCAGTTCTTTCAAAAATGCTTCGAATTTCGATCCCACAAATTGACGTCCATTGTCCGAAATCACCACCTTAGGAATTTCGAACCGAAATACCACCGACTCCTTGATGAACTTTAAGCATTCCTGTTCCGTTATTAACCTAAGTGGTTTTGCTTCTACCCACTTGGTCATGGAGTCGATGGCAACAATAACAAAGCTGACCTGACCTTTTGCTTTCGGTAGTGGACCTAGTATATCAACCCCCCAGACAGCAAAGGGTATAGGAGATAAGATTGAGTATAGCTCTTCTGGTGGCTGATGTGGGATCGGACTGTTGAGCTGACATTTCTCGCACTTCTTGACGTATTCAGTCGCTTCCTTGAAGATGGTAGGCCAGTAGTACCCCTGACGAAGTATTTTGTATGCTAATGACTTAGCAGCCATATGGTCGCCACAAATGCCTTCATGTACCTCCCGGAGAGCGTATTCCGCTTCGGATGGAGTCAAACATTTTAACAGTGGAGACGAGAATGCTCTTCGATACAGATCTCCATCTATCAGAACGAAATTAGCACTCTTGTACTTGATTTTCTTTGCTAACATCTGATCCGAAGGTAAGACGCCATCTGCCAGATACTCCAGATATGGAGTCAACCAGCAGTTGGTTCGATCAGCACAGATTACCAACTCATGATGAACACTAGGATGTTGTAGAATTTCCAAGTAAACCGACCCATTGAAGACGTTAACATCCGTAGTTGCTAGTTTGGAGAGTGCGTCAGCAATGGAATTGTCATTACGTTCGACCCCCTGAAATTCGTAGAACTGGAAATACTGAAGCCGTTCTTTCAACTCCGCCAAATACTTGATCATTCTATGACATCGGGCTTCGTATTCCCCGGAGACTTGTTTAACGACTAACTGAGAGTCGCTAAAGATAACTATTCTTTGCACTTCGAGACTCTTAGCTAGTCGCAATCCCGCCAACACTGCCTCATACTCCGCCTCATTGTTCGTCGCTTTAAACTGAAATCTGATGGCCTGTTGCACCTTGAATCCCTCCGGACTCGTCAGAATAATCCCTGCTCCGCTGACGTCCATAGTAGAGGACCCATCTGCATACAATGTCCACAAACTCTGCTTCTGCTGTAGAACTGCGACTATGCTGTCAGATCCTTCAGCTTCTGCCACAACTTCATCAGCTTCAGAAAACGAACATTCGACCACAAAATCAGCCAAGGCCTGCCCCTTGATGGCGATTCAGTGATGATATTCAACGAAAAATTGAGATAACTCCATCGTCCATGCAGCTAATCTCCCCGACACCTCAGGTTTGCCCATAATTTTCTTCAAAGGCTGATCTGTGTAGACTATTACCAATCTTCCCTGGAAGTACTGCCTAAGCTTTCGACTAGTAGTTATTAAAGCAAAAGCAAATTTTTCAATGTTTGGGTACCTTATTTTAGCATCCCGAAGGACATGGCTTACATAATAAACCGGGTGCTGCTTACCCCCAACTTCTCGCACCAAAACTGCTCCTACTGCCAACGAACTAGCTGCTAAGTACAAATACAAAGGCTCAGCAGGAGCGGGTTTCACCAATAAAGGCGCCGAAGATAAGTAGGACTTGATGCTCTGAAAGGCGTCTTCGCATTCCGAAATCCATTGGAACGTCTTGGCATTCTTCGACCCTTTCAATGTATCAAAAAACGGCAAACACCTTTCTGCCGATTTGGACATAAACCTCCTCAAAGCTGCAATCCTCCCAGTCAGACGTTGAACATCTTTAATTGACTGGGGAGTCTTCATGTTCAGGATCGCTTGAATCTTTTCTGGATTGGCTTCAATTCCTCTTTGACTGACCAGATAACCCAGAAACTTGCCAGCCCCTAATCTGAAGGTGCATTTAACAGGATTCAGTCTCAATTTGTGATGACGGACTGTCTGAAAGCATTCTTTCAAGTCATCCAGATGTTTATGTACCAACATGCTCTTAACAATCATGTCATCCACGTACACCTCCATACTCTTGCCCAACTGATACCTGAAGACATAGTTCATCATCCTCTGGTAAGTGGCTCCGGCGTTGATGAGACCGAAGGTCATTTTCTTATAGGCATATACCGAACGATGCGTAATGAACGCCGTCTTCGGTATATCCTCTTTAGGCATGGAGATTTGATGATAGCCAGAGAATGCATCCATGAAGCTCAACAAAGCATACCCCGAAGTTGCATCGATGAGCTGGTCAATGTGGGGTAACGGGTAAAAATCTTTTGGACAAGCTTTATTCAGATCTGTATAGTCGATGCAGACTCGCCATTTCCCGTTCTGCTTCTGGACCAGCACCACATTTGCCATCCACTGCGGATAGTCGATCTCGAAGGTGAAGTCAGCGGCTAACAGCTTCGCAATTTCTTCATCGATGATTCGTTGGCGCTCAGGCGCAAAGATCTTCCTCTTTTCCCGAACTGGCTTCTTTGACGGGTCCACTTCCAACCGATGCTCTGCAATATCCCTGCTCACTCCCGGCATATCTTGAGGTTCCCATGCGAAGATATCAACATAACATCGCAGGAGTTCAATGAGGTTCGTCCGGAGAGGTTCCGGCAGACCCGAACCTATTTTCACCGTTTTGTTAGCCTTACCCGGGATGAGCTCTTTCTCTTCTGTTTCTTCAGCTGGCATGACCAACGGCTCTGAGCTGCTCTCCGTGAAGGGTTTGATCTCTATCGCCATGGTCTGTTTTTGCTTTGATACCCCCACTCCCGAAGTGATCACGACATTTCTATAACATCTTCTGGCCAGATCCAAATCTCCTTTCACCTTCCCAACCCCATGAGCCGTAGGAAATTTGATTTTGAAGTGAGGGATTGAGGTTACAGCTTGTAAAGTAGTTAAAGTGGGCCTCCCCAAGATAGCATTATAAGCGGAATCTACATGTACAACATACAATTTGTAAATAATTTCAACCTGTTGGGGGGCCGTTCCGAAGATAACCGGCAGTTCGATGGTCCCAGCCACTTTGACTGGATCGTTGCTGAAGCCGTATAAAGGGGTCTCCTGCCCGATCTCCATCTTCTTCCCATCAAGATTCATCCTCTGATAAGCATGGTCATATAGGATATCCACAGAAGACCCATTGTCGATCATCATTCGTTTCATGTCCACCGAACCCACTTGTGCCGTCACCACCAATGATCCCTCGTGCGGTTCGATGATTTTCGAAGGGTAATCCTCATCTGTAAAGGAGATTACCGTACCTGGGAAGGGTCTATCAGTCTTCGGGAGGGTACCCGCCACCGACATGACCGAATTCAGATAACTTCGGCGCTTCTTTCCAACAAGCTTGCCAGAAGTGCCTCCAGTGATGACATCTATCACTTGCCTTGCTGGTGGTCCAGGAGCGGGGAATATTTATTGTACTGGTTGGGCTGCCTGAACAGGTCCTCTGTCTTGCTGTTGATTCGTTCTGGCAGCTACATAATGAACTAAAGCCCCGTCTTGTACCTTTCTCTCAATAAAATCTTTCAAACTAGCACAGTCGTTCGTATCGTGGCCCGAGGCTTGATGATAGTCACAATACTTACGAGAATTTCCTTTCCCGGGCTTAATGTTATCTCGAGGTGGCTCGAAGATAGGTTGATTCTTAATCTGATCCAAGATAATAGCCCTGTCAGTGTTGAGTGCAGTATACGTCCTATTTACCCTCTGAGCTAGAGCGGACGAGCGTCCTCCACCCTGTCTCCAATTATTGTTGTATTTCTTTGATCCGCCATCATGACGACCTTTATTTCCTTCATTCTTAATCTGGTCCCCTTCTGTTCTGTCCCGATCTGTCTCCTTAAGCCGATCTGAAGAAGGGCGTTTGAGGCTATTCATGGCTTCCTCCACCACGATATAACCTTCAGCTTTGTCGAAGGCTTCCGCGAGACTCTTCGGGTGGTGAAACATTAATTTATTCACCAACTTCTCTGATTTGATCAGATCTAATCCATTCTGAAATAATCCCACAGCTTGTAGATCGTTCAGGTCTGTCACTTGGCCGACTGCTTCACGGAATCGCTCTACATATTGGCCCAAAGACTCATTTGAATACTGTCGAACCTGAGACAACGAGCCAGTTGGTTTCCCCCCCTTTTGTTGCTCCCAAAGCGAGCGTGGAACTTATTGCACATGTCCGCCCAAGATGAAATCGAATCCGAAGGTAAAGTCCCTATCCACTGCCTGGCATCCTTTCGGAGTGTCGTGGCAAAGGTATGACACTTAGCAGCATCACTAAAGTCATAATAATCCATCAGTCGGTCGAACGTCTGACTATGGTTATAGGGATCCCCCGATCCGTCATAGCTTTCAATGTGGGGCAACTTCTTGGTGGGGTCAGCTTTTTCTTTTAGAATCTCCGCGAAAAAGGGGATGCCTTCTTTCCTGAAGTATCTTTCATTTTCTGTACCTCGGCAAGCTGCCTCCGAAGCTCCTCCAACTCTTTAACCAGATACTCCACGCCTTCTGGTTGAGATGATGCTTCATTTTCTGGTGACTCCTCCCTCTTCTGAGTGAACCGGTCTCTTGCCATAGAACCCCCAACTTTCGAGAGGCTTTTGAGATGACGATGGTCCACAGAGCGGAATGCCCTCGGTGGACTTTCTGGTGTCATTCGGAATGCGAAGACGCCTTTCAGAGCATCAAGTCCTACTTATCTTCGGCGCCTTTGTTGGTGAAGCCCGCTCCTGCTGAGCCTTTGTATTTGTACTTAGCAGCTAGTTCGTTGGCAGTAGGAGCAGTTTTGGTGCGAGAAGTTGGGGGTAAGCAGCACCCGGTTTATTATGTAAGCCATGTCCTTCGGGATGCTGAAATAAGGTACCCAAACATTGAAAAGTTTGCTTTTGCTTTAATAACTACTAGTCGAAAACTTAGGCAGTACTTCCAGGGAAGATTGGTAATAGTCTACACAGATCAGCCTTTGAAGAAAATTATGGGCAAACCTGAGGTGTCGGGGAGATTAGCTGCATGGACGATGGAGTTATCTCAATTTTTCGTTGAATATCATCCCCGAACCGCCATCAAGGGGCAGGCCTTGGCTGATTTTGTGGTCGAATGTTCGTTTTCTGAAGCTGATGAAGTTGTGGCAGAAGCTGAAGGATCTGACAGCATAGTCGCAGTTCTTCAGCAGAAGCAGAGTTCGTGGACGCTGTATGCAGATGGGTCCTCTACTATAGACGTTAGCGGAGCAGGGATTATCCTGACGAGTCCGGAGGGATTCAAGGTGCAACAGGCCATCAGATTTCAGTTTAAAGCGACGAACAATGAGGCGGAGTATGAGGCAGTGTTGGCGGGATTGCGACTAGCTAAGAGTCTCGAAGTGCAAAGAATAGTTATCTTTAGCGACTCTCAGTTAGTCGTTAAACAAGTCTCCGGAGAATACGAAGCCCGAGGTCATAGAATGATCAAGTATTTGGCGGAGTTGAAAGAACGGCTTCAGTATTTCCAGTTCTACGAATTTCAGGGGGTCGAACGTAATGACAATTCCATTGCTGACGCACTCTCCAAACTAGCCACTACGGATGTTAACGTCTTCGATGGGTCAGTTTACTTGGAAATTCTACAACATCCTAGTGTTCATCATGAGTTGGTAATGTGTGCTGATCGAACCAACTGCTGGTTGACTCCATATCTGGAGTATCTGGCAGATGGTGTCTTACATTCGGATCAGATGTTAGCCAAGAAAATCAAGTACAAGAGTGCTAATTTCGTTCTGATAGATAGAGATCTGTTCCGAAGAGCATTCTCGTCTCCACTGTTAAAATGTTTGACTCCATCCGAAGCGGAATACGCTCTCCGGGAGGTACATGAAGGCATTTGTGGCGACCATATGGCTGCTAAGTCATTAGCATACAAAATACTTCGTCAGGGGTACTATTGGCCTACCATCTTCAAGGAAGCGACTGAATACGTCAAGAAGTGCGAGAAATGTCAGCTCAACAGTCCGATCCCACATCAGCCACCAGAAGAGCTATACTCAATCTTATCTCCTATACCCTTTGCTGTCTGGGGGGTTGATATACTAGGTTCACTACCGAAAGCAAAAGGTCAGGTCAGCTTTGTTATTGTTGCCATCGACTACATGACCAAGTGGGTAAAAGCAAAACCACTTAGGTTAATAACGGAACAGGAATGCTTAAAGTTCATCAAGGAGTCGGTGGTATTTCGGTTCGAAATTCCTAAGGTGGTGATTTCGGACAATGGATGTTAATTTGTGGGATCAAAATTCGAAGCATTTTTGAAAGAACTGGGGGTCCAGCACAGAAAGACTTCGGTAGCTCATCCTCAGTCTAATGGACAAGTCGAAGTGACCAACAGAAGGCTGCTAAATGGAATCAAGCGCAGATTGGACGAAGCTAAAGGAAGATGGCCAGAAGAGCTGCTCAGCGTGTTATGGGCTTATCGGACCACTCCGAGGACCACAACAGGGGATTCACCTTTCAGACTGGCCTATGGTACTGACGCCTTAGTCCCAATTGAAATTGGATCTCCAAGCCTTCGAGTTAGTCAGTTCAAAGAGATATACAATGACGAAGGGCTGAAAGCCAATCTTGATTTACTTGAAGAAGTCAGAGAAATAACCTTGATCAAACTAGCAGCCTATCAGTGAAGAGTAGCTAAGCATTATAACAAAGGGATAAAGCTTCGCAGATTCGAAGTAGGAGATTTCGTTCTCAGAGAAGTCGAAGCATCTACACCCCAGAATTTGGAAAAGCTGATGCCGAATTGGGAAGGACCGTATGAAGTCGTAGAAGTACCGAAGTCGGGGACTTATCGGTTGAGGACATTGGACGGGTCAGCAATTAAAAATTCTTGGCATGCCGGCAGGCTTAGGAAATATTTTCAGTAGATACAATGTCAGTACACCGGAAGTCTATAAATGTTTCAGTCGTCATCAATAAAAGTTCCCTTTTTCTCAAACAAGTCTTCTGCGCGTTGCTGTTAACATCATCGGTGTAAGGAGGTTCGGGTGGACTCGCTGACCATTCGATGGTAGCCTCATCGGCATGTGGTCTTTAGACGTTGTCAGGCCCTTCGTGGTAGGCAAGTGTCATCCTTAAGACGTTGTCAGGCCCTTCGTGGTAGGCAATTGTCGACCTTAAGACCTTGTCAGGCCCTTCGTGGTAGCCAAGTGTTATCCTTAAGACGTTGTCAGGCCCTGCGTGGTAGGCAATTGTCGACCTTTAGACCTTGTCAGGCCCTTCGTGGTAAGCAAGTGTCATCCTTAAGACGTTGTCAGGCCCTGCGTGGTAGGCAATTGTCGACCTTTAGACCTTGTCAGGCCCTTTGTGGTAGGCAAGTGTCATCCTTAAGACGTTGTCAGGCTCTGCGTGGTAGGCAATTGTCGACCTTTAGACCTTGTCAGGCCCTTCGTGGTAGGCAAGTGTCATCCTTTAGACTTCGTCAGGCCCTTCACGGTAGGCGAATAAGTATTCCTTTACTTTATTACCTAAATTTTCCTAAGTGTTGAGTTCAGAATGCCTCATTCCTTAACTTCATCTCATCTGTTATATAACTTGCTTAGTTGTTAATTAACAGTTTAAGTTAAGTCCATGAAAGAGCTTGTACATTTTTCAAGATGAATCGATATTGAAGTATTGATAAAAAGCGCACCAAAGTCATAAGGAAGAAGTCGGTATTTCATTTACAAAACGATAGGAACTTTTTACAGAAATCCTACAGCTAAGGGAAAAGAAAATCATCTTCAGGATTCAGCTTCGTCTTCCGAAGAGTCGAGAATGGTCGGATCAACCTTGGCTGTGACAAGTCTTGCCTTGTCTTTGCTTCGGCACTCATCATATCCATCCGAGAACATTTGGACAATCTCCTCATTCAACTCAGCTGATTTCCGGTATTCTTGTTGAACTTCTCTCCAAAGATCTTCGGTCAGAGGGGGACCCAAATCTCTCAAAGCACGAAGTTCTCGAAGCTCCTATTCGAGCTTTTCTCGTTCCTTCAGATGTCTCAAGTCCCTAGCTTCGAATTCGTTCACATGCAGCGCCAGGCTCTTGTTAGTTTTCACCAATGTTTCATTTTTCCCCACAAGGACTTCATTTCTACTAACCAGGTCTACGTTCGTACTAACGGTGATTCGGTGTGTGGCTTCAGCTGTCTCTAGTTTTTCTTTTAACTTATTCAAATCCTTTTGGAGGCATTCGTTATTGAAGAGAGCGGTACCATGGTCCCTTCTCTCTTTGCTCAAGGCCGACGTCAGAATAGCATTCTCTCGTCTGGCTGCGTCTTCTTCAGCTTCGGTTTCTTTATATCTGGGAAGAAGCCTCCTGAAGACAGCATTTGCCTACAGACATTCAAAGTCGGTCGGTAAATTATTAGAAGAGGCACATAATTTTCAATATTCAAATTGAACAACTAACTCACCTTAGCCTGATAACTCATGCATTCCTCGATTAAATCCCTAATCGAGCTGTTTCCGAACCGATGGTCATCGGTCTCCCGAACAAATGAATTAAACAGCTGAAAGGGAAAGTTTGCGTTAAACTCCGGCCATATGGTGGGTGAAGATGCGACTTCTCACCTGAAGGCTGAGTGGGAATATCGTGTTGAAGAGGGCATAGATGGTTCGGGAGGCGGTGGTGGTTGATTGTCAGAAGGTTGTTTTCTCTTAAGGGACAGAGGTGGAGACTCAGTTTGTTTTTTGAACTCTTCTTCAGAAACGTGGATCTCCACAGGAATGATGATCGGAGGATCAACTTCAACAGGGGGAACCCGAAGCTCGTCAGCAGATAAAGGGGTCACCTTGGTCTTCCTCTTTTTGGTACGGAGAGCTTGCATCCGCTCCTTAGCCGGCATATCAATCAGACTGGTGGTAGAGGTTTGTTGAGATTCTTGAGGAATTGATCTTGGTTTTCGAACAGCCCTCTTCTTTTGTCGGGGTCGGCTGGATTCCTCTGCAGTTTCTGATTCAGGGAAGAGCTCAGCGTCATGGGCTTCCGAAGCCGGAGTTTCTTCTTGTGGGATATCGGTGGGGGATGATGACAATTTACCCGAAAGGAATTTCTCCAAATCCCTTCGGTCGACCGATGTGGGTTTTATCAAAGACACTGTAAATTAACAAATCACGTAATCCTTTAGACCAGTTTACTAAAAGAAATCTCAGCAAATTATATATCAATAAGAGTTTAGAACTTACATTTATGGTCATACAACCATGCTTGCTTACTCAAGAGTCCGAAGCTCCATTCCTTCAGGGAATCTTCTCGAGAATACTCACCATTTCTTTTACACGTTCCTCTAAAATGTCCCCGAAGTCTGCAGAAATCCGCTCGGAGATGGTCCATTCCGGAATAGAAGGGATTTCGGGTTCCTTCACGAAGAACCATTCTCTATGCCACCCCTTGTTGCTCGAAGGAGTATCCATCAAAGATCATTTCTCAAACTTGGCGTTGGGCTTGGGGGGCTGTTTGCTCAGCACTTTGAAGCCTCGTTCCCGAGATTTCCCAGCAGAGAAGAGAGTGAAAAAGGAATCGACTGTAGGGGGTATCCCCAGCTCATAACAGAATGCTATGAAAGCCAGGATGTGGATGTACGAATTCGACACCAGTTGGGCGAACCCCACTCCGATAAATCCCAGAAGAGTAATAAAGAAAGAGTGAAGAGGAAATCTAACTCCCTTCTCTAAAACAGTTACCGGTACGGCAGTCCACCCATCAGGTCGTTGGTACATTCGTTCATGTGATGCTGGAGCTCTCACCAGATGGGTGTCCGGAATCTGATATCGATTCTTAATGGCACGCAGCTCGATCTCGGTGATGATGGAAGGGGTATTGGCGTGAGGGTATTGTTCTTCACTCTCAAAAAACTCTGAAGGGTTGGGTAGTGGGTTTGAGTGGTTCTTGGCAAGATTAACAGTCATTTGGGGGTTTGGGTTGGAAACCGTCTCGGTAGGGTTGTGACTGGGAGGAATGGTGGAAATCGAAACTGCATGAATGGGGGTGGTGTTGTCAGAATCTTAAGTCGCTGTTGCTAAGATCTTGGAGGTAAGAGAGAAATCGGAGAGAAGGAGAGAACAATATGTGTATCAAATTCAAATTAAGTTGGTAAAGCCGTCAGAATTGGGGAAAGTTAGCTTTTATAGCGGGTGGTCTTTTCAAATTTTGCACAAAAATCAAGGGCGGCGCATTAATTGGAGGTAATGATGTGAGAGAGGAAGAGGTAACGTCCGATTTTACCAAACAATTGTTGAATATAATTGAGGCTATGCTGATGGATGTGGAAACAATTCCCCGAATAGCAATTGAATAAGTTTAAGTGCAACAAAACATAAGTTGTCTAAGAGTTGTTTATAAACCAAACGAAAATATATATGTATATGTAAATTCAAGCAAATTTTAGGAAACTCTACCTGCAAAGTGTAAACCTTTGTCGGTGAAATGATCCTGAAGAAGAACCTCAGATCTAACTGCTCTGCGTCAACCTATATTTAAATATATTATCCCAAACAATAAGGGGGGTGTATTCAATTAAGATTTTTAAAGACTTTTTAAGTGACAGACTTTTATAGAATTTATGGGATTTTAATGACTTTCACAGACTTTAAAGACTTTTTAAATGACTTTTATAGACTCCGTGAAATAAGTAACAGACTTTTATAAACTTTTTATCAAGATTGTGATAGACTTTTGTATACTTCTAATATATCTTGCAACTTATATTAATTGTTAATTAGCTCATGTGTACAACCTCTCCCTCTTTTTTCATGAACTAAAATAAATCTTATTATATTATTGTGGCATGAGATTTTATATATATTGAAAACGTTCATATTATTCTACTCATTTCATGATACATTTGGATACTCGGATACCAATAAAATTTTAGAAACTACAGACGCAATACAAAAATTAAGCTCACTTTTCATTGAGCTATATATATATACTTTATGCATATGCGTACGCTTTTTACTAATAATTGATTTTTTTATTATTGATTGCTTTACTAATATATATATATATATATATATATATATATATATATATATATATATATTGATTGTGTGATTGTGTGATTCTGTCAACCCAATTTTACTTCTTAACTGCTGCTAATTTTGTTTGATTGTGTGTACCTTTTTTATGCGCCTAACATATATCAAAACTGTAAGACCCCGAATTTTATGAAATAAAAGTATTCAATTTTTCTTATAATTACAATTCAGTAAATGGTTAAATTGATAAAAAGTTAAAGTTATGAGTGAAATGTGAAATTTTTTCAAAATAAACAAGTGGTTATAAAATAATCATTGTTGTCGGGGAATATTCGTACGACGGCGCAACTATTTGTGGGCCCCATAACGGAAAACGGTCGGATGAAGATAACGACAAAAATTGAGTTTTTATAATTAACGGCGTAGTTGTTACCGTTAACACTGTTGGAATACCCGGTGGTTAAAATACAGTAATACGCGTTATTGCACAATAGCACACGGTATTGCACAGTATTTTTGAAATTATTGATTCTTACGTAAGAAGGCACTACTGAATAATTGTCACAGTAATTACTGTTCAATATTTTATTTTATTGATTCAATAATTGCTGCGTTGATATTTTATATTATTGTTGTTTCAATAATTGTTGCTGCACATCATCTCCATTATCAGATCAATAATTCATATTATTTGAATAATATTATTAGATAGCATTATTGGCAATGTCTAGAAAGTTCTGCCTAAGGAGATGTTTGGTCATCTAATTGCGCGCCAATAAGGAGAAATCCTTATTGGAAAGCCCCCTCTTTCCTAGGAACAGCCTGGTTGCCAGTACTGTGATTCTGTAATATTATATGTGAGTAATTAATTATTAATTTATATAATGAGAAAAATATTAATTTTATGTGGATATAGATGGAGAAAATTTTGAAAGTGACAATTGTTGAAAAATGATATTTTATCTTTTCTTATAAAATAATTTATTATTATATTTAATAATATAATAATGGTGATAGTTTTACAATGAATGTGGGATATATGAGTATATGAGGAAGAAGAGTATTTTTATTGTATTAAATGATTAACACATGTTTTGTGTGTCGGTGGACCCCATTTCTTGACTGAAATTTGATTATAGCCTTTAAAATCGTCCGGTAATGGATTTCGGTCAATTTCTGTTTGGAATTTGAAAAAAAAAATTCTGTAAAGTTGTAGAGAATTGAATTTCCTATAAAAAAAAATGCGAGATTCGAATTTTCTGATAAAAAGACTATTTTCTATGAATTATTGAAGTTTAGGAAAATAAAATGACTTTTATTAATTTATGGGTGGGACCCACTTTGGTTGTTGAACACATGTGGGTTGCTGGGATTTTTTTTTCAGCCTTGGCATGCTTTGATTGCTGATGGTTGGTGTGTAGAAAATAGAGAATAAATAATATTAATTTATTATTTTAGTCTCTTTTGGCGTTCTAGCATTTTCCTATAAATAGGTGTTTAAGTTAGAATTAAAAATCACACCAGAAACAAGTTTTCTTTCTCTATATATTAGCAAGTATATTTTTGTGAGTATTTTGATATCTTCAGTGTTGCTCTGCGTTATATCCAATATTCAAGTTAGAAATACTGCTCTTTTGAGGTAAGGGATTTTAAGAGTTATTATATTTTTCAGTTCGTAATTCTTCTGACCTTCAGAAAATTCTGGAAAAATTTAAAATAATATTTTGATGAGTTTTATTGATTGTGTCCAAAAATGGTAATTTTTGGATGTATAGATTAAGAGTTATGAATTTTACGGGGAAAGACTATTTTAAAAGTAACCGCTTATAACTCCTTGTGGTTAACTCCAAAATTGATAAAATTTTTATTAGAAGTATATATATATAATATTAGTGTACTCTGCAAATTTCGGAATTTTTGGATAAAAGTACAATTTATGATAAATGTCTAAATATTCGACTGTTTTGGCCATATGAAAAATTGTAAATGAGTTTTAAAAATTATGAAAAAAATATATGTTCAATATGGGACTATATTCTGCTAAATCCCAGAAAAAAATATTTTTAGAACTGATTTGGTATTTTTCATGAAAATGGACTAGTTATGAGTAAATGAATTAAATATGTTATGTGAAGTAAAAAAATTGAAAAATAGGATTTTATGGCTTGAGAATCCTATATGAGGTATATGTAGATTTTTTATGAGGGTTTTTGGTTATTGGTGATGAAATCTTATGAGTTTGGCATTTTAGGATGATTAAATACATTATTTAGTAAATTGTAAACAATTAAAATAAATTGTTTATAAGCTTAAGAAATATTATTATTTCAATATCATTATACCGAAATATTGATATGAATTTTATTGTGGAATTTTTACTTTTTTCATGTCGAGTTACTATTCATGAGTTACTATTCACGAGTTACTATTCACGACAAAATTGGTTTCTTTTTCTGACCAAATTATAGTTGATTTATGAATATTACTCTTAAGATTAAATCTATATGTTGATCATATTGATTTTATTATCATATATAACATTTTTATAACCCTAATGATGATATTTCTCTTTGACTTGAGTGTAAAGATGGGTAGATTTTTGGTATGATCATGACTATGAGTTCCCCTTGGTTAGTAGTGCAAAGCTGAATTGTTGACTGGTATGATCATGACCATTGAATTTATAATTAAATATCTTTAGCTTAAATGCAAAGGTGAATTGATCAAAATGGTTATAATTATTGTTTATATAAATTCTGAAATGATTATATATTTCTTTGAGATATTAATATATTTGGCATGTAGTGCAAATATGAACTGTTGATAAATATATTTGGCCTGTAGTGCAAATATGAACTGTTGTTGAATATCTTTGGCCTGTAGTACAAAGATGAACTGGTGATGAATATCTTTGGCCCATAGTGCAAAGATGACCTGTGGTTGAATATCTTTGGCCAATAGTGCAAAAATGAATTGTTGATGAATATCTTTGGCCCGTAGTGCAAAGATAATATGTTGTTGAATATCTTTGGCCAGTAGTGCAAAGATGAACATGTGTTGAGATGAACATGACCAACTGGTGATACAAATGAATATCTTTGGCTGTAGTGCAAAGATGAAGTTATTAGTATGATTATGAACAAGAAATGTGATTTGGTGTAACCATGATCTTTGATGTTTCAGGTAAAGATAGGTGATAAAAATTATCTTCGTCCTGGATGAGAAGAGAAATTTAGAACTATAATTATGATTATGAGTTATTCATATGATTATGGAAAGGAACTGTTGAGTGATATTACAGGGATAAAACATTATTGGTGGATTTTTAACATGGAGAAGATAATAGACTTTATGGTCTATTTGACTCTTCTAATGGATTGCTCGTTCCGCTGCAACTATGGTTGAAAATTTTTATCATCTACCATATGTTCTAAATCTCTGATTTATTACTATTAAAGGCTATTGATAAATTATTTATCTTTAGTCATGATATTTTTTACTGGGCTAGTTGTGCTCACCCTTTTGTTTCACAATTTCTTTCAGGTAATAAGAGTGTAGCTGGGTCGAGCGAGGGTAACGAGAAAATAGAACGGTGGTCTCTAGCTGTGGATGTTCCCCCCAAGTAGTATATAGAAAAGTGTTGTATACATCATTTAGTTGTTATATTTGGTGAATCAAATAGGTGAGGCGAACCCAACGTTGGAAGGGTGTTTTGCCACTACCATACAAGATGTTTAATGATATACAACCTCGTGTCATCATAAGACAGGGATGTGCTCATCCACTTGCTGAGTATATTTACGAGCACTACCTATATAATCTTGGTGTTTGTTTGAAGTATAATTCTCAATTAGAGACAGTGAAGATAATGATATGTCAAGAGAAGACTCCCCATTGGGAAGAATATAATAGTAATCTTCTCGTTTTTCTTTGGGGTCTATTGGGTCAACCAAGGATAATTCTGTGGCCATATGATATCTATCATAACCTAGAAGCATGGCCTCCCATGTACGAAGGTTTTCTTGAGCACTTCCCAAAGATTCTAATTTCTAAAACAGTTTTTAACTATACCTTTATGTAAGGTGTCATTGTGAGGTGTTGTTCACGGTTGGGACATGAGTTACATTTGGTATATATTTGTATCCAAACTCACAGCATATGTGTTGTTGTATTTTGAACGACAATTGTTGTAATAAAATTGTAGTTATTTTCTGTATCATGTATTTGGCGACTCAGAATAGGTTGGATGGAATGGACCTGTTTTGGAGTTGTCACAGTTGGTATCAGAGCTTAGGGATATGATCTCTGGCGGAGATCGGAGAATATGTCTAGGAGGGGAGAGATGAGTAAATCCTTTGCTAGTGTGTCCTACCTAAGCTTAATTGTTGGTTGGTCATAATATATGGATATTATGTGATACGTTAATTTGCTTAATTAACCCTTATTTTATGGCAGTATTTGAGAATGACAGCTGAAAATGTTAACAATGGAGTGAATGAGACTGTGGGGATACCTCTAATCATTAACCATGATAATGTGATGTCAGATGAAGAAGGAATTAGAGAAATCCATGTGGTGAGTGAAGAATTGATAGTTGCACCCGAAATGGTCGCAGAGGTAACATCTGAGAGTGAGGAAGAAGAGGTACCTGAGGAGAGTTTGTTAGAGGTATTATATGATCAAAATGTAGAATTACAAAATCGTATTCATGAATTAGAAGAGCAGGCTGAAGAACGACAGGTGGTCGTGGAGCAAAAGGATGCAACAATTCAAGCTTGTGTTACCCGATATGTGATGCTTGAACAGAAGCATTCTTTGGCCGAGTATAAGATGATAAAGATGGAATCTGAGCTGAAAGAAGAAAAAACTGAACGAGTGAGAATAAGTGATGCATGAGCAAAAGCCGCACGACACGTGGATATTGTGGAAAGAGATGTCCGATCTAAGAAGGCTAAAATAGATTATATGAATTTCTCTTTTTGGAAAGCAATTGGGAGAACCCAACATCGAGTTTTGAATTACCCTGCACAGAGCGGTCAACCTGAATTCGATATGGATCGAAGATTGATGATTCGGATCATGAATCAGGAGTACGACGAGGCAGATGAGGGAGGAATATGTCCTATAGAAAAGTATATTCATACGGTAGTGATGACGCCAAATGCTGCCCCAGACAAGTCAAAGCCGGGTAGTTCGAGGGATGGCGGTTGTCATGACTTCCCAACAAATGAGGAACCCAAATGAAATTATCATGGGAGATGAGCAATGGATAAATCATGATGATCTCAGAGATAGAATCTAAAATGAAAGCAAGATATTTCCAACTCTTCGAAATACCAGGTACGTAAATTTCGGGGACGAAATTTCATAAGGAGGGGAGATTGTAAGACCCCGAAATTTATGAAATAAAAGTATTCAATTTTTCTTATAATTACAATTCAGTAAATGGTTAAATTGATAAAAAGTTAAAGTTATGAGTGAAATGTAAAAAATTTTCAAAATAAACAAGTGGTTATAAAATAATATTTGTTGTCGGGGAATATTCGTTGGTCGTGGAATATTCTTTCTGTCGGGGAATATTCGTACGACGGCGCAACTATTTGTGGGCCCCATAACGGAAAACGGTCGGATGAAGATAACGATAAAAATTGAGTTTTTATAATTAACGGCGTAGTTGTTACCGTTAACACTGTTAGAATACCCGGTGGTTAAAATACAGTAATACGCGTTATTGCACAGTAGCACACAGTATTGCACAGTATTTTTGAAATTATTGATTCTTACGTAAGAAGGCACTACTAAATAATTGTCACAGTAATTACTGTTTAATATTTTATTTTATTGATTCAATAATTGCTGCGTTGATATTTTATATTATTGTTGTTTCAATAATTGTTGCTGCACATCATCTTCATTATCAGATCAATAATTCATATTATTTGAATAATATTATTAGATAGCATTATTGGTAATGTCTAGAAAGTTATGTCTAAAGAGAGGTTTGGTCATCTAATTGCGCGCCAATAAGGAGAAATCCTTATTGGAAAGCCCCCTCTTTCCTGGGAACGGCCTGGTTGCCAGTACTGTGATTCTGTAATATTATTTGTGAATAATTAATTATTAATTTATATGATGAGAAAAATATTAATTTTATGTGGATATAGATGGAAATTTTTTTTAAAGTGACAATTGTTAAAAAATAATATTTTATCTTTTCTGATAAAATAATTTATTATTATATTTAATAATATAATAATGGTGATAGTTTTACAATGAATGTGGGATATATGAGTATATGAGGAAGAAAAATATTTTTGTTGTATTAAATGATTAACACATGTTTTGTGTGTCGGTGGACCCCATTTCTTGACTGAAATTTGATTATAGCCTTTAAAATCGTCCGTTAATGGATTTCGGTCAATTTCTGTTTGGAATTTGAAAAAACTTTTTTCTGTAAAGTTGTAGAGAATTGAATTTCCTAAAAAAAATTGCGAGATTCGAATTTTCTGATAAAAGACTATTTTCTATGAATTATTGAAGTTTAGGAAAATAAAATGACTTTTATTAATTTATGGGTGGGACCCACTTTGGTTGTTGAACACATGTGGGTTGCTGGGATTTTTTTTTCAGCCTTGGCATGCTTTGATTGCTGATGGTTGGTGTGTAAAAAATAGAGAATAAATAATATTAATTTATTATTTTAGTCTCTTTTGGCGTTCTAGCATTTTCCTATAAATAGGTGTTTAAGTTAGAATTAAAAATCACACCAGAAACAAGTTTTCTTTCTCTATATATTATCAAGTATATTTTTGTGAGTATTTTGATATCTTCAGTGTTGCTCTGCGTTATATCCAATATTCAAGTTAGAAATACTGCTCTTTTGAGGTAAGGGATTTTAAGAGTTATTATATTTTTCAGTTCGTAATTCTTCTGACCTTCAGAAAATTTTGGAAAAATTTAAAATGATATTTTGATGAGTTTTATTGATTGTGTCCAAAAATGGTAATTTTTGGATGTATAGATTAAGAGTTATGAATTTTACGGGAAAAGACTATTTTAAAAGTAACCGCTTATAACTCCTTGTGGTTAACTCCAAAATTGATAAAAATTTTATTGAAAGTATATCTATATAATATTAGTGTACTCTGCGAATTTCGGAATTTTTGGATAAAAGTACAATTTATGATAAATGTCTAAATATTCGGCTGTTTTGGCCATATGAAAAATAGTAAATGAGTTTTAAAAATTATGAGAAAAATATATGTTCAATATGGGACTATATTCTGCTAAATCCCAGAAAAGAAATATTTTTAGAATTGATTTGGTATTTTTCATGAAAATGGACTAGTTATGAGTAAATGAATTAAATATGTTATGTGAAGTAAAAAAATTGAAAAATAGGATTTTATGGCTTGAGAATCCTATATGAGGTATATGTAGATTTTTTATGAGGATTTTTGGTTATTGGTGATGAAATCTTATGAGTTTGACATTTTAGGATGATTAAATACATTATTTAGTAAATTGTAAACAATTAAAATAAATTGTTTATAAGCTTAAGAAATATTATTATTTCAATATCATTATACCGAAATATTGATATGAATTTTATTGTGGAATTTTTACTTTTTTCATGTCGAGTTACTATTCATGAGTTACTATTCACGAGTTACTATTCACGACAAAATTGGTTTCTTTTTCTGACCAAATTATAGTTGATTTATGAATATTACTCTTAAGATTAAATCTATATGTTGATCATATTGATTTTATTATCATATATAACATTTTTATAACCCTAATGATGATATTTCTCTTTGACTTGAGTGTAAAGATGGGTAGATTTTTGGTATGATCATGACTATGAGTTCCCCTTGGTTAGTAGTGCAAAGCTGAATTGTTGACTGGTATGATCATGACCATTGAATTTATAATTAAATATCTTTAGCTTAAGTGCAAAGGTGAATTGATCGAAATGGTTATAATTATTGTTTATATAAATTCTGAAATGATTATATATTTCTTTAAGATATTAATATATTTGGCCTGTAGTACAAATATGAACTGTTGATAAATATATTTGGCCTGTAGTGCAAATATGAACTGTTGTTGAATATCTTTGGCCTGTAGTGCAAAGATGAACTGGTGATGAATATCTTTGGCCCATAGTGCAAAGATGACCTATGGTTGAATATCTTTGGCCAGTAGTGCAAAATTGAATTGTTGATGAATATTTTTGGCCGGTAGTGCAAAGATAATATGTTGTTGAATATCTTTGGTCAGTAGTGCAAAGATGAACAGGTGTTGAGATGAACATGACCAACTGGTGATACAAATGAATATCTTTGGCCGTAGTGCAAAGATGAAGTTATTAGTATGATTATGAACAGGAAATGTGATTTGGTGTAACCATGATCTTTGATGTTTCAGGTAAAAATAGGTGTTGAAAATTATCTTCGTCCTGGATGAGAAGAGAAATTTAGAACTACAATTATGATTATGAGTTATTCATATGATTGTAGAAATGAACTGTTGAGTGATGTTACAGGGATAAAATATTGTTGGTGGATTTTTAACATGGAGAAGATAATAGACTTTATGGTCTATTTGGCTCTTTTAATGGATTGCTCGTTCCGCTGCAACTATGGTTGAAAATTTTTATCATCTACCATATGTTCTAAATCTTTGATTTATTACTATTAAAGGCTATTAATAAATTATTTATCTTTAGTCATTATATTCTTTACTGGGCTAGTTGTGCACATCCTTTTGTTTCACAATTCCTTTCAGGTAATAAGAGTGTAGCTGGTGTGAGACCCCGAATTTTATGAAATAAAAGTATTCAATTTTTCTATTTTGGTAAATGGTTAAATTGATAAAAGGTTAAAGTTAAGGGTGATATGTGAATTTTTTTTTAAAGTAAACAAGTTATCATAAAATATATGGTCACTATTCACGAGTTACTATTCACGGGTTACTATTCACCGAAATTACTATTCACTCTATTATTTTTCACTCGAGTATTTGGGACACTTTTTGTGTCGAAGTACTATTCACGAGTTACTATTTACGGGGAATATTCGTACGACGGTACAATCATTGGTGGACCCCACAACGAAATTATTGTCAGATTGAGAAAACGACAAAAATATTTTATTAAAAGTAACGGCGAAAGTTTTACCGTTGATACTGTTGAACTACTCGGTAGTAAAAGTACAGTAATACGTGTGTTTGCATAGTAGCACACGGTATTGATGCTTATGTGAGAAGTCACTCAGTTTGATTCAATTATTGTCAATTAATAATATGAATTATTTAGCGATAATGAAGTTTTGTTTTTTTCGTATTATTAACGTAATAAAACAGAAACATCTTTTTATATAAAACAGAATACTTTATTAAAGTTATTCTATAAATAGAATATATTATATTCTATTGTGCATAGTATTTTGCATAGTAAAATCTTTTTATATAAAACAGAATACTTTATTAAAGTTATTCTATAAATAGAATATATTATATTTTATTTAAAAGATTTTTCTTTAAATATGAACCGTCAGATTAAAGTAAATCAATCTGGACCGTTCATGGTTTAGTTACTATGCATTCCATTTTTCTATAAATAGAAGCTCATTCCTTCATTATTTTCTTACAAATTCACTGAACTCTAGAGAGAGAAACTATAGAGAGAAAGAAGAAGAGTATTCTGCCACTTAACTACTTCTTTATTTCAGTTCTTCTTTAAAATGGTAAGGGGTGTTATTCTTTCTTATTCATGAAGAGAACTTATGTTATTCCATTCTTTATTATTCTGTTGGAATAACCTGTATACGTGGTTTACCCTATACTTGGTGGAATGACCTGTATATGCGGTTTATCCAATACTTGGTGATCTTCTTCTGTTATTCCATTCTTTATTATTATGTTGGAATAACCTGTTTATGCGAAGTACCGCATACTTGGTGAAATTCTTTTATTATTCCGTTCTTTACGATTCTGTCGGAATATCCTGTCGGTGTGAATTTCACCTGACCTGGTTCCATCATTTATTATTCCGCATTTATTATTTTGTCGGAATATCCTGTCGGTGTGAATTTCACCTGACCTGGTTCCATATTTATTATTCCGCATTTATTATTCTGTTGGGAATAACCTGTCTGTGCGGTCTCTATCGCATGCATGGTGAATCCTTCTGTTATTCCATTCTTTATTATTCTGTTGGAATAACCTGTCTATGTGGATTGCCACATGCATGGTGAATGATCCTTTATATTCATTCCTTATTAAATTGTGGAAATGATCTGTATACGTGGATTACCGCATGGCTGGTGAAAATCCATTTGCAGTTTCATATATTCTTTATTATACTCATTTGGTTAAAGTTTTGATTTCTATACTCCATGAAATTAGTGGAATATCTTTGATATTTGCGCTTCATCCAGTATCTTTTCATGTTGACAATTTGGATATTATTAGTTCCTGGATAAACTAATTCTTGAACTTATTTAATTGAATTCCTATAACATTGTCATCATCCTCATGTTTATTTTATGTTAAAAGTCATCTTTGGCTTACGTGCATAGATGGATTTAGTATGATTATGACCAGGGATCATTCGGTATAATCATGAACTGTGATGTTATAAGTGGTGTGGTAAAAGTCCTCAGTGGCTTGTAATGCATTGATAGACAGTTTGTGGTATGATTATGACCAGAGGTTTTTCGGTATAGTCATTGTGACGACCCCAAAATAGGTCCATTCCACCCAACCCATTCTGAGTCGTCAAATACATGGTACAGAAAACAACTACAACTTTATTACAACAATTGTCGTGCAAAATACAACAACACATATGCTGTGAGTTTGGATACAAATATATACCAAATGTGACTCATGTTCCAACCGTGGACATCACCTCACAATAACACCTTACATAAAGGTATAGTCAAAAACTGTTTTAGAAATTAGAATCTTTGGAAAGTGCTCAAGGAAACCTTCGTACATGGGAGGTCACGCGTCTAGGTTATGATAGATATCATATGGCCACAGAATTATCCTTGGTTGACCCAATAGACCCCAAAGAAAAACGAGAAGATTACTATCATATTCTTCCCAATGGTGAGTCTTCTCTTGACTTATCATTATCTCCACTGTCTCTAATTGAGAATTATACTTCAAACAAACACCAAGATTATATAGGTAGTGCCCATAGATATACTCAGCAAGTGGATGAGCACAACCCTGTCTTATGATGACACGAGGTGGTATGTCATTAGACATCTTGTATGATAGTGACAAAACACCCTTCCAACGTTGGGTTCGCCTCACCCTATTTTCTTCACCAAATATAACTACTAAATGATGACCACCGTTCTATTCCCTTGTTACCCCCGCTCGACCCAGCTACACTCTTATTACCTGAAAGGAATTGTGAACAGAAGGGTGAGCACAACTAGCCCAGTAAAGAATATCATGACTAAAGATAAATAAATTATCAATAGTCTTCATCAATAATAAATCAGAGATTTAAAACATATGGTAGATGATAAAAAATTTCAACCATAGTTGCAGCGGAACATGCAATCCATTAGAAGAGTCAAATAGACCATAAAGTCTATTATCTCCACCATGTTAAAAATCCACCAACAATGTTTTATCCATGTAACATCACTCAACAGTTCCTTTCCACAATCATATGAATAACTCATAATCATAATTGTGACTATAAATTTTTCTTCGCACCCAGGACGAAGAATATTTTCATCACCTGTCTTTACCTGAAACATCAAAGATCATGGTTATACCAAATCACAGTTCCTGTTTATAATCATACTAACAAATCCATCTTTGCACTACGGGCCAAAGATATTCATCAACAAACCATCTTTGCACTACGGGCCAAAGATATTTAACAACAGTTCATCTTTGCACTACAGGCCAAAGATATTCAACAACAGTTCATCTTTGCACTACAGGCCAAAGATATTCATCAACAGGCCATCTTTGCACTACATGCCAAAGATATTCATCAACAATTCATATTTGCACTACAGGCCAAATATATTCATATCTCAAAGAAATATATAATCATTTCAGAATTTATATAAACAATAATTATAACCATGTTGATCAATTCACCTTTGCACTTAAGCTTAAGATATTCAATTATAAATTTAATGGTCATGATCATACCAGTCACAATTCAACTTTGCACTACAGGCCAAAGAGAACCCTAGTCATGATCATACCAATAATCTACCCATCTTTACACTCCAGTGAAAGAGAATTTCAACATCAGGGTTATAAAAATGTTATATATGATGATAAAAATAATATGATCAACATATAGTTTTAATCTCAAGAGTAATATTCGTAACTCATGAATAGTAACCCCGACACAAAAGATAGAAATTCTACAATAAAATTCATACCAATATTTCGGTATAATGATATTGAAAGAATAACATTACTTAAATTTATAAACAATTTATTTTAATTGTTTACACTTTACTAATTAATGCATTTAATCATCATAAAATGCCAACTCTTACAATTTCATCATCAATAACCAAAACCCTCATCAAAAATCTGCATATACCTCATATAGGATTCTCAAGCCATAAAATCCTATTTTCCAATTTTCTTTCTTCACAAAACATATTTAATTCATTTACTCATAACTAAAACATTTTCATGAAAAATACCAAATCAGTTCCAAAAATATTTCTTTTCTGGGATTTAGCATAATATAGTCCCATAGTGAACATATATTTTTCTCAGAATTTTTAAAAGTCATTTACTATTTTTCATATGGCCAAAATAGCCGAATATTTAGACATTTATCAAAAATTGTACTTTTGTCTAAAAATTCTGAAATTTACAGAGTATACTTCTATCATATACATGTACTCCCAATAAAAATTTCATCAATTTTGGAGTTAACCACAAGGAATTATAAGCGGTTACTTTTAAAATAGTCTTTTCTCATAAAATTCATAACTCTCAATCTATACATCTAAAAATCGCCATTTTTGGACACAATCAAGAAAACTCATCAAAATATCATTTCAAATTTTTTCAGAATTTTTGAAGTTCAGAAAAATTACGAAACTGAAAATAATAACAACCCTTAAAATCCCTTACTATCCCTTACAATCACTTACCTCAAAACAGCAGTACTTCTGACTGGAATGTAAAGCCGAAGGAAACTTGCACTGAATAGCAACTCTCAAAATATCTAAATACTCACAAAATATGCTTCATAATATAGAGAGAAAAAGAGAGTTATGTTTCTGGTGTGATTTTCAATTCTAACTTAGCCCTCTATTTATAGGAAAATTTTGGTAGGTTTGACCTGCAACCTGATGGCTTTACCTGCTACTATTCCCACCCACCACATTTGAAATATAATTCAGCACATTTCTTCACCAACCACAAGTGGGGCCCACCAATTCTAGAATTTTTCACCAAAATGATAAACTCCGAAAATTCAACAATTTCTGAACCAGTCATCTCGTAAAATTCATAATAAATCATACGTTCATTTTTAACGGTTCAAAATTTGTGGACATATACTCAACTTATATATGTATAACATATCCAAAAACTACCACGATCCAACGGTCGGATTAAAAATTATAACCCCCGCAAAATATCTCAAAAACCCTGATTTTTAATACCTCCATTCCGACAAAAATACGGATAAAAATCTCAACATTAACTCCTTCATTTTTAACCACAAAAATATATCCCTCGTTTATATCCACATAAAATAAATATTTCCTTATCATATGAATCAATAATTAATTATTCACAAATAATATTACAGAATCACATTTATGACAACCAGGCCGTTCCCAGGAAAGAGGGGCTTTCCAATAAGGATTTCTCCTTACTAGCGCGCAATTAGATGACCAAACCTCTCCTTAGACAGAACTTTCTAGACATTGCCAATAATGCTATCTAATAATATTATTCAAATAATATGAATTATTGATCTGATAATGGAAAATACTGTGCAGTGACAATTATTGAACAATAATAATATAAAATATCAACGCAGCAATTATTGAATCAATAAAATAAAATATTGAACAGTAATTACTGTAACAATTATTGAGTAGTGCCTTCTTACGTAAGAATCAATAATTTCAAAAATACTATGCAATACCGTGTGCTACTGTGCAATAACGCGTATTACTGTATTTTAACCACCGGGTATTCCAACAGTGTTAACGGTAACAACTACGCCGTTATTTGTAAAAACTCAAATTTGTCATTTTCTTCACCCGACAGTTATTCGTTATGGGGCCCACAAATAGCTGCGCCGTCGTACGAATATTCTCCGACAGAAAGAATATTCCACGACTAAACGAATATTCCCCGACAACAATGATTATTTTATAACCACTTGCTTATTTTGAAAAAATTTCATATATCACCCTTAACTTTAACTTTTATCAATTTAACCATTTACTGAATAGTAACTATAAAAAAAATTGAATACTTTTATTTCATAAAATTCGGGGTCTTACAATCTCCCCTCCTTATGAAATTTCGTCCTCGAAATTTACGTACCTGGTATTTCAAAGAGTTGAGAATACCTTCCTTTCATTTCAAATTCCATCTTCTCTGTCATCATAATTTCTCCATTGCTCATCTCCTGTATTTCAAATAACATTCTAGAATACAGCTTCAAAACAAGTGTTAATTTAACAAATTAACATATCACATAATATCCCGATATTATGACTGACCAACAAATAAGCTTAGGTAGGACACACTAGCGAAAGATTTACTCATCTCTCCCCTCCTAGTTGTATTCCCCGATCTCCGCCAGAGATCATATCCCTAAGCTCTGATACCACCTGTGACGTTGGACACCATCATGTGTCAGCACCTCACAAAGGTACCTATCAGCTTGCCACCGCAGAACGGCGTCCCCTACGGAGAGTCTGGCTTCGGTGCATTCCCCATCAACAGGATGTCACCAGATAGAGGCTCGGGGCTCTTTACTTATGGCTCTGATACCACCTGTGACGACCCCAAAATAGGTCCATTCCACCCAACCCATTCTGAGTCGTCAAATACATGGTACAGAAAACAACTACAACTTTATTACAACAATTGTCGTGCAAAATACAACAACACATATGCTGTGAGTTTGGATACAAATATATACCAAATGTGACTCATGTTCCAACCGTGGACATCACCTCACAATAACACCTTACATAAAGGTATAGTCAAAAACTGTTTTAGAAATTAGAATCTTTGGGAAGTGCTCAAGGAAACCTTCGTACATGGGAGGCCACGCGTCTAGGTTATGATAGATATCATATGGCCACAGAATTATCCTTGGTTGACCCAATAGACCCCAAAGAAAAACGAGAAGATTACTATCATATTCTTCCCAATGGTGAGTCTTCTCTTGACTTATCATTATCTCCACTGTCTCTAATTGAGAATTATACTTCAAACAAACACCAAGATTATATAGGTAGTGCCCATAGATATACTCAGCAAGTGGATGAGCACAACCCTGTCTTATGATGACACGAGGTTGTATGTCATTAGACATCTTGTATGATAGTGACAAAACACCCTTCCAACGTTGGGTTCGCCTCACCCTATTTTCTTCACCAAATATAACTACTAAATGATGACCACCGTTCTATTCCCTTGTTACCCCCGCTCGACCCAGCTACACTCTTATTACCTGAAAGGAATTGTGAACAAAAGGGTGAGCACAACTAGCCCAGTAAAGAATATCATGACTAAAGATAAATAAATTATCAATAGTCTTCATCAATAATAAATCAGAGATTTAAACATATGGTAAATGATAAAAAATTTCAACCATAGTTGCAGCGGAACATGCAATCCATTAGAAGAGTCAAATAGACCATAAAGTCTATTATCTCCTCCATGTTAAAAATCCACCAACAATGTTTTATCCATGTAACATCACTCAACAGTTCCTTTCCACAATCATATGAATAACTCATAATCATAATTGTGACTATAAATTTTTCTTCGCACCCAGGACGAAGAATATTTTCATCACCTGTCTTTACCTGAAACATCAAAGATCATGGTTATACCAAATCACAGTTCCTGTTTATAATCATACTAACAAATCCATCTTTGCACTACGGGCCAAAGATATTCATCAACAAACCATCTTTGCACTACGGGCCAAAGATATTTAACAACAGTTCATCTTTGCACTACAGGCCAAAGATATTCAACAACAGTTCATCTTTGCACTACAGGCCAAAGATATTCATCAACAGGCCATCTTTGCACTACATGCCAAAGATATTCATCAACAATTCATATTTGCACTACAGGCCAAATATATTCATATCTCAAAGAAATATATAATCATTTCAGAATTTATATAAACAATAATTATAACCATGTTGATCAATTCACCTTTGCACTTAAGCTTAAGATATTCAATTATAAATTTAATGGTCATGATCATACCAGTCACAATTCAACTTTGCACTACAGGCCAAAGAGAACCCTAGTCATGATCATACCAATAATCTACCCATCTTTACACTCCAGTGAAAGAGAATTTCAACATCAGGGATATAAAAATGTTATATATGATGATAAAAATAATATGATCAACATATAGTTTTAATCTCAAGAGTAATATTCGTAACTCATGAATAGTAACCCCGACACAAAAGATAGAAATTCTACAATAAAATTCATACCAATATTTCGGTATAATGATATTGAAAGAATAACATTACTTAAATTTATAAACAATTTATTTTAATTGTTTACACTTTACTAATTAATGCATTTAATCATCATAAAATGCCAACTCTTACAATTTCATCATCAATAACCAAAACCCTCATCAAAAATCTGCATATACCTCATATAGGATTCTCAAGCCATAAAATCCTATTTTCCAATTTTCTTTCTTCACAAAACATATTTAATTCATTTACTCATAACTAAAACATTTTCATGAAAAATACCAAATCAGTTCCAAAAATATTTCTTTTCTGGGATTTAGCATAATATAGTCCCATAGTGAACATATATTTTTCTCAGAATTTTTAAAAGTCATTTACTATTTTTCATATGGCCAAAATAGCCGAATATTTAGACATTTATCAAAAATTATACTTTTGTCTAAAAATTCTGAAATTTACAGAGTATACTTCTATCATATACATGTACTCCCAATAAAAATTTCATCAATTTTGGAGTTAACCAAAAGGAATTATAAGTGGTTACTTTTAAAATAGTCTTTTCTCATAAAATTCATAACTCTCAATCTATACATCTAAAAATCGCCATTTTTGGACACAATCAAGAAAACTCATCAAAATATCATTTCAAATTTTTCCAGAATTTTTGAAGTTCAGAAAAATTACGAAACTGAAAATAATAACAACCCTTAAAATCCCTTACTATCCCTTACAATCCCTTACCTCAAAACAGCAGTACTTCTGACTGGAATGTAAAGCCGAAGGAAACTTGCACTGAATAGCAACTCTCAAAATATCTAAATACTCACAAAATATGCTTCATAATATAGAGAGAAAAAGAGAGTTATGTTTCTGGTGTGATTTTTAATTCTAACTTAGCCCTCTATTTATAGGAAAATTTTGGTAGGTTTGACCTGCAACCTGATGGCTTTACCTGCTACTATTCCCACCCACCACATTTGAAATATAATTCAGCACATTTCTTCACCAACCACAAGTGGGGCCCACCAATTCTAGAATTTTCCACCAAAATGATAAACTCCGAAAATTCAACAATTTCTGAACCAGTCATCTCGTAAAATTCATAATAAATCATACGTTCATTTTTAACGGTTCAAAATTTGTGGACATATACTCAACTTATATATGTATAACATATCCAAAAACTATCACGATCCAACGGTCGGATTAAAAATTATAACCCCCGCAAAATATCTCAAAAACCCTGATTTTTAATACCTCCATTCCGACAAAAATACGGATAAAAATCTCAACATTAACTGCTTCATTTTTAACCACAAAAATATATCCCTCGTTTATATCCACATAAAATAAATATTTCCTTATCATATGAATCAATAATTAATTATTCACAAATAATATTACAGAATCACATTTATGACAACCAGGCCGTTCCCAGGAAAGAGGGGGCTTTCTAATAAGGATTTCTCCTTACTAGCGCGCAATTAGATGACCAAACCTCTCCTTAGACAGAACTTTCTAGACATTATCAATAATGCTATCTAATAATATTATTTAAATAATATGAATTATTGATCTGATAATAGAAAATACTGTACAGTGATAATTATTGAACAATAATAATATAAAATATCAACGCAGCAATTATTGAATCAATAAAATAAAATATTGAATAGTAATTACTGTAACAATTATTGAGTAGTGCCTTCTTACGTAAGAATCAATAATTTCAAAAATACTATGCAATACCGTGTGCTACTGTGCAATAACGCGTATTACTGTATTTTAACCACCGGGTATTCCAACAGTGTTAACGGTAACAACTACGCCGTTATTTGTAAAAACTCAAATTTGTCATTTTCTTCACCCGACAGTTATTCGTTATGGGGCCCACAAATAGCTGCGCCGTCGTACGAATATTCCCCGACAGAAAGAATATTCCACGACTAAACGGATATTCCCCGACTAAACGGATATTCCCCGACAACAATGATTATTTTATAACCACTTGCGTAGTTTGAAAAAATTTCATATATCACCCTTAACTTTAACTTTTATCAATTTAACCATTTACTGAATAGTAACTATAAAAAAAATTGAATATTTTTATTTCATAAAATTCGGGGTCTTACAGTCATGATCATTGATGATTTAATGAATATCCTTGGCCCGTAATACAAGGATGATTAGAAAATGTGGTTTATTTATTAAGCTGAGTCTCAGTGATAAAAGTTGATGAAAACATTTTTAAATCATAGAAGATAGTAGGTTTTATTCTCTACTTGACTCTTCTAATGGATTGCTTATTCCGCTGCAGTTAAACTTGATGTCTATTGTATTTTATCAGTTTAACATTGTTGAAGACTACTGATAATTTATTCTTCATTATCTTAGTCATAATATTTCTTACTGGGCTAGTTGAGCTCACTCTTTTTTCAATTTTCTCTTCAAGAAATGAGAATATAGCTGGGACGAGTCAGGGAAAGGAGTGATGGTCCAGAAGATAGCATTAGTAGTCCTCACCATTCTGTTAAATAGTGTGACAATAAATGTAATGAGGACTCCTTGAGTATGGATATTGTCTAGATGACAATATTCTTATTAGAACTCTCAGTTTATGTATTGTCGTATGTTGCACGACATTTGTATAATTAAGTTTGTATTTGTATTTTGTACCATGTATCTGACGACCCAAGATGGGTGATGAATACCCGATTTTGGGGGCGTCACAGTTGGTATCAGAGCTTAGGGATATGATCCCTGGCTGAGATGTAAGATAAGAACTAGGAGGGGAGAGACGGGAAATTCCTTCGCTAGTATGACCTACCTAAGTTTATTTGGTATTTAATTGGTCGGTCAGAGTATAGGGATAATATGTGATATATTAATTAACCCTTGTTTTGTGGCAGTGTTTGAAAATGGCATCTAACAATGTTGAGATAAGCATTGGAGCAAAATAATATGACCATATCGCAGTACGAGATTAAGTTTGCGGAGTTATCCCGGTTTGCATCCCATTTGGTCGATAATGAGGAGCGAATGACGCGAAAGTTTCTAAGAGATTTGAAACCCTATATACGTCAATACCTCATTCTCATGTTTATATTTTGTTGAAAGTCATCTGTGGCCTGTAGTGCACAGATGGACTTGGTATGATTATGACCAGTGATTATTCGGTATAATCATGACCGTAATGTTACAAATGATGTGAAAAAAGTCCTCATTGGCCCGTAATGCATTGATGGACAGTTTTTGGTATGATTATGGCTATGGATTCTCTTTGGCCGTAGTGCAAAGACTAATTGTTTTATGGCATGATCAGGACCGTTGATGAAAACACGATTATGTTTAGCCGTAGTGCATGCATAATTCGTGGTTGTGATATTAAAGAATATCATTAGCCGGAGTGCAAGGTTGATTCGATGATGTGGATTAATTATTGAGCTGAGTCTCAGCAGTGAAATATTAATTCATAGATGTGGTAAAAGTCATTTGTGGCTTACGCGCATAGATGGACTTGGTATGATTATGACCAGGGATTGTTCGGTATAATCATTACCGTAATTGAAAACACGATTATCTTTGGCACGTAGTGCATGGATAATTCGTGGTTGTGATACTAAAGAATATCCTTGGCCTGTAGTGCAGGGATGATTCGATGATGTGGATTAATTATTGAGCTGAGTCTCAGCAATGAAATATTAATTCATAGATGTGGTAAAAGTCATCTGTGGCTTACGTGCATAGATGGACTTGGTATGATTATGACTAGGGATTGTTTGGTATAATCATGACCGTAATTGAAAACACGATTATCTTTGGCACGTAGTACATGGATAATTCGTGGTCGTGATACTATTAAGCTGAGTCTCAGCATTATTGATTTTACAGTTGTATATCCTTGGCCTGTAGTGCGAAGATTAACTGTTGATTATTGGTTATACAGTTGTAAATCTTTAGCCGGAGTGCAAAGATGAATTTATTAGTATGATTATGAGCAGGAATTGTGATTTGGTATAACCATGATTTTTGATGTTTCAGGTGAAGATAGGTGATGTAAATTTTCTTCTTCCTGGGTGCGAAAAGTAATTCAGAATCACAATTATGATTATGAGTTATTCATATGATTGTGGACAGAAATTGTTGATTGATGTTACAGGGATATGGTCACTGACGGAGATATTAGTCTAGAAGACGAGTAATATACTTCGCTAGGGTGTGACTTACCTAAGCTGAAATTGTTTACTTAATAAGTGGATAAATTGTGGTATGTCGATTAACCTTTGTTTTGAAGGTATATTCTAGAATGATATTCGAAATACAGGAGATGAGAAATGAAAAAATCATGATAGAGCGGAATTATCCGGAAATGTACAATCCGAAAAGAAAGTAAGGTATTCTCATCTCTTCGAATATCAGGTACGTACGTTAATTTCGAGGGCGAAATTCCATAAGGAGGGGAGATTGTGAGACCCCGAATTTTATGAAATAAAAATATTCAATTTTTCTATTTTGGTAAATGGTTAAATTGATAAAAGGTTAAAGTTAAGGGTGATATGTGAATTTTTTTTAAAGTAAATAAGTTGTCATAAAATACATGGTCACTATTCACGAGTTACTATTCACGGGTTACTATTCACCGAAATTACTATTCACTCTAGTATTTTTCACTCGAGTATTTGGGACACTTTTTGTGTCGAAGTACTATTCACGAGTTACTATTTACGGGAAATATTCGTACGACGGTACAATCATTGGTGGACCCCACAACGAAATTATTGTCAGATTGAGAAAACGATAAAAATATTTTATTAAAAGTAACGGCGAAAGTTTTACCGTTGATACTGTTGAACTACTCGGTAGTAAAAGTACAGTAATACGTGTGGTTGCATAGTAGCACACGGTATTGATGCTTATGTGAGAAGTCACTCAGTTTGATTCAATTATTGTCAATTAATAATATGAATTATTTAGCGATAATGAAGTTTTGTTTTATTCGTATTATTAACGTAATAAAACAGAAACATCTTTTTATATAAAACAGAATACTTTATTAAAGTTATTCTATAAATAGAATATATTATATTCTATTGTGCATAGTATTTTGCATAGTAAAATCTTTTTATATAAAACAGAATACTTTATTAAAGTTATTCTATAAATAGAATATATTATATTTTATTTAAAAGATTTTTCTTTAAATATGAACCGTCAGATTAAAGTAAATCAATCTGGACCGTTCATGGTTTAGTTACTATGCATTCCATTTTCCTATAAATAGAAGCTCATTCCTTCATTATTTTCTTACAAATTCACTGAACTCTAGAGAGAGAAACTATAGAGAGAAAGAAGAAGAGTATTCTGCCACTTAACTACTTCTTTATTTCAGTTCTTCTTTAAAATGGTAAGGGGTGTTATTCTTTCTTATTCATGAAGAGAACTTATGTTATTCCATTCTTTATTATTCTGTTGGAATAACCTGTATACGTGGTTTACCCTATACTTGGTGGAATGACCTGTATATGCGGTTTACCCAATACTTGGTGATCTTCTTCTGTTATTCCATTCTTTATTATTATGTTGGAATAACCTGTTTATGCGAAGTACCGCATACTTGGTGAAATTCTTTTATTATTCCGTTCTTTACGATTCTGTCGGAATATCCTGTCGGTGTGAATTTCACCTGACCTGGTTCCATCATTTATTATTCCGTATTTATTATTCTGTCGGAATATCCTGTCGGTGTGAATTTCACCTGACCTGGTTCCATATTTATTATTCCGCATTTATTATTCTGTTGGGAATAACCTGTCTGTGCGGTCTCTATCGCATGCATGGTGAATCCTTCTGTTATTCCATTCTTTATTATTCTGTTGGAATAACCTGTCTATGTGGATTGCCACATGCATGGTGAATGATCCTTTATATTCATTCCTTATTAAATTGTGGAAATGATCTGTATACGTGGATTACCGCATGGCTGGTAAAAATCCATTTGCAGTTTCATATATTCTTTATTATACTCATTTGGTTAAAGTTTTGATTTCTATACTCCATGAAATTAGTGGAATATCCTTGATATTTGCGCTTCATCCAGTATCTTTTCATGAAAATATTCTTCTGAGCATTCTTGACTGTTACTTTACAAAGAAGTATCATGTTGACAATTTGGATATTATTAGTTCCTGGATAAACTAATTCTTGAACTTATTTAATTGAATTCCTATAACATTGTCATCATCCTCATGTTTATTTTATGTTAAAAGTCATCTTTGGCTTACGTGCATAGATGGATTTAGTATGATTATGACCAGGGATCATTCGGTATAATCATGAACTGTGATGTTATAAGTGGTGTGGTAAAAGTCCTCAGTGGCTTGTAATGCATTGATAGACAGTTTGTGGTATGATTATGACCAGGGGTTTTTCGGTATAGTCATGATCATTGATGATTTAATGAATATCCTTGGCCCGTAATACAAGGATGATTAGAAAATGTGGTTTATTTATTAAGCTGAGTCTCAGTGATAAAAGTTGATGAAAACATTTTTAAATCATAGAAGATAGTAGGTTTTATTCTCTACTTGACTCTTCTAATGGATTGCTTATTCCGCTGCAGTTAAACTTGATGTCTATTGTATTTTATCAGTTTAACATTGTTGAAGACTATTGATAATTTATTATTCATTATCTTAGTCATAATATTTCTTACTGGGCTAGTTGAGCTCACCCTTTCTTTCAATGTTCTCTTCAGGAAATGAGAATATAGCTGGGACGAGTCAGGGAAAGGAGTGATGGTCCAGAAGATAGCATTAGTAGTCCTCACCATTCTGTTAAATAGTGTGACAATAAATGTAATGAGGACTCCTTGAGTATGGATATTGTCTAGATGACAATATTCTTATTAGAACTCTCAGTTTATGTATTGTCGTATGTTGCACGACATTTGTATAATTAAATTTGTATTTGTATTTTGTACCATGTATCTGACGACCCAAGATGGGTGATGAATACCCGATTTTGGGGGCGTCACAGCTGGGTCGAGCGAGAGTAACGGGAAAATAGAACGGTGGTCTCTAGCTGTGGAGGTTCCCCCTAAGCAGTATAGAAAAGTGTTGTATACATCATTTAGTAGTTATATTTGGTGAATCAAATAGGGTGAGGCGAACCCAACGTTGGAAGGGTGTTTTGCCATTATCATACAAGATGTCTAATGATATACAACCTCGTGTCATCATAAGACAGGGATGTGCTCATCCACTTGCTGAGTATATTTACGAGCACTACATATATAATCTTGGTGTTTGTTTGAAGTATAATTCTTAATTAGAGACAGTGGATATAATGATATGTCAAGAGAAGACTCCCAATTGGGAAGAATATGATAGTAATCTTCTCGTTTTTCTTTGGGGTCTATTGGGTCAACCAAGGATAATTCTGTGGCCATATGATATCTATCATAACCTAGAAGCATGGCCTTCATGTACGAAGGTTTCCTTAAGCACTTCCCAAATATTTTAATTTCTAAAACAGTTTTTAACTATACCTTTATGTAAGGTGTCATTGTGAGGTGCTGTCCACGATTGGGACATGAGTTATATTTGGTATATATTTGTATCCAAACTCACATCATATGTGTTGTTGTATTTTGCATGACAATTGTTGTAATAAAGTTGTAGTTATTTTCTCTACCATGTATTTGGCGACTCAAAATAGGTTGGATGGAATGGATCTATTTTGGGGTTATCACAAAAACAGTGCGTTTTTCCCTTTTTTATAAGGAAAAGATAACGATTCTGTCAATTTGTCATGCAAGAATACAACCACGTATTATATTATTTCACTATAATATACGAAAGACACTTGAAGACGAATATGAATGATGTCTCAAAAATTGACAGTGATTTCCTTCGTTTAAAATGTCAGAAAACTAAAAAAAAAACATACACATACACATCATATATTTTCTATTTTTATATATTATAATACATAATCTTTACAATTAATATGAGAGTTTTATGATTTTATCTCACATTTGTTGAACAAATCTCTTTTCTCTTTCTATTGAAAGCTTTCGAACAATTGCTTTTTTCCTTACCAATTCAGATTAGGTCTAGTTATTTATTTACTTATTAATATATCTTGTTAATTCTCTTATAATAAAATTATAATAAATCTAATTATTTTTATGGCCCAAATTTTACCAAATTATTTATCATCACATATTAATACTTATTAGCCCATATAAAATAAGTAACTAATTTGACCCAATAAAAGACAAAGTCCAATTAATAACTAATTTTATCCACCTTTGTGTTTATTTGAAAGTCTTTAGAAATCTTTAGAGATGGTAAGACTTTGGATATGGGTTGATAGTTATAATTCTTCTTCTAAAGTCTATCAAACTCTACCATTTGATAGAAATCTTTAAAATCTATGACTTTTTGAATACCAAAATACTTTTATAGACTTTCAAAAATTCATAATTCAATATCACCTAACTTTTAAAGGCATTAAAAAAGTTGTAATTGAATACCACTAAACTTTTATAAACCCTTTAAATGTCTTAATTGAATACAACTAAACTTTTAAAGTTTTTAAAAGTCTTTAAAAATCTTAATTAAATACACCCCCATAAGTCAGGGGACATTGTTTTAGTGATATTTTTTTGTGTGTTTTTTAATAACTTTTAAAAAATATATAGTATTTATTCCAATTGAAATTTTTTTAGAAAACAATATTTTAAATATATAAACTCTATTTTTTTATGTATTCAAATTATATTTAAAATACTGTTTTTTACTGTACATTTTTTTTGAGAGTTACTCCCCCCGTTCTAAATTAATTGCTCAGTTTTGACTTTTTAAAGTCAAATTGACCATTTTTAAAATTAATCTTTTTACTATTTTTTCTAAAATATAGGTGAAGAAATTATAACCAAAAGAAAGTATATATAATTTATTACTAACCCTAATTTTTATAATTTTAAAAATATATTTATATATACTTAATTATTAATTCTAAAAATAATAAATTTAATTTAAAAAAATCAAAATTTAGCAATTAATTTGGGCCCGAGGACTACTAAAAAAACACTAGCTAGAAATGTCAGTTGAACAATGCAGTCGTAAGGACTCGATAAATAGAGGAGGAATGGGATAGTAATTAGGACATAGGTCTATATCATTTCGGCGTCGTTCTCTGCTTCGTCTCCTCATCCTCGAGTCTCGCAGCCTAATTTATCTGGTAAACTAAAACCTTCCAGTTTTGGTCTCTTTTTCTCCCTCAACTGCTGAGCGAATTAGAAGAATTGGTGAATCTAGCAAAAAATATTGATTATGAGGTTGTTTTTCAGCAGGAAAATCTTTTTATGTAAAGATGGATATATAATCAAACAAAGAAGACGTTTTTCTCTCCCATCCGACACCTCAAAAACCTCCCCAGATAATGAGGAGATAGCTCGAGAAATCACCTCAATTCTCGAGCACAACAACTGGCATTTCCTCTTGGAGTCTTCGCACATTCCCACAAAGCTAAACCCAGATGTGGTTCGATCTGTTCTTCAAAGCAACTTCACGGCTGACCCCAAACGCCTCCTCCATTTCTTCGTGTCTGATCATCAAATGGGCACCCCTCCAAATTTGAAATCTTTCTTCATTTTTGCTGCAATTCTTTGTAATTCGAAGAAATTTTCATATGCTCGTTGTTTAGTAGGGCGAATGATCGAAACCCGTTCTCCAGTTTCAGCAGTTGTGGATTCAATTATTAGTTGTTGTAATGACTATGATGGGTCTACATTTGATAACGTGCTGTTTGATATATTAATTGTTGCCTATAAGAAAAAGGGTTTGTTGAATGAAGCTGCCACTTTGTTGTTAGCCGCAAAGAATGACGATTTTTTTCCAAGTTTGGTGTGTTGTAATTCTTTATTGAAAGATTTAATGAGATCTAATAGAATGAATTTGTTTTGGAAGGTGTATGATGGAATGTTGGAGGCCAAGATAGGTCCTGATAGATATACATATACCACTGTGATTAGAGCTCATTGTAAGGTAGGGAATGTTGAGGAGTTTAAAAGGGTTTTGTTTGAGATGGGAGAGAAGGGTTATAGCCCAGATTTGGTCACATACAATGTGGTTATTGGTGGGTTGTGCAAAGCTGGGCTTGTTGATGAAGCGGTTGAGTGGAAGAAGACAATGGTTGGGAAGGGGTTTGTTCCGGATGTCTATACTTACACCTCGCTTATAGATGGATTCTGCAAACAGAAGAGATCAAGTGAGGCAAAATTGATTTTAGAAGAGATGCCCGTTATAGGTCTCATTCCTGATCACATTGCTTATAGTGCTTTAATGGATGGGTTCATAAAACAAGGTGATCTAGACGAGGCTTTAAGAATCCAGGATGACATGGCTGCTTGTGGAATAAAGCGAGATACTGCGGCATACTACTCTATCATGAATTGCCTCTGTAAAGCTGGTAAGATGGAAAAGGCAAAAGATCTGTTGAGTGAGATGATTGCGTTGGGTTCAAGACCTGATGCAAAGATTTATAATTCCTTAATTGAGGGGTATATGCGAGAGAATAGTATGCTTAAAGCTAAGGAGCTGCTGGTTGAGATGAAGGAAAGAAATCTGGCACCTTCAGTATACACTTTTGGTGTGATAATCAATGGGCTCTGCCAGTCTGGAGATCTGAAAGGGGCAAATTATGTATTAGAGAATATGATTTCAAGATGTTTGAAACCAAATGCTGTTATATACACTACTCTTTTAGAAGGTTACATCCGGGAAGGTCAATTTGAAGAGGCAATAAAGATTTTCAACGGATTGCAAGAAAGAGACATTTTACCTGATGTCGTTTGCTATAATTCTCTTATAATTGGACTCTGCAAAGCAAAAAGGATGGAGGAAGCCAGGACTTATTTAGTTCAAATGGTGGAGAGGGGATTAAAACCAAATGGATACACTTACGGGACTTTTATTTCTGGATATAGTAAAACGGGAGATATGCAGATGGCAGACATGTACTTTAGGGAGATGCTTGGATGTGATATAGAGCCAAATCATGTTATTTACACAAATCTGATTGATGGACATTGCAAAATGTGGAACACAGCGGAAGCCTTCTTAATATTCAGATCTATGCTTGGAAGAGGGGTGCTTGCTGATGGGCAAATATACAGCGTACTCATCCAAGGCCTTGCAAGAAATGGAAAATTGCCAGAAGCAATGGGAGTTTTTTCTGAACTTAATGGAAAGTGTCTTGTTCCTGATGTTTTCACTTTCAACTCTCTAATTTCCGGTTTCTGTAAGAAAGGTGACGTAGACCAAGCTTTTCAACTTCTTGATGAAATGTGTGAGAAGGGTATTACTCCAAACATTGTTACTTACAATGCCTTGATCAATGGTTTATGCAAGTCATGCAAAATTGAAAAGGCTAGGGAGATATTTGATAGTATCTCTGGAAAGGGTTTGGCACTTAATGTTGTGACTTATGGCACAATCATGGATGGTTATTGCAAAACTGGAAATCTCGCTGAGGCATTGCAGTTAATGGATGACATGCCATCAAGGGGTGTTCAACCAGATTCTTTTGTTTTTAATGTTCTGATCAGTGGGTGTTGCAAGGAGGGAAATTTAGAGAAAGCATCGTCATTATTTGATTACATGGAGAACATGAACATTGCATGTACGCCTACTTTCAACACTTTAATTGACGGGTTCTGCAAATCAGGGAAGCTAATTGAAGCAAATGAGTTGGTGAAAGACACGGTCACTAAGAATTTCAAGCCTGATCATGTTACCTTCACTATTTTAATTAATTATCACTGCAAGATGGGAGTGATGGAAGAAGCAGAAAAGCTTTTGCTGGAGATGCGAAAGAGGAATCTAATGCCGACTGTTGTAACTTATAACGCCCTATTACATGGCTATAACAGTTTAGGGGAAAGATCCAAGATGTTTTCACTTTTTGAGGAAATGACGACAAAGGGTATTGAACCTGATGGAATTGTCTATAGTTTGGTTAATGCTCTGTGCAAGGAAGGAAATTCTGAAAATTCCTTGAAGCTTTGTAATGAATTAGTTGACAGGGGTTTATTCAGCAGAAATGTGTATGAAGTATTAATAAATAAGCTCTGTAAGACGGGAGAATTCACTTTAGTTTTGACATTGCTTGATGAAATGGGAAAGCAGGGGCTTACGCTCAGTCTTGCTACATGTAGCACTCTAGTTCATGAACTGTACAGTGCAGGATACGAGGACAAAGTGGCAGGGGTTCTGGAAAGAATGGTGAGGTTTGGATGGGTTCCAGACTCTACAACTTCAAGTGACTTGATTAATGAACATAAAAAAGATTCAAACCCTGGAAATGTTAGGCATGTATTAAGTGAAGTTGCTTATCAGGGGCAACCCTAGCTCAAGAACTGGAATTGTCTCCTTTTAAATGCTGATGCTGGGCAGACAACGGTGCTAACGTGAATCTAGTTGAGATTATAAAGCAGAATCTAGTTGGTATTAATTTTTTTATTGCTACCCATTGTGTAAGTTTACCCAAATTCTGTGAGGAAGAAAAACACCAAGGAATCTCAGCTTCATCCCATAACTTATTACACGAGTAAAACTGTGGCTTAGAATTGATATAGCTTCATCTAACAGATTGGATTTCTGGTTGGTTGGTCGCTGCACCCAAAGGTTGGTAAACTCTTGCAGCATATATTGGTGTTTTTCGTTGGCTGCTTGTTGCTCTTGAATGTGGCTTGGCTCTTGCAACAATATGGTGAAATTTATTTACTGAAAGGTGGCATATAAGGTTTGTTGCATGCACTGGTTATTATGTGATTCATTGGTAGTTGTTTATATTAAAGACCCTGTTACACGAATATATAGCTTACTTTTGACTTCATTGACAATTATTTCTTGTTTACAGGATGAAGGGCACTACTATTGTTCTTGTATCGTGTGGAGTGGTCAGATAGTAATCCACACATCCTCAACTAAAAATGTAATTCTGTCACTCTCTCTTGCTACTTACTTCCTAGGATTGTGATTTTATGTTTTATACGTGATGTCTTCATTGTCTCTTCATCATCATCTACATCTTCATCTTCATCTTCATCTTCCTTCCTTGTGACCAGTTGGACAAGATTAGCTATCTACTTGGAGGAACTTCATTCCTACTTCCTTTGAATAAAATAGGTGTTATTAATGTTTTTAAAACATACAAGACTTTTGATGTTAAGATACCTAATTCTTAAGGAGCATTGCACTGGTAGTTTTAACATCAATGATATTTGGGTGTAATACTTTTATCAGATCAATGCATAGTTATCTGGAATGGTTGTAAAATTCTTAATACTATCTGATTCTAGAAACAGACTTCCTCTCTTCCGTAAAAAGATTCCCAATTTGATTTGAATTCATTTAAGTTAAAAATAAATAAATAAATAAATTGTAATTAGTAGATATTTTTTAAATAGGTTATAATATTCTTACAATTGTATAAATCAATTTATATCGATTTTGAATTTGAAAATATCACAAAGAAGAGGCTTTAAAATTCAAAATGAGATTTGAACGGAGGTAGTGTAACTTATGAAACTTCAAAAATTGAAAGAAATCTAGGGTGCCTTATCTAAGTCTCGCGATCTCCATGCAGAGTTTGGTGTTTCGGCCCCAAACTCCCCTAATATGGCTGAATATGAGCCGAATCCGCTAGCTTTAGTCACTATTTCCGATGCCTCATTTTTGAATTAGGAAATGGAGGTCCTTGCCCTAGACAAGGAATCTGATATGCAGGATGTTTTCCAAGCTGCTCGCTACTTTACTCGGAAAGTTAATATTGAGGCTGTTGATAAGAGAAAAAAGAACCAAGATTTAATCAATTTTCTCTATGCTAAGGGATTCTCTATCCAGGATGTTAATGTATATGTTAGGGCTGAGATCTCCTCTCACTCGGTCCATGCCCTCAACATGTTTGATAATAGTCCTCACCGAGCTACTGCTCTGAAATCCCCCCATGTCTCCTATTCCGGTCCAGTTGGGCATTTCTCCCTTGATGGCTAGCTATTCTGGGGTGGATAGAGATTTGGAAGAGGGTGAGATATTGCCCATTCCCTCTCACTCTTGTGTGGAGCTCGAAGCTGGTGTGCAAGCTAAGACAGAGGACATTCCTCCTATAACTTGGAGCTCGGTTGTTTCTCAAGGTGAGCAAAAGCCTTCATTTAGTCTTGATTACTTCCCTCCGTCCCCCCTGGGTCTGATAATGGTTCCATCACCATCAAGCCTCTGGCTGAGATCCTTGATGAGGGGAATTGTTTATGAAATTTCAGCATTATTGGGGGATTCCTGCATTCCCGTTTGCCTTTCAAGCATAATGCCCACAAGATGTGGGACAAATATGGGCTTCAAAAGGTATTTCTTAAAGACAAAGGTATGTTTGTGTTTAATTTTTCTTCAGCTGAAGAGAGGGACAATGTCTTGGCATTAGGTCCATGGTATATTTCTAATAAACTTCTGATTATTCAAAAATGGAAAGAAGGATTGGATGTTCTTACGGAGTCGTGTACTAAAGCCCCAGTTTGGGTAAAATTCCACCATGTACCATTGTCTTACTGGACTCCTAAGAGATTAAGCTATCTAACTAGTGGCATTGGTAAGCCTTTGTTTGTCGATAAAATCACGGAAAAGCTAGAACTCATAAATTTTGCTAGAATCTGTGTGGAAATCTCATTTACTTCAGCTCTTTCGGATAAGTTGGATGTGGTAGTGTTAAATGTTGAGTTACGTTCAGAGAAAGTGGTTGAGGTAAGGGTGGAATACCAAAATAAGCCTCAGTTCTGTCTTCACCGCAAGTCTTTTGGCCACTCTATACTTAGATGTCTGCGTGCCAACTACCAACGGATTCCGAATGCCTCTGGTAAGGCCCATGCGGAGCCTTGTGATCATGATCATGGTATTTTGATGTCTGATGAGAATGGTATTATGGCCTCTGCTCCTCCCGATCACCCAGTCCCTCAGTTCGAGGAGAATTGGACTGTTGTTTCTAAGGGTCCCAAGTTTGCAGTTTCCCCTGCTGTTATTAAGGATAACTTCTCTCTGGCCATTAAAAATTCTTTTTTGCTCGTCACCCTTGCTGTTCTTCTTCCTGAAGTAGGGAGTTCTGGTGTTGGTAGTTCTCCAAATCCATCTCCCCTGGTCGATAAGCTGAAATTAGTTGATGGAAAGGATAGTAAGGAGCATAAGATCAAGGCTAAAGACTCATCTGATCTCAGTTAGAAACCGAAGAAGAAAAGTAAGGGTGGGGGAGGCTACGCCCTCTCGAACTAACTTTTTACTTTTAATGGTTAATTTTTGTTCTCTTAATATTAGAGGTTTAAATAAGAAGCCTAAGCAGGCCAGTGTTCGAGACCTCATTAGAGCTCATTCGCTATCTTTTGTTGGCTTGGTAGAAACTAGAGTGAAAATTTGTAAGGCTACCAGAATTACGAATGTTATAAATAGGAATTGGCAATGGATATTTAATTATGAGCGTCATGTAAATGGCAGAATCTGGCTTGGTTGGGACCCCAACCTTTGGGATGTTTCTTTTGTCTCTAAAACATGCCAATTTATCCATTGCCTTCTTTTGTCAAGTGAACTTAAAGTACAGTTTTTTGTCACGATTGTCTATGGGTTTAACACTCCCGGGGAAAGGAAAGTTTTATGGAAAGACTTAAGAGAGCTCGCTGAAAATTTAGATAAACCATAATGTCTTCTTGGGGATTTTAATGAGGTGCTTTCTACTCATGAGGTTGAAGGTGGAGATGACGCGTGGGATAATGGTATGGAGGATTTCCTGGATTGTGTTGAGGATATTTCTGTTTCGGATCTTAGGGCAGCAAGCGCTGTCCATATAATGGAATTCTCAAGATGCTAACCCTATCTATAAGAAGCTTGACAAAGTTTTGATCAATCTCCCTTGGATGTCTTCTTTTCCGAGCTCTGAAGCTGTGTTTTTTCCCCAGAGAGCTCTCTGACCATTGGCCAGCAGTCTTCTCTACTGGTCTTCAGCTTTCCCGTATTTCTAAGTCATTCTAGTTCTTCAACTACATGGTTCAGCTGGATAACTTTCGTGATGTGGTGAATTTGGCTTGGAGCTCCCATGTATCTTGTGATCCTCTACAAGTGTTAGCCGCTAAGTTGAAATATGTCAAAAGGGCCCTCATTAATCTTAATAGATTAGTGGTAATCTTCATTCCAATGTGGCAATTGCTAGAGATGCTCTCCATGCTACGCAGTAGGCCATTTCGTCTAATCCTGGGGAAATTAGTTTATTAAGCCTTCAGAGAACCCAATCCGATAGCCTATGGGATGTATTATCTCGGGAGGAAAATCTTATTCAGCAAAAAACTCGCATCCAATGGCTAAAGGAGGGTGATAGGAATACGGGTTATTTCCATAGCCAAGTTAAGACTAGGTGGAACCGCAACAAGATTTTATCTGTCGTGAATGCTAATGGAGAGATTAAATCTGGCCAAAATGAAGTTAAAAACATTATTATTGACTATTTTAAAGAGCTCTTGGGTACAGATGTTCCCTCTGATCAGACATCTTTTATGGAGTTGGAGTCTTCATTTTCTAAATTCATATCCAATCAGGAAGCTGCCTTTCTGGACAGTGAGGTCACAAAGGAGGAAATCTTATCATCTTTGAAATCTATAAAGAAAAACAAAAGCCCTAGGCCGGATGGTTTTAATGTCAATTTCTTCCTCCATGCGTGGGATATTGTGGGAAGGGATTTCATCATAGCTATTCAATCTTTTTTCCAGTAAGGTTGCCTCCTGAGAGGAATCAATTCAACTGCTATTACGCTTATACCTAAGGTCAAAACCCTTCTTCCATGAATGATTATCGCCCAATTTCATATTGCAATACCACTTATAAATGCATATCCAAAATTATGGCTGGTAGGTTAAAGAGGGTCATGCCCAATATTATCTCCCCTTCTTAAGCTGCATTTGTTCCGGGGAGGCGAATTGGGGATAACGTTTTGATAGCTCAAGAATTATCATTGGTGTGCTTTGAAAGTGGATTTGAGGAAATCTTTTGAATATATTTCTTGGGGCTTCCTTCTCAAGGATCTTGCTTTATTTAAATTCCTACCAAAATTTTTTTACTGGATAAGAACATGCATTATGTCCATTTGGTTCTCAATGAAGGTTAATGGGGAACTCTGTGAATATTTCGAAGGGGCCAAAGGTCTGAGGCAGGGGGACCTTTATCCCTAATTCCCCATACCTTTTTGTCATAGCAATGGAAGTGCTATCCATCATTGTTCATAAGAACACAAAGGCTCCTGTCTTTAGGCATCACTGGAGAACGAAGCAAATTAATCTCACGCATCTTTGTTTTGTTGATGACCTTCTCCTGTTTTGTTATGGTGATAGAAAATCTGCAGCTACTCTAAAGCATTACTTGGACTAATTTTCTGTCATTTCTGGATTGTATACCAATGCTTCTAAAAACGTATGCTACCTTTTTAGTGTTCATACTGATCAATCTGCTGAGATGTTAACATGTTTGGGATTTCAGCTTGGATCTTTCCCGGCAGCCTTCCTGGGAGTTCCCCTGATCCCGTCGAAGCTATCTCTTTCTGATTGCCGCCCCCTTTTGGAAAGAATAAAATCTAAATTTTGCTCCTAGACCAATAAATTCTTTTCTTATGCGGGCAGATTGCAACTTATCAAATATGCATTTTTGCAATTCAAGCTTATTGGTCCCCTCACTTCGCATCATCTGTTGCAGTGTTGAAAGACATTCAAAGCTGTATGTCCCGTTTTTTATGGAAAGGGCCATCCCTGGGGAAACATGGTGCAAAGGTTGCATGGAGTAAAATCTCTCTTCCCTTTTCCGAAGGAGGTCTGGCTGTCAAGGATCTCAAGGAATGGAATCATGCTTTATTATTGATGCTCCTGTTGAAAATTGTCAACCTTCTTTCTTCTTCTTTATGGGCTACCTGGGCTAGAACATTTTTGCTAAAGGATACTTCTGGTGCACCTATGTCCCTCCGGATTGCTCTTTTGGGTTTGGAAGAAAATCTTGCAGCTACGATCGGTTGCGCTTCAGTTCGTTTGGTACAAAATTGGCAATGGAAATCTCACGAATCTTTGGCTTGACGCATGGCTTGCTAACTCTTCCCTAGCCACTTCTAAGAGTCATCCTCTTATTACATATTCTGGCCTTGGTCATAGTGCAAAAGTAAGTTCAATGAAGGACTCGTGGAACCTGCCAAACTCAAATCACGAGGTTATCACTGATTTTAGGTAGTCATTTGATTACTCTACTTCTTTCAATCCTGTTGCTCAAGACTCCAGTATGTGGGAATCATTCAATATTAGAGAGATTAAAGTGGCATCAATCTGGGGCTCCAGTAGAAAGTGTGGGCTCAGCATTGACTGGTACAAAACTGTTTGGCATAACTGTCTTCCTCCTCGGTACTCTTTTTTCCTTTGGATGGGATTTCACAAAGGGCTTCGAACGAAAGATTGACTTATTAATTATGGAATGGTTATGGACCCTTCCTGCCTACTCTGTGCTGTTACTCCTGAGTTTTAAGCATCTCTTCTTTCAGTGTCCTTACTCCTTGCAAGTTCTTGTCTCGGTCTTAAGATTTTGTGGATGAAGAGGTTTGAGTCGTACCTGGGCTGACATTACAAGGTTCTTGGGTTCCTGCACGAGTGGTAAGGTCCAGTTTCACCTGATCCACCTGGCTTTTGCAGTGGTAGCCTACAATTTATGGATTTAGCCCAATAATAGACTGCATGATAATATTTCCCTCCCGGCCAAATCGATTGTGCAAATCACTCGGAATTTAATTAATTGTAGGCTGTATTCTTATGCTAAATTTCAAAAAGTTAAATATAAATTTATTCATTTGGCCATTTAAGTTACCTATGTGAGTTGTTTCCTGGTCTGCTGTTGTTGTTTGTCATTAGACATTTGCTTGTTTGGAATATGGTTTGCTGTAGTAGAAATGTGAGGTTTGCTATAGCTAGGCGTCTGTTACCAGGGGGCCTTATTGGGTCTGTGTTGCTACCTTTGATGTGGTTCAGTTTGGATGGAAATGCTAATGCATCTGATAGATGCTGCTGCTTTTTGGCGTGGCTGATGCGTTTCGTCTCCTGATGCCGGGGAGCATTCTGCCTGGGCTGTGCGATGTTCTGCTGTTGGTCTAACATGTTTGATGGTCGGGCAATGTTCGGTTGAATTTATCTTCGTTGTATCTACCTGGTGTTATTTAATTGTGTTGTATAACTCAACATTTAATTGTTCCATCTGCTTTGCATTTTGCTTCGGCTTACTATTCAAATCTTCTACTCTATTTAGTGATTTTCTTATACATCCAGAACTTTTTATTTAATTTTATGAAACAACATCTAAGATCCCTTCTACACTAGTATTTCTGTTCAGACTCATTAGGACTCCTAATTCCAACAATTCATCTAATGAAACTGAATTAAATGAAACAGTTAGAATTAAGAGTCTGGATGGTCTGTATAAAAACAGTTTGATTGTTATCCTTCTCATTGTTGTTGCAACGGTTGGAGCACCGTAAGATTTTGGATTTTGGAAATTGGAGGGGCTGTTTAAGTAAGTTTCAATGTTTTCGAGTACAGTCTGGAGCAATCCAATAGAGCCCTTCTTTTTGAATATGGGCATACTGACGACTGACGGCTGAGCTGATGCACCGCCGAACCATTGAAAGTTGCTCCTAGTATTGCGATTTGTGATGCTCTTCGAATTGGGTAAAAATATAGAGTAGTTTATATGAATCGTTAATTAAGGTTGAACCTGAGTAACAATAATCATCATTAGTTTGTTGGCACCACCAACATACCAGTAAAGTACAGTACATACAATACAACTAACTTAAATTATTCATTTGACACACAAAATAAAATAAATGGTCAAATACATTTATTAGATTAAGATTAAAAAAAAGATTGGAGGATTATACGTCCCTTCTCTCTGCTGTTTTCAATCGTACTGTGCCTGTGTGTTTTTCAGTTTTGAATTCTGAATTTGCACTTCTTTTGGAGTTCAAGTTAAACACCCCATCTAAGACTTCTTAAACAATTGAACACTTGTGTACAATAACAGAAACCCAACTTCTATAACCTTCCAAAAACCCCCTTTCAGGGGTAGACATATCGTGTGGATTCTTAAAATATCTGAACAAATGCAGCTTATGCAATGAATATATCCGACATTCCCAACGCAGATTACTGCATGTAGCCCTTTAAGGTGTAAGTTTGATTGCACACCGTCAGGCTGATAGGCCAATCTGAGTTGATTCCCCAAAAATCTCGAATAACTTCATTCTATTTTGGACTTTTACTCTGACCAGCAGTGCTATCTACATGTTTTTTTCAAAATTGCTAGGAGCTCAACATCATCAAGAGAATATTCAGAGACGAGCTGAATCGGGGTCTTTCCTTCCCAGTCAGCAGCTAGTAGATCAGCTCCTCTGCAAAGATCCAGAAGATCAGATAACCATTCTTTAATTGATCAGATAGTTTGTTATGGGTAACCATCATCTTTAAATCCTAACTTGATAGAGAGACGTTCCAAGAACTTCACAATGCAAGATTGGCATTTGAGCAAGCCCGCTTTAATTTGGTAATTGAATCTGTAGTACACCATTCATTCTCTAATAATCTGTTGTATGTTTCACGAGGACACACTTAAACAAGATTGTAATAAGTACAATTGATTTCAGGTTGGTTCTCTTTCTACTGTTGAGGCAAAGAAGATATTTGAGTTTCTGGAAGCTCTTAGTGTGACAATGGATGCTCATCTTAGTTATTTCAAACAGGTATAAGATATTATGTTATTTTCGTAGTCAGTCCTGACCTGCTTTATTGCATGTAAACTGCTTTTAATCCCTTTTGTTTTATGCAGGGATATGAGCTATTGCATCAGATGGAGCCTTATATTAGCAAGGTATATTTTTATCAATTTATTAATTATTTCTGCTGATTGGGTGCTGTTGTGGTTTGTGTTTGGTTCAAAATTAATTAATTCATTAGAAAAAAAGTTTACAACTTTTAATGGTAGATAATTACAGTGGCTAAGAAGTAAATATAGGAATGAACAATTGGAAAGTTCTAAAAAATATCAAACATAAGTTGCACTTGCAGTCACTCCCCCCACCGCACACAAAAAGAAGTGGTAAAAAAAGGTGATGACATTTCCCAATCTAAAATTTAGGCAGTTCAAATTAAAGAAATAATATCTAGAGAATTGCAAAGTACTCCAGAGTCTTGCTTAGCCATTCTAATCAATATAGCAATTTATACAACATATGTTGCTACTATTACTGTTTTCTGTGCTACTTCTTGATGTTTTTGCCACTCTTCTTCTTGCCTTTGTTAAGTGTCTTCAGTTATATATTGTGCCCAAAGCAGCATTATCATCGTTGACTAGCCTGGTCATCTTTTTTCCATAAATGATAAGCTGGCCTTCTCCCTAACCTTCTCCAGAGTTATCTTGATTGTTCCTCAAAAAGGTGAAAGAAAGAAACTAGTAGAAAAAGCATCCTTTTCATCAATCCTGTATCAATTAAATATTTCCCTGTTGGATTGTATGATATTGAATAATTTCTTAAATTACATTAATGTTGATTTCTCATCTATTGTTTAGTGTTGTTACTAAAATGCATTGCAATCAAGAGCTTCCCTACATATATGAATTGAACCTGGTAGATACCATAACAAATTAAACTATTGTTTTCAGTTTGCTAACTATCTCAAAGATATTATTAGTTTGTTATACTTTCCCTTCTGAACTTTCTCGTCCTTTTGTAAGCCAGCAACTATCAAAGTTCAGGTATGTTTGTCTACCACAGGTTTTGGCTGATGCACAACATTTAAAAGAAAGTTTCAACTATGAGCAGACAGAACTCAGTGAAAGGATACAAGAGTACAAAAGGCACATTGATCATGAGAGTAGGTGGCCATTATGTGGTTCTCACACTTCTTCAAATGGAGATATCAGCCAACCTTTCCCTAAAGGTTCTCATAAAGAAATAAATGCAGTGATGCAGTCAGCTGCAGAGGGAAAGGTATAGATGTTATTTTCATCTCTGCCAAGTTCTTGCTTCCTATTTTTCTATTATGTGTTTCATAGCGGAACTTTCAATTTTCAACTAAGACTTCAATAGTTTAGGTTCAAACCATTAAACAAGGCTATCTCTCAAAACGTTCCTCTAATTTGAGGGCTGACTGGAAGAGAAGATTCTTTGTTCTCGATAGCAGAGGGATGCTGTACTACTATCGAAAACAGTGGAACAAGTTATCTGTAAGTTATAGAATATAAATTGGAAGTGTGAGCACTTAGCTATGCTCCAAACCAAAATATATATTGCATAATTCTTTCTATAACTCTTTCTTTGTCATTCACCCAACTGCTCGTAAAATCTTTGAGCATATCATTCAGTTATCTGGGGGTCCACTTCCCATACACGGAAGTAGTCCATCTGAACCTGTTCCTGGGCTGCTGAGTAGGTGGCTGTCTTCTCATTACCATGGTGGCGTACATGATGAAAAATCTGTTGCACGACACACTGTGAACTTGCTGACATCAACAATAAAGGTTGACGCAGAGCAGTTAGATCTGAGGTTCTGCTTCAGGATCATTTCACCGACAAAGGTTTACACTTTGCAGGTAGAGTTTCCTAAAATTTGCTTGAATTTACATATACTTATATATTTTCGTTTGGTTTATAAACAACTCTTAGACAGCTTATGTTTTGTTGCACTTAAACTTGTTCAATTGCTATTCGGGGGATTGTTTCCACATCCATCAGCATAGCCTCAATTATATTCAACAACTGTTTGGTAATGCAGGCTGAGAGTGCAGTGGATCAAATGGAGTGGATCGAGAAAATAACAGCAGTCATTACTTCGTTGTTGACCTCCCAGCCACCTGGCAGGGTAAACTCCTATAATGTCAACACTTGACACCATCACGTGGCATATGTTTTTCCCCTTGTTTTAATTATAAAAAATCAACTATATGCCAGTTGCTCCCATGTAGTCCATCCAGTGAAAGTAGTTCCTCTGAAAGTCCCTCCCATCAAAATCTTCGCACAATTGAAGAACATACCAATGAGAAGGACCTTCATTCAAGAAATATGATCCTTATATCTAGAAGTTCACAACAGCTAAACTACCTTGGAAAAGGTGAGAGGCCAGTTGATGCATTAAAGAGATTACCAGGGAATGATAAATGCGCTGATTGTGGTGCACCTGAACCAGACTGGGCTTCCTTAAACCTTGGTGTTCTTATCTGCATTGAATGTTCTGGTGTTCACTGTAATCTTGGTGTCCATATATCCAAGGTTAGTAGTCGTCTTAAGTTTGTTTTGTGAACCTTAATTATTTCATGTGCATGACCTTTCCTCACAACTTTTGGTGATTTGAGGCTAGACATTAAGGCTTAGACATCAAGGCACAGATACAGATGCACGAGGCTCAAACCACTTAGAAGTTCTAATGTACACGATAATATTTTTAGGTGGACCAGTATTAATTCTGTTCAGTTTTAAACCATTGAGCAAATAATCTACCCTTCTTCATTCTGGCACCTTAATATTTTTTTTTATAATTTATTTGTAAAAGTGCCTCATTATAGAAGCCGTAGAAGTTAACAAGTTGGCCAACAGTGAACAACAAGCTTATTTGAATTTTCAATTGTATTAGGGACTGCAAGGTTTGGTAGTTTTGATGTACAACCTTCTCATAGTTGTTACATGTATACCTAAAATTGAAAACATATTATTTCTTGATAGGCCTCTTGCAAGGTTTATTCTTGGATTTCATAATTATAAGATATTATTGCATCTCTAATCGGCATGTATAGCAGTATAAGCCTCAATTGAGGCAGGTAACCTTAAAATGGTTGGCTCCAGTTTCTGTGTCTGGATTCATCATGGCGTGTGTGTTTGTGCGAATACATAGATATGTAGATACACAATCCCATGATAGTACATCATATTATTTAGAATCGTATATTACTGTGTCAAATAATTTCTTACATTTCCTTATTTTATAGCTGATTTCATGACTGTTAATATTAGCAGGTTAGATCCTTGGCTCTTGATGTCAAAGTGTGGGAGCCTTCTGTCATAACTTTATTTCAGGCGTTGGGTAATGTCTTTGTGAACTCAATATGGGAGGGACTGTTGCAAGCAAGCAGAACTTTTCAAGCTGATGAAATACCAATGAGGTAACTTCTAGCATAATTTTGAGGAAATCTGTTCTATTAATTTTCTTGAAAAATATGATTTTGTGTTGTAGGTTTGTTGAGTCTGACAGACACAAAAAGTTCTTTAGCAAACCTAGCCATAATGATCATATATCAGTAAAGGAGAAGTTCATTCATGCAAAGGTATCAATTCAAAATGATTCAGTTTCTTTAGCTTGCTTGGAATGTCTTGCCTTTTTTTATATTCTGCACTTGTTACTACATTTTGTAATTATCCAATGTGTATTTCCAGTTTCTTAAACTAATTTTTTTTGAACTGGTGGATTTTAGTTCCTCGCAATAATTGTTGTGACCATGAATTCCCATTGGCAACCAAAAATATTTCCCTCAAATATATCTTATAAACATCACGAAGTGTATAATTCTGATTTTGGTTAAACAAATTTTATCTTAAAAAGTAACATGTGCATAAGATGGGAGATGCTGAAATGTGAAGGTTAAATTGGATGTGTGGTCATACAAGGTTGGATATGATTTCAAATGAGGATATGCAAAAAAAAGTTCGGGCAGGCACAAGTTGAGGAGAAGATAAAGGGAAAGTGATTGAGATGGTTTGATCATATCCAACGTTAACGTCGGTCTGTAGGTGCATCAGTGAGAAGATGAGTCTTGTAGTTGTATTAGGAGGAAGATATAAGAAGAGGGAGGGAGGGGTAAACGAAAAATTACTTGGGGAAAAATTCTATGAAACTTGAGCTTAATATAACAGAGGAATTGATTGTGGTAGAAGTGAGTGGAGGATGTAATCCGCATGTTGGAGGACAAGTAGGGTGGTCCACCTTTTTGTCATGATTTTCTGTTTCCCTTAATTTTGGTGTCCTTTTTATCCTTTGTTTCGTATTTGATTTTTCTATATGCATGTTGTATTATTTTGTATGTGATTGTGTTTTGTATTACTCATCTACATTTATTTCTATTCTTTTATTTTAAATTATTTTAACATAAATATAAAATGTTGTATGAAGACTATTTTATTTTCAAAAGTACTTAAGTAGGGTCCACTACGTTTAGAAAAAGGAAAGAATCGTAGTCTACTTACGTGGGTTTTATTGTGGATAAAAATTGGAACTTATTTATACTCTCCCCTCAACTTTGATTTTTCCTAATGTGTGAAAACTGTACATAAGTTATCTTTATGCTACAAAGGGAGTATATTCTTTTCTTATTTAATTTGTTTTACCTGTTAGTTTTCTTCTTTGACTCTCTACTTTTACACTTACGTACTCATTTTCAGCCTTATGCAACTATAGTTTAGGATAAAATGCGTTGAGTTAAGTTGAGAAGTGCTAATAATTTGTTCAAGTTTCTGTTAGTCAACTGGACAAGCAGTTAGTCCCATTTGAATACTTAAATTAATCATGTAAGCTAGTGATAATTCTAGATTTGTGCGTTGATCACTAGGACAACTTATTCTTGAACATCATCCATCTCCTTTAATAGAGTAGCTGAACTGTTAATGAAGAAACTGATGAAAAGGATAAGAAAAGAAGATAAATTACTAATATCCAGAGTTAGATTATAAATTTGGAACTATTGAATGGTAATATGAGTGAGCGTGAAAAAGAAATAGATAGAAATATACACCACAGATCAGATCCTGAAGAACACTTTGCTTGATAAATGCTGAATGTTCTGAAATTAGTCTCTTAAAATGCATATGGTATTTCTACTTGACTGAATTTTCCCTACTGTTTTCTAAGAGATTGTTTTAACTCATACTTTCCTTCTTCAGCCTACACACTTTCTAGCGTGATATATCTGAACAATGAAATTGCCAGTTACAAACTTGGAGTACTTTAAAAACTGTTGTAATTGTACCTATTGAAGGCAACCATAATACATGAGGAGGTATATCATTAGAAGCAAGATAAATTAAGAACACCAGTTATTGAAGCTCCCCTTTGTAACAATAAGCTAGGTTCCTTCAAAGAAAATATCATCCGTACTTCGCAAAGTTATTTTCTAATACTAGGGTTTCAACATTTATGACCATTTTGAGTACGCGTATGTACTTTTAACTGTTTGTGTTTCCTTGTCTAGTTTTAGAGCATGAGGACAAAATGTACCCAAGAATTTGAGTATATACCCAGGGAAGCATTGACAGTTGAAGTTGAACTGTTTGACCCAGGACCTTGTGAAATTAAATATCTGATGCAATATTAAAATTATTCGGTATTCTGATGATAATCGGTGCATGAGAGGGAAACTGAAGCCCAAGATATTATGAGAGAGCTTAATACTACCTAGGCATTGCTCCTCTAATCTATTCTTAAAGAGGTGCACAGTTACCACGCATCCTCAAGTAATATTTAGACCTTGGCAAGAGTAAATACAACAATAGATCAATATATGATGTTAATGGATATCATAAGTTCATAACAGTAGGAAGGGAGGAATTTAAGAAATTGTGCAAGTGAATTCATATTGTATGATAGAAAACAAGGTGTATGATGGAGCTTTGGAAGGGTCATGACCACCCCGCTCTCCAATCCCGGTTTCTGAACTGGATTCTTGTACCCATACTATTTTTTTTCTTTATGAAACTAAACTTACTATAATTAGAAATATTGTCGGGTTGTAGTCAGTATTATTTAGATTTTATGCAAGTCATAATACCTATTGAATATCAAGAGATGAATTTGGTTCTTAACGCAATTGATATCCTATAGGCCTATAATAATAAACAAAATGCTTTATTCAGTTGATAAAAAAAGAAAATTATCACTTGTAGTCACGTATGTGCTACATGGTGAGGGATCAGTGAGTAATCTTGATTGGTCAATTTTAATCAGAAATCAAATTGCAGATGCTGTGTTTCTTGCACTCTTGGCTGGTTCTATTGATATTTTTTCCTTTCTTTTCGCCCGGTTTACCCTAGATGCACTTAGCTCCTTGCACCCCTCTTGTATGATGGTCTGTTTAAGGTATGAACCTGATATCTCTAGGTTTATGTTAGAGAGTCTTATCCCTTGTAGGCAGTGGTGGAATATCCTTATGCAGTTCATACATTTAACCATGGCAATTAAATTTGAATTTCTGAGTCTGCAAATATTTAGAGCCTTCCTCTCTAGGTTTTAAGATGCCTAGATATTTATCATACATTTAGAGGCTGGATCCTTTTCCTTCTGTTATATTTATCATCTCATCTCTAACCTAGAGTTCCATTTTTTAGGGAGATTTAATAACTTGGAGCTGCTAGAAACCATTGTATCTAAGTTCCAGTTAGGAGGGAGAAGAATATATTTCTTAGCTCATGAAGTCTGAGTTTCTTTGGATTAAGTTCTCATTTACGTGTGGATGGAGTTGAAGGCAGGGCCCAGAGCTGGACCACTGATAAGATCACAGCTTTTTGTATATGGGTCATGGCCCCAGCTACCACAACAATATAGTAGTACTTCAACAGCCAGTAGTAGCAGTGTAGCACAATGGTGTCGACTTATAATTGAGAATTAAATTCAGGTGGGTAGAATTCTATCACCTTATATAATATCAGCCAAATCTTTGCAACCCATAATATCTATCCATCATACATGTGCATGAATTCCTTCGCTTGATTGTGCAAAAACACACAAACAAACTCTCACACACTCACACACAAATGTTTGTCCATATATGTAAATCCAAAATCTGAAAATCATATATATAATATATCTAGTGGTGTACTTATTCTGTGGTGGTCTATAGTTAGTGGTGAAAACATGTCTGACTATATGTTTGATTCTCTGAAACCTGTTTTAAGTGAATCATCTTCTTTGTAGTATGTGTTGAATAAATTATACAGGAAGGTGTTATTGCATAGAATAAAATAAAATCAATAATCATAATATTAAATACTTACATGAATTGAGAGAAGTCATCTTGAATGTATCACGCTTCCGTTGCGCTTAAGGGTGAAGGTCTTCAATTGCCTCTCTCAATCTTATGATGGATGTATAGGTGTGTATAAAAATTCTTGAGACGACAATTGAGACCACACCCTAACTGTTTTATTTATAGAATAACTAAGGGTCAAAATCGTCCATCAAGATTATGAAACCCTAGGGCCCATTATGCCAAATAGTCAAATACTATTAGGAATATTATTTATAGGCCACATAATTAATTACCAAACCCATAAATAAAGTTATTAAATTAATACAATATGTAAGCTCAATAATTACGTAAATAGTAAAGGCCACATAAGGAATAAAATATTTTAACATTCTCCCACTTGGCCGAAATACTATTTATATACAAAACATAACGCTTACAATCATTAATTTGGCCAAGTATTAATTTAATGTCTACATTCTGCTCAAATAAAAATACCAATACGAATTAATACAATCTTTGTGTCACTATTAACACAAGATCCCCATTAGTTACACAATTAATACTTTTATTAAAACAAAGATTAACATTAAGCATAACAGGTATGAATAGAGTTTACATAAGTGGTAATTGAATAAACTCATTCATATGGTCCAAGACATTACCGTACTGTTTGCTCATAAGTTCTCAAGTGTGCATAATAAAAAGAATAGCAAACCATAAACATAATGTGAAGTTCAAAACAACGAGCTCAAAATTGTTGTCTTACATCATAATAACTTATTAATTAAGACTACCAGTTAAACCCATGCCGGCAACATGCTCTAAAAGAGCTTGGGTGATAAGTCTTTCGTAAGTGGATCCGCTAATATATCATGCGTACTAATATACTTAATGACAACGTTTTGATCTTCAACTCTTTCCCTGACAAATAAGTACTTAGTGTCAAGTATAGTCCAGCATCACTCGAAGTGGTGCTGTTAAAAAAACTAACAGGAGAATCATTATCACAAAATACTTTCAATGGCCTCAAAATGGAATCTACAACCTTAAGTCCTGAAATAAGATTCCTTAATAATATGGTGTGACAAGTAGCATGATAACAAGCCACATATTCTGCCATCATCGTGGAAGTGGTAGTTAACTCTTGCTTATGAGTTCTCCACGAAATAGGGCCTCCTGAAAGCATAAAGATTTACCCTGATGTAGATTTCTTTTCATCTTTACACTTAGCAAAATTAGAATCAGAATAACCAACAACTTCAAGGTTATCTGTTTTTTCTTAATGTAAGCATAATATCCTTAGTACCCTGTAAGTAGCGTACATAAGACTCCCAACTACAGAAATATAGGGAATAAGATTCATTTAATCACGTTCAAGGTGGTTCTTAGGACATTAATATGAGCCAAATTTGTCACCCGTAACAACAGGGGCGACAGTAGGGCAGCAATTTTGCATGTTGTATTTGTTAAAAACTTTGTCAATATAAGATCTTTGGGACAATCCTAATATCCCGGGAGACCTATCTCGATGAATTTCAATACCTATAACATAAGAGGTTTCACCAAGATCCTTTATTTCAAAATTTCCAGAAAGGAAACGTTTGGTCTCATGCAACATGTCTAAGTTATTACTTGCAAGTAGTATATCATCAACATACAAAACGAGAATAACAAATTTACTCCTATTGACTTTCAAGTATATGCATTGATCCACTATATTTTTCTTAAAATCAAAATTACTCATTACCTCATGAAACTTAAGATACCATTGTCGAGAAGCATGTTTTAATCCATATATAGACTTCTTAATTCTACATACCATATGTTCCTTGCCTTTAACCAAAAACCTTCTAGTTGTGCCATATAGACATTCTCATGCAAGTTACCATTAAGAAATGCAGTTTTAACATCCATCTGATGTAACTCTAAATCATAATGAGCTACTAAAGTCATGACTATTCTAAATGAATCTTTCCTAAATACTGGAGAGAAAGTTTCATTATAATCCACACCTTCCTTTTGAGTGAAAATCCTTAGCAACCAATTGAGCTTTATTCCTTTCAATGTTCCCTTTAGGATCTAATTTGGTCTTATAGACCCACTTGCAACCAACAGGTTTTAAAACCTTTTGGTAATTCTTCAAGATCCCAAACGTTATTAAGCTCCATTGATTTCAACTCATTATTCATGGCTTCAAGCCATTGAGTTGATTGAGCACTTGTAATGGCCTCTTTATAGGAGATAAGATCATTAATCTTACTTGAATCATAGTCAATCTCATTAAGATAGGTTATAAAATCATCAAAATTAATAGGCTTTCTAGGTCTTTCGGACCTACGTAAATGCTGCACAATTTCAAGAATATGATTTTTAATAATGTGAGGTTCAACATTAGGTGGTGGCTCAGGATTAGAAACATAAAACCTGTTTTCTTTAAGATCAATTTTTCTAGGCTCGCCACTCCCACTTAAATCACTATTATCTAAAACTCTGCATGCCTAGTCTCAACAATTCTAGTGGTATGCGAGGGACAGTAAAATCGAAAACCCTTAGATCTCTCAGGATATCCAATAAATGGCAACTAATGGTTTTAGAGTCAAGTTTCTTTATTTGTGGATTAAAAAAACTTAGCCTCGGCTGGACAGCCCCACACCTGTAAGTATTTTAAACTAGGTTTTCTACCTATCCAAATTTCATAAGGAGTGTTAGGGACAGATTTGCTAGAAACCCAGTTTAAAATATGAACAGCTGTCATTAATGCCTCAGTCCACAAAAACGCAAGTAAGCTAGAATTGCATAATATACTACATACCATATCCATAAGGGTACGATTTTGCCTCTCAGTTACACCATTCTGCTGCGATGTACCGGGTATGGTATACTGAGTGACGATTCTATTTTCTTAACAAAATAAGGCAAATGTGCCAGGACTATGACCTGTATCGGAGTATTTACCATAATACTCTCCGCCTTTATCTGATTCAGCTTTGAAAACTTTAAACATATTTAGTGATTCAGATTTTTCATTAATCAGGTAGCCATAAGTATAATGAGAATAGTCATCAATGAACGTAATGAAAGATTTGTGTCCACCAATTCTTGAAGAAAATGGTCCACATATATCAGTGTGAATCACCTCAAGAAGTTCACTACTTGTTGCTCCTTTCTTATTACCTTTCACAAATTTTTTCTTTTATACATTCAATACAATGGTCAAAATCAGAAAAATCTCGTGAATGAAGAATTCCATCATTTATAAGACGTTGCATTCTGTCTTTTGAAATATGGCCTAAGCGTTAATGCCATAATTTTGAAGAATTCTCATTATCTAGTTTTTTCTCTCATTTCCACTTTTAGAGGTACTTTCTGTCACATTCATTGTTAACAAGGATTCAGCAAAGACATTATCAAAATTTATCTTATAGAGGTTTCCCTCTAAAGAGCCAGAACCAATAACATGAGAGTAATGATAAATAATTATTTTATTATTCCTAAACTTAAACGAAAATCCATCAACGTCAAGTTTAGATACAGAAATTAAATTTCGTGTCATACTGGGAACATAAAGAGTATCATATAAATACAAGGTGAAAACCACTCTCCAAAACTAAAGGAAGAGTTCCTACAGTTTCAACTTGTATAAACGCTTCATTGCCAACTTTAATGGTTCTTTCCCCTTTTTTAGAGTGTCTTCTTTGAAAGGAATTCATGCAATGAATTAGTAATGTGAACCATAGCACCAGTGTCAAGCCACCATGTATTAGAAGAAACACCAATTAGAAAGGATTCATAAGTTACATAATTGATGGACGATTTACCTTTCTTTTCAAGTCATTCTCTTAATTTAGGACATTCTTTCTGAATATGTCCTTGCTTTTTACAGAAGTGACATTTAGAACATGTCTAAGAGTTGTTACCTGAATACTTTGTCTTATTTATTTTTGTAGAAATTGGTTTATCCTTATTCTTAAAACCTTTGCCATTTTTATAAGCCTTCTTCTTATAGGATCCAGTGGTAGTCAAATGAGCAACATTAGGTTTTTCAACCTTAAGCTTTTCTTCATCTTGGACGCACATTGAGATTAACTTGCTCATCTTCCACTTTTTTCTTTCTGCGTGTTATAATTGATCTTAAATGGATCAAACTTTGCAGGAAGAGAAGTCATAATGAAGTGAATAAGAAAACCCTCAAAATTCGTCATGTCCATACCCTTTAATTTAAAAGTCATGTCGTTCATCATCATAATGTGCTCGCGCACCCCACTATAACCCCATCATACCTACTAATAAGCATTTTCAAAATAAGGGTACTTGTATGATTTTTAGAAGAACCCTTAAATTATTACTCGACTGAAGTTAAGTACTCTTTAACATTCTCAAAGTCAGGAATGACTCCTCGAATGACTGTCGTGATAGAGTTTTTCATAATCATAAGGGACATGCAGTTGGATCGCTCCCACTTTCATAAATAACCTTTTCCTCAATTGAGCTAGTAGTTGTAAGTGGAGCAGGATGATCCACTCGTAATGCATAGTCCAAAATCATAGTGCCGAGAATAATTTTCACTTACACTTTTCAAGCAGTAAAATTAGTTTCATTCAAGGCTTCAATTCTAGAGAGATACCCAGAAATACTAGTTGGAGTCAATGCTGAAATACAATCAAGCTCATAAGCATGCTTACAAAAAACTAAAAGAAATCCACAATGTACAACAATAATTAATCATAATAAAAAACCAACTGTAGGGCAAGCAGTTAATTACATAAAATCTATTTACAACACCCAAAAAATAGATTTTAATGAGACGTTGGTGCATAATTATCAATATTTCGTTGGTCCAATTAATAATATGCTAATAACATCCCCATAATATAATGCAAAACACATTTATCCACGCATCACCGTTGGGGAGAAACGAAATAAACATATTACTTATGCAATAAAATTTTATTTAATAAATTCTAATTCTAATTTTTCTGTTGGGCAAAATTAAAATCTTTATTTATTAAATGTAACATTATGTGACTTTTCTTAATCTTTAATTGTTTCAATTAATAATCCTCCATTGGGCTGATTATTAATTTTAACAATAAAAGAGTCAAACATACACGTAATTTTTTTTTTTTTATGATCAAACTTAATTTTCTTTAAACAACATATTAATCAAGTTTGAAAATTAACATTATTTAAAATTTACATGTAACATCTTAAAAGCCCTAATAATACATTACATCATGTTCTAAAATTTTAAATTAAAATATATAATTATGAACATGAATTGATTATAAAATAATCACGTTAATTTTAACATGAATACATAAGGTCATAAGAATATCATAATATTATCTAAACATAATAAATAATAAATTTAACATATATATAAATATACTGCAATTATATGTTAACGCATATAAAGGTCTGCAATTTCATGGAAGCACCAAGGTATCATTCTCACTTTTACGTAATTAAAATTAGCAGACATATATGACAAAGTTTTCATAATCATATATATACTATATAAATTAACATTAACCATGTATACCTAAAATCAATTACTATTTCACAGCATTTGGGTGAAGCACAATGATTACCCAACACATGCATGTCACCGTCAACACAAAGTCCATCACGCAAGTATTAAAAAAAACAATAATAATAAATAAATAAACAGAATACATAACATAGCACATGAAAACACTTTACTGTCATGAATATAGGAATATTCATGAAAACACTTTACTGTCAATTGAGATCATTAGAACATGAGTAAGCATAAAAGGATAATATTTTACTTCCGAAAATTTCCTTTCTGTTAAAATATACCGAAAGACCTTATATCATATTAATAAAACTGTGAAGGAAAAGGAGCCAATATATTAGAATTCGTATGCTAAATTGGCTGATACTACGTTACTTTCGGAAATTCCTTTTCATAAAACATACCCAATAAAGAGGTTATGCGAAAATAAAATTTCTAGCATAACATAATTAATTTATTCTATACAATAACGTAACAATAACTCTGATACCAGATGTTGAATAAATTATACAGGAAGGTGTTATTGTATAGAATAAAATAAAATCAATAATCATAATATTAAATACTTACATGAATTGAGAGAAGTCATCTTGAATGTATCACGCTTCCACTGCGCTTAAAGGTGAAGGTCTTCAATTGCCTCTCTCAATCTTATGATGGATGTATAGGTGTGTATAAAAATTCTTGAGACGACAATTGAGACCACACCCTAACTGTTTTATTTATAGAATAACTAAGGGTCAAAATCGTCCATTAAGATTATGAAACCCTAGGGCTCATTATGCCAAATAGTCAAATACTATTAGGAATATTATTTATAGGCCACATAATTAATTACCAAACCCATAAATAAAGTTATTAAATTAATACAATATGTAAGCCCAATAATTACGTAAATAGTAAAGGCCACATAATGAATAAAATATTTTAACAGTATGCAGAGAAACGTTTTATACACAAAGCAAAGGACACTCAGCATATTCTTTCAGTTGCACAGCAGTTGTGGGAAAGTGTTGGTTTGAATGACAAAAAATCCGTTTATCGCCTTATCGTCATCTGTGAAGCGGATATCAATGCAGTCTATGGACAATCCTCACCCAGTACATCTTTAACTCTAGGCAATATATTGCAATTGGAAGAGCAACCAAACTTTGAGGAAAGCTTTGATTTCTTAGCCGGTGATTCTTTTGACAAATGTTCCTCGAGCTCTTTCAGCTCGCTAAGAGAAAATGAAGATCAATTAATTAATGAATTTCTTGATGGTTGTTCGTTGCTTCACCTTGCCTGCCAAACTGCTGACATTGGTATGGTAGAGCTACTCCTACAGCACGGTGCATACATAAATGCCCCTGATACAAGGGGTCAGACGTCATTGCATCATAGTATTATCAGAGGAAGAATTGCAATTGCAAAATTACTTATTACAAGGTGATTTTTTACCATTAACATATTTTTATGTTTAGTACCGAAGTTATTCTTTTCTTTTTTAGATTTGCTTCAATTTTGAGATGGTGGCATCCCAATGTTCAATGAGCCAAAGCAAAAATCTTTTTTACTTTCTGTTTCTTATAGTCTGAAATAATTAATTTCAAGATGATAGCTTTTAAGCGTGATGATGCAACATTACAAAAACGATATTAACCAGAATCGGATAATATGTTCCAATTCGTCTTTATATGTTAGTAATATATTTTTTAGAACTCACTTGTCAACTGTGGGGTACATATGACCTACTTATAGTGTCATATTTTTATATTTCTTTTTAGATAATATGCATTCCAATAAAATTTTGGGGTCTGATCCTAACCCAATAACCTGATCAAGAGTTTTTTGAGTTGAAGGAACTGTTTAGGAAGACACTTAGTAGCACAGATTAAATATTTGGTTTCATTCAACTTCTCTTAAACACTCCATAGTATATTATAGATTTAGGGCAGAAGTAAATATAACAACATAAGTAAACTAAATGAAGCAATTCATACTCCCCACACCATGCCGTAAAGTTCATAATATAATGGCCTACGAGTCGGGTGTAGAACTCGTCTATGAAGGGTGTAAAAGATCTGCATTTTTATGACCGCCTTACAGGCTGCAATTGGCAAGATTTTGATTTGATATATATACATGCCTTTAAAATAAATTTTCTGGTTGTGGTAATTTGAAATTTAGACTGGAGGCTACACCTTTTACGTTGAAGGGGTTGGTCATATATTAATTCAAATCAATCTGTCTGTTCTATTTATTTAGTTCTCATTCTTGTTGCAGAGGAGCTGATCCACTAGCTGCTGACTGGGAAGGAAAGACCCCGATTCAGCTCGTCTCTGAATATTCTCTTGATGATGTTGAGCTCCTAGCACTTTTGAAAAAAACATGTAGATAGCACTGCTAGTCAGAGTAAAAGTCCAAAATAGAATGAAGTTGTTCGAGATTTTTGGGGAATCAACTCAGATTGGCTTATCAGCCTGACGGTGTGCAATCAAACTTACACCTTAAAGGGCTACATGCAGTAATCTGCGTTGGGAACATCAGACATATTCATTGCATAAGCTGCTTTTGTTCAGATATTTTAAGAATCCACACGATATGTCTACCCCTGAAAGGGGGTTTTTGGAAGGTTATACAAGTTGGGTTTCTGTTATTGTACACAAGTGTTCAATTGTTTAAGAAGTCTTAGATGGGGTGTTTAACTTGAACTCCAAAAGAAGTGCAAATTCAGAATTCAAAACTGAAAAACACACAGGCACAGTATGATTGAAAACAACAGAGAGAAGGGCTCTACGGTTTCGGCGGTGCATCAGCTCAGCCGTCAGTATGCCCATATTCAAAAAGAAGGGCTCTACTGGATTGCTCCAGACTGTACTCGAAAACATTGAAACTTACTTAAACAGCCCCTCCAATTTCTAAAATCCAAAATCTTACGGTGCTCCAACCGTTGCAACAACAATGAGAAGGATAACAATCAAACTGTTTTTATACAGACCATCCAGACTCTTAATTCTAACCGTTTCATTTAATTCAGTTTCATTAGATGAATTGTTGGAATTAGGAGTCCTAATGAGTCTGAACGGAAATACTAATATAGAAGGGATCTTAGATGTTGTTTCATAAAATTAAATAAAAAGTTCTGAATGTATAAGAAAATCACTAAATAGAGTAGAAGATTTGAATAGTAATCCGAAGCAAAATGCAAAGCAGATGGAACAATTAAATGTTGAGTTATACAACACAATTAAATAACACCAGGCAAACACAATGAAGATAAATTCAACCGAACATTGCCCGACCATCAAACATGTTAGACCAACAGCAGCACATCGCACAGCCCAGGCAGAATGCTCCCCGGCAGCAGGAGACGAAACCCATCAGCCACGCCAAAAAGCAGCAGCTATCAGATGCATTAACATTTCCATCCAAACTGAACCACATCAAAGGTAGCAACACAGACCCACTTAATAATCCTCAATAGTACTGAATAGAACCTAGCATAACAAAATACACCCTCTATCAAAACAGATACAAAAACAATACACCAAACAGCTCCAACACAGCTGCGCAGAAACAACAGTTCTCATCCAACATTACACGTCAAATTACTTCTAGCTATAGCATCCCCCCAATGGCCAATAAGGCCCCCTAGTAACAGACGCCTAGCTATAGCAGACCTCCCATTTCTACTACAGCAAACCATATTCCAAACAAGCAAATGTCTAATGACAAACAACAACAGCAGACCAGGAAACAACTCACATAGGTAACTTAAATGGCCAAATGAATAAATTTATATTTAACTTTTTGAAATTTAGCATAAGAATACAGCCTACAATTAATTAAATTCCGAGTGATTTGCACAATAGATTTGGCCGGGAGGGAAATATTATCATGCAGTCTATTATTGGGCTAAATCCATAAATTGTAGACTACCACTGCAAAAGCCAGGTGGATCAGGTGAAACTGGACCTTACCGCTCGTGCAGGAACCCAAGAACCTTGTAATGTCAGCCCAGGTACGACTCAAACCTCTTCATCCACAAAATCTTAAGACCGAGACAAGAACTTGCAAGGAGTAAGGACACTGAAAAAAGAGGTGCTTAAAACTCAGGAGTAACAGCACAGAGTAGGCAGGAAGGGTCCATAACCATTCCATAATTAATAAGTCAATCTTTCGTTCGAAGCCCTTTGTGAAATCCCATCCAAAGGAAAAAAGAGTACCGAGGAGGAAGACAATTATGCCAAACAGTTTTGTACCAGTCAATGCTGAGCCCACACTTTCTACTGGAGCCCCAGATTGATGCCACTTTAATCTCTCTAATATTGAATGATTCCCATATACTGGAGTCTTGAGCAACAGGATTGAAAGAAGTAAAGTAATCAAATGACTGCCTAAAATCAGTGATAACCTCGTGATTTGAGTTTGGCAGGTTCCACGAGTCCTTCATTGAACTTACTTTTGCACTATGACCAAGGCTAGAATGTGTAATAAGAGGATGACTCTTAGAAGTGGCTAGGGAAGAGTTAGCAAGCCATGCGTCAAGCCAAAGATTCGTGAGATTTCCATTGCCAATTTTGTACCGAACGAACTGAAGCGCAACCGGTCGTAGCTGCAAGATTTTCTTCCAAACCCAAAAGAGCAATCCGGAGGGACATAGGTGCACCAGAAGTATCCTTCAGCAAAAATGTTCTAGCCCAGGTAGCCCATAAAGAAGAAGAAAGAAGGTTGACAATTTTCAACAGGAGCATCAATAATAAAGCATGATTCCATTCCTTGAGATCCTTGACAGCCAGACCTCCTTCGGGAAAGGGAAGAGAGATTTTACTCCACGCAACCTTTGCACCATGTTTCCCCAGGGATGGCCCTTTCCATAAAAAACGGGACATACAGCTTTGAATGTCTTTCAACACTGCAACAGATGATGCGAAGTGAGGGGACCAATAAGCTTGAATTGCAAAAATGACATACTTGATAAGTTACAATCTGCCCGCATAAGAAAAGAATTTATTGGTCTAGGAGAAAAATTTATATTTTATTCTTTCCAAAAGGGGGCGGCAATCAGAAAGAGATAGCTTCGACGGGATCAGGGGAACTCCCAGGAAGGCTGCCGGGAAAGATCCAAGCTGAAATCCCAAACATGTTAACATCTCAGCAGATTGATCAGTATGAACACTAAAAAGGTAGCATACGTTTTTAGAAGCATTGGTATACAATCTAGAAATGACAGAAAATTAGTCCAAGCAATGCTTTAGAGTAGCTGTAGATTTTCTATCACCATAACAAAACAGGAGAAGGTTATCAACAAAACAAAGATGCGTGAGATTAATTTGCTTCGTTCTCCAGTGATGCCTAAAGACAGGAGCCTTTGTGTTCTTATGAACAATGATGGATAGCACTTCCATTGCTATGACAAAAAGGTATGGGGAATTAGGGATAAAGGTCCCCCTGCCTCAGACCTTTGGCCCCTTCGAAATATTCACAGAGTTCCCCATTAACCTTCATTGAGAACCAAATGGACATAATGCATGCTCTTATCCAGTACAAAAATTTTGGTAGGAATTTAAATAAAGCAAGATCCTTGAGAAGGAAGCCCCAAGAAATATAGTCAAAAGATTTCCTCAAATCCACTTTCAAAGCACACCTATGAGGACCGGATGCACGTTTATATCCCCTGAATAATTCTTGAGCTATCAAAATGTTATCCCCAATTCGCCTCCTCGGAACAAATGCAGCTTAAGAAGGGGAGATAATATTGGGCATGACCCTCTTTAACCTACCAGCCATAATTTTGGATATGCATTTATAAGTGGTATTGCAATATGAAATTGGGCGATAATCATTCATGGAAGAAGGGTTTTGACCTTAGGTATAAGCGTAATAGCAGTTGAATTGATTCCTCTCAGGATGCAACCTTACTGGAAAAAAGATTGAATAGCTATGATGAAATCCCTTCCCACAATATCCCACGCATGGAGGAAGAAATTGACATTAAAACCATCCGGCCTAGGGCTTTTGTTTTTCTTCATAGATTTCAAAGATGATAAAATTTCCTCCTTTGTGACCTCACTGTCCAGAAAGGCAGCTTCCTGATTGGATATGAATTTAGAAAATGAAGACTCCAACTCCATAAAAGATGTCTGATCATAGGGAATATCTGTACCCAAGAGCTCTTTAAAATAGTCAATAATAATGTTTTTAACTTCATTTTGGCCAGATTTAATCTCTCCATTAGCATTCACGACAGATAAAATCTTGTTGCGGTTCCACCTAGTCTTAACTTGGCTATGGAAATAACCCGTATTCCTGTCACCCTCCTTTAGCCATTGGATGCGAGTTTTTTGCTGAATAAGATTTTCCTCCCGAGATAATACATCCCATAGGCTATCGGATTGGGTTCTCTGAAGGCTTAATAAACTAATTTCCCCAGGATTAGACGAAATGGCCTACTGCGTAGCATGGAGAGCATCTCTAGCAATTGCCACATTGGAATGAAGATTACCCACTAATCTATTAAGATTAATGAGGGCCCTATTGACATATTTCAACTTAGCGGCTAACACTTGTAGAGGATCACAAGATACATGGGAACTCCAAGCCAAATTCACCACATCACGAAAGTTATCCAGCTGAACCATGTTGTTGAAGAACTGGAATGACTTAGAAATACGGGGAAGCTGAAGACCAGTAGAGAAGACTACTGGTCAATGGTCAGAGAGCTCTCTGGGGAAAAAACACAGCTTCAGAGCTCGGAAAAGAAGACATCCAAGGGAGATTGACCAAAACTTTGTCAAGCTTCTTATAGATAGAGTTAACATCTTGAGAATTCCACTTTATGGACAACGGTTGCTGCCCTAAGATCCGAAACAGAAATATCCTCAACACAATCCAGGAAATCCTACATACCATTATCCCACGCGTCATCTCCACCTTCAACCTCATGAGTAGAAAGCACCTCATTAAAATCCCCAAGAATACATTATGGTTTATCTAAATTTTCAGCGAGCTCTCTTAAGTCTTTCCATAAAACTTTCCTTTCCCCGGGAGTGTTAAACCCATAGACAATCGTGACAAAAAACTGTACTTTAAGTTCACTTGACAAAAGAAGGCAATGGATAAATTGGGATGTTTTAGAGACAAAAGAAACATCCCAAAGGTTGGGGTCCCAACCAAGCCAGATTCTGCCATTTACACGACGCTCATAATTAAATATCCATTGCCAATTCCTATTTATAACATTCGTAATTCTGCTAGCCTTACATATTTTCACTCTAGTTTCTACCAAGCCAACAAAAGATAGCGAATGAGCTCTAATGAGGTCTCGAACACTGGCCTGCTTAGGCTTCTTATTTAAACCTCTAATATTAAGAGAATAAAAATTAACCATTAAAAGTAAAAAGTTAGTTCGAGAGGGCGTAGCCGCCCCCACCCTTACTTTTCTTCTTCGATTTCTAACTGAGATCAGATGAGTCTTTAGCCTTGATCTTATGCTCCTTACTATCCTTTCCATCAACTAATTTCAGCTTATCGACCAGGGGAGATGGATTTGGAGAACTACCAACACCAGAACTCCCTACTTCAGGAAGAAGAAGAACAAGGGAGATGAGCAAAAAAGAATTTTTAATGGCCAGAGGGAAGTTATCCTTAATAACAGCAGGGGAAACTGCAAACTTGGGACCCTTAGAAACAACAGTCCAATTCTCCTCGAACTGAGGGACTGGGTGATCGGGAGGAGCAGAGGCCATAATACCATTCTCATCAGACATCAAAATACCATGATCATGATCACAAGGCTCCGCATGGGCCTTACCAGAGGCATTCAGAATCCGTTGGTAGTTGGCACGCAGACATCTAAGTATAGAGTGGCCAAAAGACTTGCGGTGAAGACAGAACTGAGGCTTATTTTGGTATTCCACCCTTACCTCAACCACTTTCTCTGAACGTAACTCAACATTTAACACTACCACATCCAACTTATCCGGAAGAGCTGAAGTAGATGAGATTTCCACACAGATTCTAGCAAAATTTATGGGTTCTAGCTTTTCCGTGATTTTATCGACAAACAAAGGCTTACCAATGCCACTAGTTAGATAGCTTAATCTCTTAGGAGTCCAGTAAGACAATGGTACATGGTGGAATTTTACCCAAACTGGGGCTTTAGTACACGACTCCGTAAGAACATCCAATCCTTCTTTCCATTTTTGAATAATCAGAAGTTTATTAGAAATATACCATGGACCTAATGCCAAGACATTGTCCCTCTCTTCAGCTGAAGAAAATTTAAACACAAACATACCTTTGTCTTTAAGAAATACCTTTTGAAGCCCATATTTGTCCCACATCTTGTGGGCATTATGCTTGAAAGGCAAACGGGAATGCAGGAATCCCCCAATAAGGCTGAAATTCCATAAACTATTCCCCTCATCAAGGATCTCAGCCAGAGGCTTGATGGTGATGGAACCATTATCAGACCCAGGGGGGACGGAGGGAAGTAATCAAGACTAAATGAAGGCTTTTGCTCACCTTGAGAAACAACCGAGCTTCAAGTTATAGGAGGAATGTCCTCTGTCTTATCTTACACACCAGCTTCGAGCTCCACACAAGAGTGAGAGGGAATGGGCAATATCTCACCCTCTTCCAAATCTCTATCCACCCCAGAATAGCTAGCCATCAATGGAGAAATGCCCAACTGGACCGGAATAGGAGAGACACAGGGGGATTTCTGAGCAGCAGCTCGGTGAGGACTATTATCAAACATGTTGAGGGCATGGACCGAGTGAGAGGAGATCTCAGCCCTAACATATACATTAACATCCTGGATAGAGAATCCCTTAGCATAGAGAAAATTGATTAAATCTTGGTTCTTTTTTCTCTTATCAACAACCTCAATATTAACTTTCCGAGTAAAGTAGCGAGCAGCTTGGAAAACATCTTGCATATCAGATTCCTTATCTAGGGCAAGGACCTCCATTTCCTAATTCAAAAATGAGGCATCAAAAATAGGGACTAAAGCTAGCGGATTCGGCTCATATTCAGCCATATTAGGGGAGTTTGGGGCCGAAACATCAAACTCTGCATGGAGATCGCGAGACTTAGATAAGGCACCCTAGATTTCATTCAATTTTTGAAGTTTCACAAGTTACACTACCTCCGTTCAAATCTCATTTTGAATTTTAAAGCGTCTTCTTTGTGATATTTTTAAATTCAAAATCGATATAAATTGATTTATACAATTGTAAGAATATTATAACCTATTTAAAAAATATCTACTAATTACAATTTATTTATTTATTTATTTTTAACTTAAATGAATTCAAATCAAATTGGGAATCTTTTTACGGAAGAGAGGATGTCTGTTTCTAGAATCAGATAATATTAAGAATTTTACAACCATTCCAGATAACTATGTGCAATGCTCCTTAAGAATTAGGTATCTTAACATCAAAAGTCTTGTATGTTTTAAAAACATTAATAACACCTATTTTATTCAAAGGAAGTAGGAATGAAGTTCCTCCAAGCAGATAGCTAATCTTGTCTAACTGGTCACAAGGAAGGAAGATGAAGATGAAGATGTAGATGATGATGAAGAGACAATGAAGACATCACATATAAAACATAAAATCACAATCCTAGGAAGTAAGTAACAAGAGAGAGCGACAGAATTACATTTTTAGTTGAAGATGTGTGGATTACTGTCTGACCACTCCACACGATACAAGAACAATAGTAGTGCCCTTCATCCTGTAAACAAGAAATAATTGTCAATGAAGTCAAAGGTAAGCTATATATTCAAGTAACAGGATCTTTAATATAAACAACTACCAATGAATCACATAATAACCAGTGCATGCAACAAACCTTATATGCCACCTTTCAGTAAATAAATTTCACCATATTGTTGCAAGAGCTAAGCCACATTCAAGAGCAACAAGCAGCCAATGAAAAACACCAATATATGCTGCAAGAGTTTACCAACCTTTGGGTGCAGCGACCAGCCAACCAGAAACCCAATCTGTTAGATGAAGCTATATCAATTCTAAGCCACAGTTTTACTCATGTAATAAGTTATGGGATGAAGCTGAGATTCCTTGGTATTTTTCTTCCTCACAGAATTTGGGTAAACTTACACAATGGGTAGCAATAAAAAAATTAATACCAACTAGATTCTGCTTTATAATCTCAACTAGATTGACGTTAGCACCGTTGTCTGCCCAGCATCAACATTTAAAAGGAGACAATTCCAGTTCTTGAGCTAGGATTGCCCCTGATAAGCAACTTCACTTGATACATGCCTAACATTTCCAGGGTATGAATCTTTTTTATGTTCATTAATCAAGTCACTTGAAGTTGTAGAGTCTGGAACCCATCTTCTCACCATTCTTTCCAGAACCCCTGTTGTGACAACCCAAAATAGGTCCATTCCATCTAACCCATTCTGAGTCGCCAAATACATGGTACATAAAATAACTACAACTTTATTACAACAATTGTTGTGCAAAATACAACAGCTCATGTGTTGTGAGTTTTGATACAAATATATATATCAACTGTGACTCTTGACTCCAACTTGGGTAGCATGTCACCATGACATCTTACATAAAGGTATAGTCAAAAACTGTTTTAGAAATTAAAATCTTTGGGAAGTGCTCAAGGAAACCTTCGTACATGGGAGGCCATGCTTCTAGGTTATTATAGATATCATATGTCCACAGAATTATCCTTGGTTGACCCAATAGACCCCAAAGAAAAACGAGAAGATTACTATCATATTCTTTCCAATGGTAGGTCTTTTCTTGACATATCATTATCTCCACCGTCTCTAATTGAGAATTATACTTCAAACAAACACCAAGATTATATAGGTAGTGCTCGTAAATATACTCAACAAGTGGATGAGCACAACCCTGTCTTATGATGACACGAGGTTGTATGACATTAGACATCTTGTATGATAGTGTCAAAATACCCTTCCAACGTTGGGTTCGCCTCACCCTATTTGATTCACCAAATATAACTACTAAATGATGACCACCGTTCTATTCCCCTGTTACCCCCGCTCGACCCAGCTACACTCTTATTACCTGAAAGGAATTGTGAAACAGAAGGGTGAGCACAACTAGCTCAGTAAAGAATATCATGACTAAAGATAAATAAATTATCAATAGCCTTCAACAGTAATAAATCAGAGATTTAGAACATATGGTAGATGATAAAAATTTTCAACCATAGTAGCAGCGGAACGAGCAATCCATTAGAAGAGTCAAATAGACCATAAAGTCTATTATCTTCTCCATGTTAAAAATTCACCAACAATGTTTTATCCCTGTAACATCAATCAACAGTTCTGGTCCACAATCATATGAATAACTCATAATCATAATTGTGATTCTAAATTCCTCTTCGCACCCAGGACGAAGACAATTTTCATTATATGTCTTTACATCATGGTTATACCAAATCACAGCCCCTGTTTATAATCATACTAACAATTTCATCTTTACACTACGGCCTAAGATATTCATCAACAGACCATCTTTGCACTACAGGCCAAAGATATTCAACAACAGGTCATTTTTGCACTACGGGCCAAATATATTCATCAACAATTCATATTTACACTACAGGCCAAATATATTCATCAACAGACCATCTTTGCACTACAGGCCAAAGATATTCATCAACAGGTCATCTTTGCACTACGTGCCAAAGATATTCATCAACAATTCATATTTACACTACAGACCAAATATATTTATCAACAGTTCATATTTGCACTATAGGCCAAATATATTAATATCTCAAAGAAATATATAATCATTTCAGAATTTATATAAACAAAAATTATAACCATGTTGATCAGTTCACCTTTGTACTTAAGCTAAAGATATTCAATTATAAATTTAATGGTCATGATCATACCAATCAACAATTCAACTTTGCACTATGGCCAAAGGGAACCAATAGTCATGATCATACCAAAAATCTATCCATCTTTACACTCAAGTCAAATAGAAATATCATCATTAGGGTTATAAAAATGTTATATATAATAGTAAAATCAATATAATCAAAACATCTAGATTTAATTATAAGAGTAATATTCATAAATCAACCATAATTTGATTAGAAAAAGAAACTAATTTTGTCATGAATAGTAACTCGTGAATAGTAACCCATGAATAGTAACTTCGTGAATAGTAATTCATGAATAGTAAACCCGACATAAAAAGGTAGAAATTCCACAATAAAATCCATACCAATATTTCGGTATAATGATATTGAAATAACATTTCTTAAACTTATAAACAATTTATTTTAATTGTTTATACTTTATTAAATAATGCATTTAATCATCCTAAAATGCTAAACTCATAAGATTTCATCACCAATAACCAAAATCCTCATCAAAAATCTGCATATACCTCATATAGGATTCTCAAGCCATAAAATCTTATTTTTTAATTTTTTTACTTCGCATAACATATTTAATTCATTTACACATAACTAGTCTATTTTCATGAAAAATACCAAATCAGTCCCAAAAATATTTCTTTTATGGGTTTTAGCAGAATATAGTCCCATATTGAACATATATTTTTTTTCGAAATTTTTAAAAATCATTTATTATTTTTCATATTGCCAAAACAGCCGAATATTTAGATATTTATCAAAAATAGTGCTTTTATCTGTAAATTTTGAAATTTACAGAGTATACTTCTATCATATACATGTACTCCCAATAAAAATTTCACCAATTTTGGAGTGAACCACATGGAGTTATAAGCGGTTACTTTTAAAATAGTCTTTTCTCATAAAATTCATAACTCTTAATCTATACATCCAAAAATCGCCATTTTTGGACACAATCAAGAAAACTCATCAAATTATCATTTTAAATTTTTCCAGAATTTTTGAAGGTCAGAAAAGTTACGAAACTGAAAAACATAACAACCCTTAAAATCCCTTACTATCCCTTACCTCAAAAGAACAGCACTTCTGACTGGATATCAGATATGACGCTGAAGAAAACTTGCACTGATGAATAACAACTCACCAAGTATCTAAATACTCACAAAATACACTCGATAATCTAGAGAGAAAAAGAGAGAAAACTTATGAATTCTGGTGTGATTTTCAATTCTAACTTAGCCCTCTATTTATAGGAAAATGTTAGTACGCCGAAGCAGACTTGACCTGCTACCTGATGACTTTATCTGCTACTATTTCACCCACCAAAAATCAGCCATCTTCCCCAACAACCAAAAGCGGGGCCCACCCATTTCTAGAATTTTCCACCAAAATTATTTATAAACCTAATTTCTGAATCAATCACCTCTTAAAATTCATAACAAATCACGGTTCAAAATTTGTGAACATATACTCAACTTATATGTGTATAACATATACAAAAATCATAACGATCCAACGGTCAGATTAAAAATTATAACTCACGCAATATATCTCAAGAACAGTGATTTAATTTTTAATACCTCCATTCCGACAAAAATACCTCAACATTAATTCCTTTACATAAAATAAATATATCCATCAATTATATCCACATAAAATAAATATTTTCTTATCATATAAATAAATAATTAATTATTCATAAATAATATTACAGAATCATAATAATGACAACCCGGCAGTTCCCAGGAAAGCGGGGGCTTTCCGATAAGGATTTTTCCTTACTGGCGCGCAATTAGGTGACCAAACCTCTCCTTGACAGAACTTTCTAGACATTACCAATAATGCTATCTCATAATATTATTCAAATAATATGAATTATTGATATGATAATGGAAAATACTGTGCAGTAACAATTTTTGAACAACAATAATATAAAATTTCAACGTAGCAATTATTGAATCAATAAAATAAAATATTGAACAATAATTATTGTAATAATTATTGAGTAGTGCCTTCTTACGTAAGAATCGATAATTTAAAAATACTGTGCAATACCGTGTGCTACTGTGCAACAACGCGTATTATTTTACTTTACCCACCGGATATTCCAACAGTGTTAACGGTAACGATTACGCCGTTATTTGTAAAAACTCAAATTTATCGTTTTCTTCATCCGACAGTTATCCGTTGTGAGGCCCACAGATGGCTGCGCCGTCGTACGAATATTCCCCGACAGAAAGAATATTCCACGACCAAATGAATATTCCCCGACAACAATGAATATTTTATAACCACTTGCGTATTTTAAAAAAATCATATATCACCCTTAACTTTAACCTTTTATCAATTTAATCATTTACTGAATAGTAATTATAAGAAAAATTGAATACTTTTTTTTCATAAAATTCGGGGTCTTACACCTACCACTTTGTCCTCGTATCCTGCACTGTACAGTTCATGAACTAGAGTGCTACATGTAGCAAGACTGAGCGTAAGCCCCTGCTTTCCCATTTCATCAAGCAATGTCAAAACTTCAGTGAATTCTCCCGTCTTACAGAGCTTATTTATTAATACTTCATACACATTTCTGCTGAATAAACCCCTGTCAACTAATTCATTACAAAGCTTCAAGGAATTTTTCGAATTTCCTTCCTTGCACAGAGCATTAACCAAACTATAGACAATTCCATCAGGTTCAATACCCTTTGTCGTCATTTCCTCAAAAAGTGAAAACATCTTGGATCTTTCCCCTAAACTGTTATAGCCATGTAATAGGGCGTTATAAGTTACAACAGTCGGCATTAGATTCCTCTTTCGCATCTCCAGTAAAAGTTTTTCTGCTTCTTCCATCACTCCCATCTTGCAGTGATAATTAATTAAAATAGTGAAGGTAACATAATCAGGCTTGACATTCTTAGTGAACGTGTCTTTCACCAACTCATTTGCTTCAATTAGCTTCCCTGATTTGCAGAACCCGTCAATTAAAGTGTTGAAAGTAGGCGTACATGCAATGTTCATGTTCTCCATGTAATCAAATAATGACGATGCTTTCTCTAAATTTCCCTCCTTGCAGCACCCACTGATCAGAACATTAAAAACAAAAGAATCTGGTTGAACACCCCTTGATGGCATGTCATCCATTAACTGCAATGCCTCAGCGAGATTTCCAGTTTTGCAATAACCATCCATGATTGTGCCGTAAGTCACAACATTAAGTGCCAAACCCTTTCCAGAGATACTATCAAATATCTCCCTAGCCTTTTCAATTTTGCATGACTTGCATAAACCATTGATTAAGGCATTGTAAGTAACAATGTTTGGAGAAATACCCTTCTCACACATTTCATCAAGAAGTTGAAAAGCTTGCTCTACGTCACCTTTCTTACAGAAACCGGAAATTAGAGAGTTGAAAGTGAAAACATCAGGAACAAGACACTTTCCATTAAGTTCAGAAAAAACTCCCATTGCTTCTGGCAATTTTCCATTTCTTGCAAGGCCTTGGATGAGTACGCTGTATATTTGCCCATCAGCAAGCACCCCTCTTCCAAGCATAGATCTGAATATTAAGAAGGCTTCCGTTGTGTTCCACATTTTGCAATGTCCATCAATCAGATTTGTGTAAATGACATGATTTGGCTCTATATCACATCCAAGCATCTCCCTGAAGTACATGTCTGCCATCTGCATATCTCCCCCTTTACTATATCCAGAAATAAAAGTCCCGTAAGTGTATCCATTTGGTTTTAATCCCCTCTCCACCATTTGAACTAAATAAGTCCTGGCTTCCTCCATCCTTTTTGCTTTGCAGAGTCCAATTATAAGAGAATTATAGCAAACGACATCAGGTAAAATGTCTCTTTCTTGCAATCCGTTGAAAATCTTTATTGCCTCTTCAAATTGACCTTCTCGGATGTAACCTTCTAAAAGAGTAGTGTATATAACAGCATTTGGTTTCAAACATCTTGAAATCATATTCTCTAATACATAATTTGCCCCTTTAAGATCTCCAGACTAGCAGAGCCCATTGATTATCACACCAAAAGTGTATACTGAAGGTGCCAGATTTCTTTCCTTCATCTCAACCAGCAGCTCCTTAGCTTTAAGCATATTATTCTCTCGCATATACCCCTCAATTAAGGAATTATAAATCTTTGCATCAGGTCTTGAACCCAACGCAATCATCTCACTCAACAGATCTTTTGCCTTTTCCATCTTACCAGCTTTACAGAGGCAATTCATGATAGAGTAGTATGCCGCAGTATCTCGCTTTATTCCACTAGCAGCCATGTCATCCTCGATTCTTAAAGCCTCGTCTAGATCACCTTGTTTTATGAACCCATCCATTAAAGCACTATAAGCAATGTGATCAGGAATGAGACCTATAACGGGCATCTCTTCTAAAATCAAGTTTGCCTCACTTGATCTCTTCTGTTTGCAGAATCCATCTATAAGCGAGGTGTAAGTATAGACATCCGGGACAAACCCCTTCCCAACCATTGTCTTCTTCCACTCAACCGCTTCATCAACAAGCCCAGCTTTGCACAACTCACCAATAACCACATTGTATGTGACCAAATCTGGGCTATAACCCTTCTCTCCCATCTCAAAAAAAACCCTTTTAAACTCCTCAACATTCCCTATCTTACAATGAGCTCTAATCACAGTGGTATATGTATATCTATCAGGACCTATCTTGGCCTCCAACATTCCATCATACACCTTCCAAAACAAATTTTGATAAAACACAAAGAGAATATAATTTTCTGATATTTTATTCATCAATGTAGCAGATATATATACAAGAGTATTTTGCTAAACTTATGCTACTGTTACAACAAGATATTCTATTGCTATATTTGAATGATCATAATTGCACAATTCTTGCCTGATATTATGGAGATAATCACTCCATTATTATAGGAGAAGATTACTCCCAATCACATATTCTAACATCCCTCCTCAAGTTGGTGCATGGATGTCACACATGCTCAGCTTGTCAAGACAACTTGTAAACACTTTGTTCGATACTGCTTTTGTAAGAATATCAGCAAGTTGAAATTCTGACCTTACAAAAGGAAAATGGATAATGTCGGCTTCAAGCTTCTCTTTGATGAAATGTCTATCAACTTCTACATGCTTTGTCCTATCATGTTGAACAGGATTATGGGCAATCTCTATAGCTGATGTATTATCACAATAGAGATTCATTGCAGTTCTTTGAGAGAATCTCAAATCTTTCATCAAGTTTTTAACCACAATAATTCGCATACTCCAATTGCCATTCCTCGATATTCAGCTTCAGCACTTGATCTAGACACCACAGACTGTTTTTTACTTCTCCAAGTCACAAGGTTGCCACCTACATAAGTGAAATAATCGGATGTAGAACGCCGGTCGTCAGCTGAACCAGCCCAATCAGCATCAGTATACCCTTCAACATCTAGGTGTCCATGTTTGGAGAATAATAGACCTTTGCCTGGAAAAGATTTTAAATATCGCAAAATACGTTCTACAGCATCCATGTGAGGATTACGTGGATCATGCATAAATTGACTTACCACACTCACAGCATAAGCAATGTCAGGTCGAGTGTGGGATAAATAAATTAATTTTCCCACAAGTCTCTGATATCTCCCTTTATCTGTAGAACTAGCACGAGAACATTTAAAAAGGTTATGATTTTGCTCCATTGGATTATCAACTGGTTTACATCCAAGCATCCCTGTTTCAGACAATAAATCGAGAGTATATTTACGTTGTGACATAAATATACCATGCTTGGATCGAGCTATCTCAATCTTGAGGAAATATTTAAGATCTCCAAGATTTTTCATTTCAAATTCGGATGCCAAATGTTGTTGTAAGCACTGAATTTCCTCAGTATCATCACCTGTTACTATCATATCATCAACATATATAATTAAGGCAGTGAGTTTACCCATGTTATGCTTTATAAACAAGGTATGATCCGAATTACTTTGAGTGTAACCAAACTTTTTCATGACTTGAGTAAATCTACCAAACCAAGCTCTAGGAGATTGTTTCAAGCCATATAAAGCCTTCTTGAGTTTGCAAACTCGAGTGATACCTTCATATTCTGAAATACCAGGAGGTGGATCCATATACACATCTTCTGTAAGGTCTCCATGCAAAAATGCATTTTTGACATCGAATTGGAGTAAAGGCCAATCTTTATTAGCCGCTAAAGACAGAAGAACTCTCACAGTATTGAGTTTAGCAACTGGAGCAAAAGTTTCTTGATAATCAATCCCATAAGATTGTGTGTACCCTTTGGCGACAAGTCTCGCCTTGTATCTTTCAATAGTTCCATCTGCATTATTTTTGACAGCAAAGACCCATCGACATCCCACAGTTTTTTTTCCTGTTGGAAGGATAACAAGATCCCATGTACCATTTCTTTTTAGAGCCTCCATTTCCTCTGCCATAGCTGCAATCCAATGAGGATATGCCAAAGCTTCCTATAATGTACTAGGAATAGAGATAGAGGATAATTTACACACATAAGATGCATATGAGGCAGACAACTTGTGAGATGAGATATGATTACTTATTGGGTATTTCACTTTGGCTTTTGGATCGGGTTCATATTTATTAGCTGGAATCCCACGGGTAGAGCGTGGTGGAAGTGCATGATGAACAAGGTTAGATGGCAAACTAATTTCAGAAGAATTTTCGGGTTGTACCTGTAGGGTTGTTGTTGGTGATGACTCTGGAGAGGAGTTGGCCGGTGCATTAGAAGGTAATGTACTATCAAGAGGTTGTTGAGACTTTTCACAATGATCAGTAGAGTCTTGTGAACAAGGATCAGGAACTGTAGATATGTCCATAGTGGAGGTGTCCTCGTCCAACGGTCCACTAGTGGGTAGAGTTGCTAAATTTAGATCAAAACACAAGACATCATCATGACTTGCAAATTGTCGAACATCTTCAAGACAAGTAGTCTTTAAATCTGGAAGAGAGTAATAAAATTTTGACTCGTCAAAGATAACATCCATAGAGGTATAGAACCGACGAGTCTCCGGATGATAGCATTTATAACCTTTTTGAGTAGACCCATAACCAACAAAGACACATTTCAAAGCTCTTGACTCAAGTTTTGTTCGATGTTGAGGTGAAATGTGTACATAAGCTACACATCCAAAGATACGAGGCATCAATTTAACCAACGACAGAAGCATGCAATGATCAACAAGTACATCAAGCGGTCGTTGAAAAGATATGGTACTAGAGGGTGTACGATTAATCACATAAACAGCTGAACTGAGAGCATCTCCCCACAAGTAAGTAGGCACTCTACTTCCAATTATTAGTGATCGAATGACCTCAAGTAATTGTCAATTTTTCCGCTCAGCTACTCCATTTTGTTGAGGAGTCTCTCGGCATGATGTTTGATGAATGATACCTTTTGAATGTAAAAAATCTGTTAACTCTCTCTTGAAATATTCACGTCCATTATCTGAACGTACCACTTTAATAGATCTGTCAAATTGGGTGAGTACCATTTGATAAAAGAGACGAAAAACTGCACAAACATCACTCTTATGTTTTAGCAAGTATACCCAAGTCATTCAAGTCATTCGAGTACAATCATCCACAAAGGTAACAAACCATTTCATTACATTATTCGTGGAAACTAGGGAGGGACCCCATACATCTGAATGTACTAATGAAAATGGTGTAGCAACTTTATTAGAAGACAAAGGAAATACAGCACGATGACTTTTAGCCATAACACATGTCTCACAAAAGAAGTCTGAAAGGTTACAATTTGCAAATAAAGATGGAAATAATCGTCTAAGATATCCAAATGATGGATGACCAAGCCGTTTATGCCACAACAAAATTTCTGCAATATTGGCCGATTGATTTGTACTACTCATATGTGCTAGATTATGGTGAACTTGTGATGATGTGCCACCCTCTAGATAGTACAATCCTCCTCGTTGTCTACCACTGCCAATCCTCTCCTTGGTATGTATGTGCTGAAAAATACAATGAGTAGGATAAAACAAAGCCACACAGTTAAGGGTCTTGGTTATCTGACTAATAGAAAGAAGATTACACGTAAGGGATGGAACATGTAGTACATTAGAGAGAGATAAAGTGGAGGATAAAGGAACATTACCAACACCAGTAACAGGGGATGACACACCATTAGCATTAGTAATAGCTAAGGTAGAATGTGAAGGGGATAAAAAATTAAATTTTGAGGAATCACAAGTCATATGATCATTTGCACCCGTGTCAATTATCCAGTCACTATTTTTAGTACATGAAAGAGAGCTAAGGGCAGTACTAGTCATACCAGTTTGTGCAACTAATCCTGTAGAAGGTGACACTGGCTGTTGTTGTAGAGAAGTGTTGGCAGAAGTTTTCTTTCCTTTGGGGTGCCACTCGGGATAACCATGAAGTTTGAAGCACGTATCAACAACATGGTTATCACCATTACAGTAAGTACACTTTCGTGCCCCTTTCTTATGGTCTTGCCGTGGATTAGTCCTTCTAGTGGCCATAGCAGTACCATCAGTAGATATTCCGCCCATCATGGCATCTTGACGGTTTGCCTCAGCACAAACCATAGCATAAACAACGTGAATATTTGGAAGAGGTATAGTGGCAAGTACCCGTCCACGGACCCCATCCAATAATGAGTCCAAACCAGCCAAGAAAATATAAACACGTTGAGAATTAACCTTAGTGGTATATATCTCAATGTCAGCTTTGCACTTCATTGCACAATCATCTATGGCATCAATCTCCTGCCAAAGTTTTTGTAATTTTCCCCAATAAGAAATAATAGAACCACCATTTTGACGAACAGAGATTACCTCATAGTACAATTGATATGATTTTGAGGCATCTTGACTGACTGAATATGTTTGCTTAGCCATATCCCAAATTTCCTTTGCTGTGGACAAGCGCAAAAAAATGGATCTGATGTCTTTGTTCATTGCATCGAGTAACCAGGATTTAATCATGCAATTTTCATCTTCCCACGTTTCATATTCTTCAGAATTGGTATTCTCAGGTGCAGCCTTTGAACCTGAAATAAATCCCCAACGTTTTCGACCGCGAATTTTATTTTGTGCATTCAACGCCCATTCCACATAATTGGTGCCATCAAGTTTTTCTGGAGTAAACGAAGAAGAGACGTCTTGCATATGTAGTGCTGGTAAAGCTGGGTAATTAGTTTTTGCATTCCCAACAACAACACCATCATCAATGGTAGGAGTAGTCATGATGGGTGAGTAGAAAAAAAAAATTATGATCAGAAAAAAAAGAAAAAAAAACAACCTCCGGTTCCTAGGATAGATGAAGAAAAAACGGAGTTGGCTTTGATACCATGATAAAACACAAAGAGAATATAATTTTCTGATATTTTATTCATCAATGTAGCAGATATATATACAAGAGTATTTTGCTAAACTTATGCTACTGTTACAACAAGATATTCTATTGCTATATTTGAATGATCATAATTGCACAATTCTTGCCTGATATTATGGAGATAATCACTCCATTATTATAGGAGAAGATTACTCCCAATCACATATTCTAACAAATTCATTCTACTAGATCTCATTAAATCTTTCAATAAAGAATTACAACACACCAAACTAGGAAAAAAATCGTCATTCTTTGCGGCTAACAACAAAGTGGCAGCTTCATTCAACAAACCCTTTTTCTTATAGGCAACAATTAATATATCAAACAGCACGCTATCAAATGTAGACCCATCATAGTCATTACAACAACTAATAATTGAATCCACAACTGCTGAAACTGGAGAACGGGTTTCGATCATTCGCCCTACTAAACAACGAACATATGAAAATTTCTTCGAATTACAAAGAATTGCAGCAAAAATGAAGAAAGATTTCAAATTTGGAGGGGTGCCCATTTGATGATCAGACACGAAGAAATGGAGGAGGCGTTTGGGGTCTGCCGTGAAGTTGCTTTGAAGAACAGATCGAACCACATCTGGGTTTAGCTTTGTGGGAATGTGCAAAGACTCCAAGAGGAAATGCCAGTTGTTGTGCTCGAGAATTGAGGTGATTTCTCGAGCTATCTCCTCATTATCTGGGGAGGTTTTTGAGGTGTCGGATGGGAGAGAAAAACGTCTTCTTTGTTTGATTATATATCCATCTTTACATATAAAGATTTTCCTGCTGAAAAACAACCTCATAATAAATATTTTTTGCTAGATTCACCAATTCTTCTAATTCGCTCAGTAGTTGAGGGAGAAAAAGAGACCAAAACTGGAAGGTTTTAGTTTACTAGATAAATTAGGCTGCGAGACTCGAGGATGAGGAGACGAAGCAGAGAACGACGCCGGAATGATATAGACCTATGACCTAATTACTATCCCATTCCTCCTCTATTTATCGAGTCCTTACGACTGCATTGTTCAACTGACATTTCTAGCTACTGTTTTTTTAGTAGTCCTCGGCCCCAAATTAATTGCTAAGTTTTGATTTTTTTAAACTAAATTCACTATTTTTAGAATTAATAATTAAGCATATATAAATATATTTCTAAAATTATAAAAATTGGAGTTAGTAATAAATTATATATACTTTCTTTTTGTTATAATTTCTTCACCTATATTTTAGAAAAAATAGTAAAAAGATTAGTTTTAAAAATGGTCAATTTGACTTTAAAAAGTCAAAACTGAACAATTAATTTAGAACGGAGGGAGTAACTCCCAAAAAAAAAATGTACAGTAAAAAACAGTATTTTAAATATAATTTGAATACATAAAAAAATAGAGTTTATATATTTAAAATACTGTTTTCTAAAAAAATTTCAATTGGAATAAATACTATATATTTTTTAAAAGTTATTAAAAAACACACAAAAAAATATCACTAAAACAATATCCCCTGACTTATGGGGGTGTATTCAATTAAGATTTTTAAAGACTTTTAAAAACTTTAAAAGTTTAGTTGTATTCAATCAAGACATTTAAAGAGTTTATAAAAGTTTAGTGGTATTCAATTACAACTTTTTTAATGTCTTTAAAAGTTAGGTAGTATTGAATTATGATTTTTACAAAGTTTATAAAAGTATTTTGGTATTCAAAAAGTCATAGATTTTAAAGATTTCTATCAAATGGTAGAGTTTGACAGACTTTAGAAGAAGAATTATAACTATCAACCCATATCCAAAATCTTACCTCATCTCTAAAGATTTCTAAAGACTTCCAAACAAACACAAATGTGGATAAAACTAGTTATTAATTGGATTTTGTCTTTTATTGGGTCAAATTAGTTATTTATTTTATATGGGCTAATAAGTATTAATATGTGATGATAAATAATTTGGTAAAATTTGGGCCATAAAAATAATTAGATTTATTATAATTTTATTATAAGAGAATTAACAAGATATATTAATAAGTAAACAAATAACTAGACCTAATCTGAATTGGTAAGGAAAAAAGCAATTGTTCAAAAGCTTTCAATAGAAAGAGGAAAGAGATTTGTTCAACAAATGTGAGATAAAATCATAAAACTCTCATATTAATTGTAAAGATTATGTATTATAATATATGAAAATAGAAAATATATGATGTATATGTGTATGTTTTTTTTAGTTTTCTGACATTTTAAACGAAGAAAATCACTGTCAATTTTTGAGACATCATCCATATTCGTCTTCAAGTGTCTTTCGTGTATTATAGTGAAATAATATAATACGTGATTGTATTCCTGCATGACAAATTGACAGAATCGTTATCTTTCCCTTATAAAAAAGGGAAAAATGCACTGTTTTGATATATGTTAGGCGCATAAAAAAGGTCCACACAATCAAACAAAATTAGCAGCAGTTAAGATGTAAAATTGGGTTGACAGAATCACACAATCGCACAATCAACATATATATATATATATATATATATATATATATATATTAGTAAAGCAATCAATAATAAAAAAAAAATCAATTATTAGTAAAAAACGTACGCATATGCATAAAGTATATATATAGCTCAATGAAAAGTGAGCTTAATTTTTGTATTGCGTCTGTAGTTTCTAAAATTTTATTGGTATCTGAGTATCCAAATGTATCATGAAATGAGTAGAATAATGTGAACGTTTTCAATATATATAAAATCTCATGCCACAATAATATAATGAGATTTATTCTAGTTCATGAAAAAAGAGGGAGAGGTTGTACACATGGGCTAATTAACAATTAATATAAGTTGCAAGATATATTAGAATTATACAAAAGTCTATCACAATCTTGATAAAATGTTTATAAAAGTCTGTTACTTATTTCATGGAGTCTATAAAAGTCATTTAAAAAGAGTCTTTAAAGTCTGTGAAAGTCATTAAAATCCTATAAATTCTATAAAAGTATGTCACTTAAAAAGTCTTTAAAAATCTTAATTGAATACACCACCTTATTGTTTGGGATAATATATTTAAATAAAGGTTGACGCAGAGCAGTTAGATCCGAGGTTCTGCTTCAGGATCATTTCACCGACAAAGGTTTACACTTTGCAGGTAGAGTTTCCTAAAATTTGCTTGAATTTACATATACATATATATTTTCGTTTGGTTTATAAACAACTCTTAGACAGCTTATGTTTTGTTGCACTTAAACTTGTTCAATTGCTACTCGGGGAATTGTTTCCACATCCATCAGCATAGCCTCAATTATATTCAACAACTGTTTGGTAATGCAGGCTGAGAGTGCAGTGGATCAAATGGACTGGATCGAGAAAATAACAGCAGTCATTACTTAGTTATTGACCTCCCAGTCACCTGGCAGGGTAAACTCCTATTAATGTCAACACTTGACACCATCACGTGGCATATGTTTTTCCCCTTGTTTTAATTATAAAAAATCAACTATATGCCAGTTGCTCCTATGTAGTCCAACCAGTGAAAGTAGTTCCTTTGAAAGTCCCTCCCATCAAAATCTTCACACAATTGAAGAACATACCAATGAGAAGGACCTTCATTCAAGAAATATGATCCTTATATCTAGAAGTTCACAACAGCTAAACTACCTTGGAAAAGGTGAGAGGCCAGTTGATGCATTAAAGAGATTATCAGGGAATGATAAATGCGCTGATTGTGGTGCACCTGAACTAGACTGGGCTTCCTTAAACCTTGGTGTTCTTATCTGCATTGAATGTTCTGGTGTTCACTGTAATCTTGGTGTCCATATATTCAAGGTTAGTAGTCGTCTTAAGTTTGTTTTGTGAACCTTAATTATTTCATGTGCATGTCCTTTCCTCACAACTTTTGGTGATTTGAGGCTAGACATTAAGGCTTAGACATCAAGGCACGGATACAGATGCACGAGGCTCACACCACTTAGAAGTTCTAATGTACACGATAATATTTTTAGGTGGACCAATATTAATTCTGTTCAGTTTTAAACCATTGAGCAAATAATCTACCCTACTTCCATATGGCACCTTAATATTTTTTTTTATAATTTATTTGTAAAAGTGCCTCATTATAGAAGCCGTAGAAGTTAACAAGTTGGCCAACAGTGAACAACAAGCTTATTTGAATTTTCAATTGTATTAGGGACTGCAAGGTTTGGTAGTTTTGATTTACAACCTTCTCATAGTTGTTACATGTATACCTAAAATTGAAAACATATTATTTCTTGATAGGCGTCTTGCAAGGTTTATTCTTGGATTTCATAATTATAAGATATTATTGCATCTCTAATTGGCATGTATAGCAGTATAAGCCTCAATTGAGGCAGGTAACCTTAAAATGGTTGGCTCCAGTTTCTGTGTCTGGATTCATCATGGCGTGTGTGTTTGTGCGAATACATAGATATGTAGATACACAATCCCATGATAGTACATCATATTATTTAGAATCGTATATTACTGTGTCAAATAATTTCTTACATTTCCTTATTTTATAGCTGATTTTATGACTGTTAATATTAGCAGGTTAGATCCTTGGCTCTTGATGTCAAAGTGTGGGAGCCTTCTGTCATAACTTTATTTCAGGTGTTGGGTAATGTCTTTGTGAACTCAATATGGGAGGGACTGTTGCAAACAAGCAGAACTTTTCAAGCTGATGAAATACCAATGAGGTAACTTCTAGCATAATTTTGTGGAAATCTGTTCTATTAATTTCCTTGAAAAATATGATTTTGTGTTGTAGGTTTGTTGAGTCTGACAGACACAAAAAGTTCTTTAGCAAACCTAGCCATAATGATCATATATCAGTAAAGGAGAAGTTCATTCATGCAAAGGTATCAATTCAAAATGATTCAGTTTCTTTAGCTTGCTTGGAATGTCTTGCCTTTTTTAATATTCTGCACTTGTTACTACATTCTGTAATTATCCAATGTGTACTTCCAGTTTCTTAAACTAATTTTTTTTGAACTGGTGGATTTTAGTTCCTCGCAATAATTGTTGTGACCATGAATTCCCATTGGCAACCAAAAATATTACCCTCAAATATATCTTATAAACATCTTGAAGTGTATAATTCTGATTTTGGTTAAACATATTTTATCTTAAAAAGTAACATGTGCATAAGATGGGAGATGCTGAAATGTGAAGGTTAAATTGGATGTGTGGTCATACAAGGTTGGATATGATTTCAAATGAGGATATGCAAAAAAAAGTTCGGGCAGGCACAAGTTGAGGAGAAGATAAAGGGAAAGTGATTGAGATGGTTTGATCATATCCAACGTTAACGTCGGTCTGTAGGTGCACCAGTGAGAAGATGAGTCTTGTAGTTATATTAGGAGGAAGATATAAGAAGAGAGAGGGAGGGAGGGAGGGAGGGAGGGAGGGGTAAACGAAAAATTACTTGGGGAAAAATTCTATGAAACTTGAGCTTAATATAACAGAGGAATTGATTGTGGTAGAAGTGAGTGGAGGATGTAATCCCCATGTTGGAGGACAAGTAGGGTGGTCCACCTTTTTGTCATGATTTTCTGTTTCACAACATTAAGTGCCAAACCCTTTCCAGAGATGCTATCAAATATCTCCCTAGCCTTTTCAATTTTGCATGACTTGCATAAACCATTGATCAAGGCATTATAAGTAACAATGTTTGGAGTAATACCCTTCTCACACATTTCATCAAGAAGTTGAAAAGCTTGGTCTACGTCACCTTTCTTACAGAAACCGGAAATTAGAGAGTTGAAAGTGAAAACATCAGGAACAAGACACTTTCCATTAAGTTCAGAAAAAACTCCCTTTGCTTCTGGCAATTTTCCATTTCTTGCAAGGCCTTGGATGAGTACGCTGTATATTTGCCCATCAGCAAGCACCCCTCTTCCAAACATAGATCTGAATATTAAGAAGGCTTCCGCTGTGTTCCACATTTTGCAATGGCCATCAATCAGATTTGTGTAAATGAGATGATTTGGATCTATATCACATCCAAGCATCTCCCTGAAGTACATGTCTGCCATCTGTATATCTCCCCCTTTACTATATCCAGATATAGAAGTCTCGTAAGTGTATCCATTTGGTTTTAATCCCCTCTCCACCATTTGAACTAAATAAGCCATGGCTTCGTCCATCCTTTTTGCTTTGCAAAGTCCAATTATAAGAGAATTATAGCAAACGACATCAGGTAAAATGTCTCTTTCTTGCAATTCGTTGAAAATCTTTATTGCCTCTTCAAATTGACCTTCCCGGATGTAACCTTCTAAAAGAGTAGTGTATATAACAGCATTTGGTTTCAAACATCTTGAAATCAAATTCTCTAATTCATAATTTGCCCCTTTCAGATCTCCAGACTGGCAGAGCCCATTGATTATCACACCAAAAGTGTATACTGAAGGTGCCAGATTTCTTTCCTTCATCTCAACCAGCAGCTCCTTAGCTTTAAGAATATTATTCTCTCGCATATACCTCTCAATTAAGGAATTATAAATCTTTGCATCAGGTCTTGAACCCAACGCAATCATCTCACTCAATAGATCTTTTGCCTTTTCCATCTTACCAGCTTTACAGAGGCAATTCATGATAGAGTAGTATGCCGCAATATCTCGCTTTATTCCACAAGCAGCCATGTCATCCTGGATTCTTAAAGCCTCGTCTAGATCACCTTGTTTTATGAACCCATCCATTAAAGCACTATAAGCAATGTGATCAGGAATGAGACCTATAACGGGCATCTCTTCTAAAATCAATTTTGCCTCACTTGATCTCTTCTGTTTGCAGAATCCATCTATAAGCAAGGTCGAAGTATAGACATCCGGGACAAACCCCTTCTCAACCATTGTCTTCTTCCACTCAACCGCTTCATCAACAAGCCCAGCTTTGCACAACCCACCAATAACCACATTGTATGTGACCAAATATGGGCTATAACCCTTCTCTCCCATCTCAAAAAAAAAAAACCTTTTAAACTCCTCAACATTCCCTACCTTACAATGAGCTCTAATCACAGTGGTATATGTATATCTATTGTGAGACCCCAGATTTTATGAATAAATATTTAAATTTTTTTCGAAATATTTTTTTAATATTATGTTGTGGATTTGATATATTGTTATAGTTGTGGGTAGTATTTGAAAATTTTGCAAAGTATACAAGTTGTTATATAATATTCGATTGGTCGGGGAATATTCTTTTTGTCGGGGAATATTCGTACGACGACACAATCATTGGTGGACCTACAACAGAAGAACTTTCGTAGTTAGAAAACGACAAAAATATTTTATGAAAATAACGGCGGAGGTTTTACCGTTAATACTGTTGAACAACCCAGTAGTAAAAGTACAGTAATATGCGCGGTTGCATAGTAGCACACAGTATTGATTATTGATGCTTACTTGATAAGTCACTCAGTTATACTGCATTATTGCTACAGTAATTGCTGTATCATATCTCTCATATTATTTATTCAATTATTGTCACAGTATCATGTGCATAATATGCTATTTTATTAAATCAATAATTGAGACGACAAAGTTATTCATATTATTAAATTACAATATTTACAATGTCTATAAGTTCTGTCAAGGAGAGATTAGATAATCTAATTGCGCGCCAATAAGGAGAAATCCTTATCGAAAAGCCCCCTCTTTCCTGGGAACAACCTGGTTGTTAAATATTGTGAGTTATGATATTAATGATGGATAAGTTCGTGTTGATTAAAGATGAATTTGATAGTTTCATTGTGTTGAGATTATTTGTGTTAGTAGAAATCAACATCTATTTCGATAATAATTGATGTCTGGAGGTTATATTGATCAATCGGGTATTTGGGTACAATATTATTCCATGAGGAGATGTGCTAATTTTTCAGACCGTTGATTGAATGAATTAATATAGACCGCTGATGGAAATTTATAATAGTGAATCAATATGGATCGCTGGTTTAAAAGTTAGAATAGTGAATCAGTATGGACCATTGCTTTAAGTTTTAATACTAAATTGATATGGATCGTTCGTTTAAAAGTAAATCGATCTGGACCGTTCATGAATTAGTTACTATTCAATCCATTCTTCTATAAATAGAAGCTCATTCCTTCATTATTTCTTACGAATTCACTGAAACTCTAGAGAGAGAAATTATAGAGATAAAGAAGAAAAGTATTCTGCTACTTCACTACTTCGATATCCAGTATCTTTTACGGTAAGGGATATTATTTGTTGTACCCGTAAGGAGTGTTATTCTTTCTTATTCATGAAGAGGACTTCTGTTATTCCATTCTTTATTTATTCTATTGGAATAACCTGTAAAAGTGGCATACCCTATACATGACCTGTATACGCGGAATACCCTATACTTGGTGAAATTCTTCTGTTATTCCATTCTTTATTATTCTGTTGGAATAACTTGTATACGCGGAATCCCCTATACTTGGTGATCTTCTTCTGTTATTCCATTATTTATTATTCTGTTGGAATAACCTGTATGCGCGGTTTACCCTATACTTGGTGGAATGACCTATATATGCGGTTTACCCAATACTTGGCGATCTTCCTCTGTTATTCCATTCTTTATTATTATATTGGAATAACCTGTTTATGCGAAGTACCGCATACTTGGTGAAATTCATTTATTATTTCGTTCTTTATTATTCTGTCGGAATATCCTGTCGGTGTGAATTTCACCTGACCTGGTTTCATTATTTATTATTCCGCATTTAATATTCTGTCGGAATATCCTGTCGGTGTGTTTTATACCGGACCTGGTTCCATCTTTATTATTCTGTCTTTATTATTTTGTTGGAATATCCTGTCAGTGTGTTTTACACCGGACCTGGTTCCGTCTTTATTATTCTGTCTTTATTATTCTGTTGAAATAACCTGTCTATGCGAAGTACCGCATGCATGGTGATTTCTGTTGTTATTCCATTCTTTATTATTCTGTTGGAATATCCTGTCGGTGCGTATTATACCTGACCTGGTTCCGTTACTTATTATTATGTTGGAATAACCTGTCTATGCGAAGTACCACATGCATGGTGATTTCTTTTGTTATTCCATTCTTTATTATACTTAGTTGATTAAAGTTTTAACTTCTATACTCCATGAAATTAGTGGAATATCCTTGATATTTGTGCTTCATCTAGTATCTTTTCATGGAAATATTCTTCTGAGCATTCTTAAATTTTACTCTACAAAGAAGTATCATGTTGACAATTTGGACGTTATTAGTCCATGGATAAATTAATTCGTGAACTTGTTTTAGTGAACTCTTATATCATTGTCATCATCCTCATGTTTATATTTTTTTGAAAGTCATCTGTGGCCTGTAGTGCATAGATGGACTTGGTATGATTATGACCAGGGATTATTCGGTATAATCATGACCGTAATGCTACAAATGATGTGGTAAAAGTCCTCATGAGCTCGTAGTGCATTGATGGACAGTTGTTGGCATGATCATGACCATTGATGAATACACGAATATCCTTGGCCCGTAGTGCATGGATAATTTGTGGTCGTGACCCTAATGAATATCCTTGGCCGTAGTGCATGGATGATGTGGATTATTTATTAAGCTGAGTCACAGCTATAAAATTGATGAAAACGTTTTAAATCATAAAAGATAGTATATTTTATTCTCTACTTGACTCTTTTAATGGATTGCTTATTCTGCTATAGTTAAACTTGATGTCTATTGTATTTTATCAGTTTAACATTGTTGAAGACTATTGATAATTTATTCTGCTTTATCTTAGTCATAATATTTCTTACTGGTCTAGTTGAGCTCACCCTTTCTTTCACTGTTCTCTTCCGGAAATGAGAATATAGTTGGGGCGAGTCGGGAAAAGGAGTGATGGTCCAGAAGATAGCATTTGTAGTCCTTACTATTCTATTAAATAGTGTGATAATAAATGTAATGAGGACTCCTTTGAGAATGAATATTGTCTGTATGACGATATTCCTATTAGAACTCTCAGTTTATGTATTGTCGTATGTTACACGACAGTTATATAATTAAGTTTGTATTTGTATTTTGTACCATGTATTTGGTGACTCAAGATGGGTGATGTATACCTAATTTTGGGGGCGTCAAAGTTGGTATCAAAGCTTAGGGATATGATCCCTGACTAAGATGTGAGATAAGAACTAGGAGGAGAGAGACGGGGAATTCCTTCGCTAGTATGACTTACCTAAGTTTATTTGTTATTTAATTGGTCGGTCAGAGTATAGGGATAATATGTGATATGTTAATTAACCCTTGTTTTGTGGCAGTATTTGAAAATGACATCCGAGAATGTTGAGAACATCAATGGAGCACAGGAGACCGTTGAGTCTCCACAGACCAATAATCAGAATAATGTGCATCAGGAAGGCGACAATCCTCAGGGAAACAACAACACTGACCAAATGATGAACGATGGAATGTTTCGAGGCTTCATGCAATTCATGCAACATCAGGCGAGAATGACTCCTGTCCAAAATACAGGTGAAAACACTGGCAACTCTCGGGCGGTCACCGCCAAACAGTTCAAGGAGCTGGGACTGCCGGAGTTTTTTGGAGAGCCAAAACCACTTAAGGTAGAGACGTGGATAAAGCAGATCTGCAAGATATTTGATGTATTGGGATGCTCTGAGGAGCAAAAGGTTCCCTTTGCGACCTTCATGTTGCGTGCAGAGGCAGATTACTAGTGGGAATCTGTCAAACGTACTCAACCTGCTGCACTGAAGATGACTTGGGAGAAGTTCCAAGAATTGTTCAACGACAAGTACTTTCCTGAAAGTATTCGTCACATGAAAGAGGTAGAGTTCATCAAGCTGGAACAAAACAACATGACCGTGTCGTAGTACGAAGCCAAGTTTGCCGAGTTGTCCCGGTTTACGTCCCATTTGGTTGATAATGAGGAGAGAATGACGCGGATGTTTCTAAGAGGTTTGAAACTCGAGATACGTCAATACCTCATTTCTCATAAACTTTGTTTGTATTCAGATGTTGTTAATATGGCTCAATTACTGGAGCACGATAGTGAGTCAACCCAACCAAAAGAGAGCAGCCGACAAAATGATAATACCAGTGATAGCAGTCATCGAAGCGGTGACAATAAGCGTGAAGGGAATTAACATGCCAGAAATGGTAACCACTTTAGTGGTAATCATGGCCAAAACAATAAGAATGAACATTTCAAGAAGAGAAAATTCAACAATGATAGAAAGACGTCAGCTGTAAGACCCCGAATTTTATGAAATAAAAGTATTCAATTTTTCTTATAATTACAATTCAGTAAATGATTAAATTGATAAAAAGTTAAAGTTAAGGGTGATATATGAATTTTTTTCAAAATATGCAAGTGGTTATAAAATATTCATTGTTGTCGGGGAATATTCGTTTAGTCGTGGAATATTCTTTCTGTCGGGGAATATTCGTACGACGGCGCAGTCATTTGTGGGCCCCATAACGAATAACTGTCGGATGAAGATAACTACAAAATTGAGTTTTTATAATTAACGGCGTAGTTGTTACCGCTAACACTGTTGAAATACTCGGTGGTAAAATACAATAATACGCGTGGTTGCACAGTAGCACACGGTATTACACAGTATTGTTGAATTATTAATCCTTACGTAAGAAGGCACTACTTAATAATTGTTACAGTAATTACTGTTCAATATTTTATTTTATTAAATCAATAATTGCTGCATTGATATTTTATATTATTGTTGCTCAATAATTGTCACTGCACATTATTTTCTATTATCAGATCAATAATTCATATTATTTGAATAATATTATTAGATAGCATTATTAACAATATCTAGAAAGTTCTGTCTAAGGAGAGGTTTGGTCATCTAATTGCGCGCTAGTAAGGAGAAATCCTTATCGGAAAGCCCTCTCTTTCTTGAAAACGGCCTGGTTGTCATAATTGTGATTCTGTAATATTATTTGTGAATAATTAATTATTGATTTATATGATAAGAAAATATTTATTTTATGTGGATATAATTGATGGATATATTTATTTTATGTGAAGGAATTAATGTTGAGGTGTTTTTGTCGGAATGGAGGTATTAAAAATTAAATCACTGTTCTTGAGATATATTACATGAGCTATAATTTTTAATCTGACCGTTGGATCGTTGTGATTTTTAGATATATTATACATATATAGGTTGAGTATATGTTCACAAATTTTGAACAGCTAAAAATGAACGAATGATTTGTTATGAATTTTAAGAGGTAACTGATTTGGAAATTAGATTTATAAATGATTTTGGTGGAAAATTCTAGATATGGGTGGGCCCCACTTTTGGTTGGTGAGAAATGTGCTCAATTGAATTTTAAATGTGGTGGGTAGAAATAGTAGCAGGTAAAATCATCAGGTTGCAGGTTAAGTTTGCTTCGGCGTGCTAACATTTTCCTATAAATAGAGAGCTAAGTTAGAATTGAAAATCACACCCGAAACAAGTTTTTTCTCTTTCTCTCTCTAGATTATTGAGTGTATTTTGTGAGTATTTAGATACTTGTTGAGTTGCTATTCATCAGTGCAAGTTTCCTTCAGCGTCATATCCGATATCCAGTCAGAAGTGCTGCTCTTTTGAGGTAAGGGATAGTAAGGGATTTTAAGGATTATTATGTTTTTCAGTTTCGTAATTTTTCTGACCTTCAGAAAATTTTGGAAAAATTTGAAATGATATTTTGATGAGTTTTATTGATTGTGTCCAAAAATGGTGATTTTTGGATGTATAGATTAAGAGTTATGAATTTTATGAGAAAAGACTATTTTAAAAGTAACCGCTTATAACTCCTTGTGGTTAACTCTAAAATTGGTAAACTTTTTATTGGGAGTACATGTATATGATAGAAATATACTCTGTAAATTTCAAACTTTTTGGATAAAAGTACAATTTTTGATAAATATCTAAATATTCGGCTGTTTTGGCCATATGAAAAATAGTAAATGATTTTTAAAAATTCTAAAAAAAATATATGTTCAATATGGACTATATTCTGCTAAATTTCAGAAAAAAAATATTTTTGGGACTGATTTGGTATTTTTCATGAAAATAGACTAGTTATGAGTAAATGAATTAAATATGTTATGTGAAGTAAGAAAATTGGAAAATAAGATTTTATGGCTTGAGAATCCTATATGAGGTATATGCAGATTTTTGATGAGAGTTTTAGTTATTAGTGATGAAATCTTATGAGTTTGACATTTTAGGGTGATTAAATGCATTGTTTAGTAAAGTGTAACAATTAAATTAAATTATTTATAAGTTTAAGAAATGTTATTTCAATATCATTATACCAAAATATTGGTATGGATTTTATTGTGAAATTTTTACCTTTTTGTGTCGGGTTTACTATTCACGAGTTACTATTCACGAGTTACTATTCCTGAGTTACTATTCACAAAGTTACTATTCATGGGTTACTATTCACGAGTTATTATTCATGACAAAATTGGTTTCTTTTTCTAACCAAAGTATAGTTGATTTATGAATATTACTCTTGAGATTAAATCTAGATGTTTTGATTATATTGATTTTACTATTATATATAACATTTTTATAATCCTAATGATGATATTTCTATTTGACTTGAGTGTAAAGATGGATAAATTTTTGGTATGATCATGACTATGGGTTTCCTTTGGCCATAGTGCAAAGTTAAATTGTTGACTAGTATGATCATGACCATTAAATTTATAATTGAATATCTTTAGCTTAAGTGCAAAGGTGAAATGATCAACATGGTTATAATTATTGTTTATATAAATTCTGAAATAATTATATATTTCTTTGAGATATTAATATATTTGGCCTATAGTGCAACTATGAACTGTTGACGAATATATTTAGTCTGTAGTGCAAATATGAATTGTTGATGAATATCTTTGGCCCGTAGTGCAAAGATGACCTGTTGTTGAATATCTTTGGCCTGTAGTGCAAAGATGGTCCGTTGATGAATATATTTGGCATGTAGTGCAAATATGAATTATTGATGAATATCTTTGGCCCGTAGTGCAAAGATGAATTTATTAATATGATTATAAACATGAACTGTGATTTGGTATAACCATGATTTTTGATGTTTCAGGTGATGAAAATTATCTTTGTCCTGGATGAGAAAAGGAATTTAGAACAACAATTACGATTATGAGTTATACATGTGATTGTGGACAGGAATTGTTTATTGATGTTACAGGGATAAAATATTGTTGGTGGACTTTTAACATAGAAAAGATAATAGACTTTATAGTCTATTTGACTCTTCTAATGGATTGCTCGTTCCGCTGCAACTATGGTTGAAAAGTTTTATCATCTGCCATATGTTCTAAATCTCTGATTTATTATTGATGAAGACTATTGATAATTTAATTATCTTTAGTCATGATATTCTTTACTGGGCTAGTTGTGCTCACCCTTTTACTTCACAATTCTTTTTCAGGTAATAAGAGTGTAGTTGGGTCGAGCGGGGATAACAAGGGAATAGAACGGCGGTCTCTAGCTGTGGAGTTATCCCTAAGCAGTATAAAAAAGTTCATTTAATAGTTATATTTGGTGAATCCAATAGGGTAAGGCGAACCCAACGTTGGAAAGGTGTTTTGCCATTACCATACAAGATGTCTAATGCAATACAACCTCATATCATCATAAGACAGGGATGTGTTCATCCACTTGCTGAGTATATTTACGAGCACTACCTATATAATCTTGGTGTTTGTTTGAAGTATAATTCTCAATTAGAGACAGTGGAGATAATGATATGTCAAGAGAAGACTCACCATTGGGAAGAATATGATAGTAATCTTCTCATTTTTCTTTGGGATCTATTGGGTCAACCAAGGATAATTCTGTGGCCATATGATATCTATCATAACTTAGACGCATGGCCTCCCATGTACGAAGGTTTCCTTGAGCACGACCCAAAGATTCTAATTTCTAAAACAGTTTTTGACTATACCTTTATGTAAGGTGCCATTGTGACATGCTATCCACGGTTGGGACATGAGTTACATTTGGTATATATTTGTATTAAAACTCACAGTATATGTGTTGTTGTACTTTGGACAACAATTGTTGTAATAAAGTTGTAGTTATTTTCTGTACCATATATTTGGCGACTCAGAATGGGTTGGATGGAATGTACCTATTTTGGGATTGTCACATCAGCACCATCACCCGTTGTTAAGGAAGGAGAACGACCACCTATCATATGTTTCAAATGCAGAGGGGAGGGACATATCAGTCCAAACTGCGCGATGCCGTCCAAAGCATGTTATAATTGTGGAAAAGAATGTCACTTAGCCCGATTTTATCGTTCACCGAAGACAAGTTCAGCTAGGATGGAGGCACCAAAGACCGTTTCAGAAAAGTCAAAATCGGTAGTGCAAGGGAGAGCGTTTTTCGTGACTTCTCAAAAAGCGAGTAACCCGATCGAAGTTAACACGGGTTAGTTAATTATAAATTACGAAGTCTATACCTTATAAGATACCGGTTCTACCCATTATTTTATCTCTCTTGCTTGCATTCAACGTTTAAATTTGACTCAAGAGAAGTTAGAATTTGACTTATTGGTTGAAACTTCGTTAGTAGGAGCCTTCGTTACCTCCACTGTTTATAAATCTTGTTGATTCAAATCGACATTTTCATGTTACCTGTCGATCTTATCTCTTTGAAAATACTTGCATTGATGTGATTTTTGGAAATAATTGGTTAACTACTCATCATGCTTTTCGTAAGGTGGTTAGCTTTCATATTCATAACCAACCTGTTATGCGAATTCAAGCAATCAAACCACTAAAGTCAATCACTGTCATATCAAACCATAAGTAAAGAGCCCCGATCCTTTCATTGTTGACTTCCTTGTGTGGAATGCACCGAAGCCAGACTTTCTGTAGGCGACATCGTGAATGAAGATGGCAAGTTGATAGGTATCATTGTGAGGTGCAATCTAGGTTAAGGGATAGAAGTCACAGTTAGTATCAATGTGACGTACTATCCAAGTCTTGGATGAGAGTCACAGTTTTGAATGATATTTCTATTATTAATAAATTTCCTGGCGTATTCTTGAAGACTTCTTAGCTTACTTAGAGCGTGAAATCGAATTTTGTATTGACCCCAGTACAAAACTCATTTCTTAAACCCTCAAATATTTCTTCAACTAAAATAAACGTATCATGCGCCAAAGACGTTGGCTCAAGCTATTGAAGATTACGATCGTACCATTCAATATCATCGAAGAAGAGCGAACGTGGTAGCTGACGTGTTGAGTAGAAGATCGTATGCATTTACGAGTGCGATGTTATTAACATAAAGACTCATTTCGTATAACTTACAAATGATGAAGATAGAGTTAAAGACTCTAGGGACCCACGTGAAGATAACGAATATACGAGTAGAATCGACTTTAATCGATAAAGTTAAAGCCGCTTAAGCTACACACCCGAATTTGATGAATGTGAAGAAGGTTCAAGAAGGCGTTATCTCAACCCTCGATTTTATTGGCCCATTTGAAATCCTTGATCGAGTAGGAACTGTGGCCTATAGACTTGTTTTACCGCCAAGTATGTTGCGTGTTCATAACGTTTTTAACGTATCGATGTTACGTAAATATGTGGACGACCCGGACCACATTATTGAGTTAGAACCGAACGAGATAGCGGATAATTTAACGTATGAAGATGTACCTGTTAAAATCTTGGAATATATTCTACGCTTAAAGGTTATACCTCAAGAGTTAGAATATGACGAAGTATCCTCATCTGTTCGGCATATCAAGTACGTACGTAAATTTCGAGGGTAAAATTTCATAAGGAGAGGAGATTGTGAGACCCTAAATTTTATGAATAAATATTTATTTTTTTTTCGAAATATTTTTTTAATATTATGGTGTGGATTTGATATATTGTTATAGTTGTGGGTAGTATTTGAAAATTTTGCAAAGTATGCAAGTTGTTATATAATATTCGATTGGTCGGGGAATATTCTTTTTGTTGGAGAATATTCGTACGACGACACAATCATTGGTGGACCCACAATAGAAGAACTATCGTAGTTAGAAAATGACAAAAATATTTTATGAAAATAACGGCGGAGGTTTTACCGTTAATACTGTTGAACTACCCAGTAGTAAAAGTATAGTAATACGCGTGGTTGCATAGTAGCACACGGTATTGATTATTGATGCTTACGTGATAAGTCACTCAGTTATACTGCATTATTGCTATAGTAATTGCTGCATCATATCTCTCATATTATTGATTCAATTATTGTCACAGTATCATGTGCATAATATGCTATTTTATTAAATCAATAATTGAGACGACAAAGTTATTCATATTATTAAATTGCAATATTTATAATGTCTATAAGTTCTGTCAAGGAGAGGTTAGATAATCTAATTGCGCGCCAATAAGGAGAAATCCTTATCGGAAAGCCCCCTCTTTCGTGGGAACAACCTGGTTGTTAAATATTGTGAGTTATGATATTAATGATGGATAAGTTCGTGTTGATTAAAGATAAATTTGATAGTTTCATTGTGTTGGAATTATTTGTGTTAGTAGAAATCAACATCTATTCCGATAATAATTGATGTCTGGAGGTTATATTGATCAATCGGGTATTTGGGTACAATATTATTCCATGAGGAGATGTGCTAATTTTTCAGACCGTTGGTTAAATGAATTAATATGGACCGCTGGTGGAAAGTTATAATAGTGAATCGATATGGATCGCTTGTTTAAAAGTTAGAATAGTGAATCAGTATGGACCGTTGCTTTAAGTTTTAATACTAAATTGATCTGGATCGTTCATTTAAAAGTAAATCGATCTGGACCGTTCATGAATTAGTTACTATTCAATCCATTCTTCTATAAATAGAAGCTCATTCCTTCATTATTTCTTACGAATTCACTGAAACTTTAGAGAGAGAAATTATAGAGAGGAAGAAGAAGAGTATTCTGCTACTTCACTACTTCGATATCCAGTATCTTTTACGGTAAGGGATATTATTTGTTGTACCCGTAAAGGGTGTTATTCTTTCTTATTCATGAAGAGGACTTCTGTTATTCCATTCTTTATTTATTCTGTTGGAATAACCTGTAAAAGTGGCATACCATATACATGACCTGTATACGCGGCATACCCTATACTTGGTAAAATTCTTTTGTTATTTCATTCTTTATTATTTTATTGGAATAACCTGTATACGCGGAATACCCTATACTTGGTGAAATTCTTCTGTTATTCCATTCTTTATTATTCTGTTGGAATAACCTGTATACGCGGAATCCCCTATACTTGGTGATCTTATTCTGTTATTCCATTCTTTATTATTCTGTTGGAATAACCTGTATGCGCGGTTTACCCTATACTTGGTGGAATGACCTGTATATGCGGTTTACCCACTACTTGGTGATCTTCCTCTGTTATTCCATTCTTTATTATTATGTTAGAATAACCTGTTTATGCGAAGTACCGCATATTTGATGAAATTCTTTTATTATTCCGTTCTTTATTATTTTGTCGGAATATCCTCTCGGTGTGAATTTCACCTGACATAGTTTCATTATTTATTATTCTGCATTTAATATTCTGTCGGAATATCCTGTCGGTGTGTTTTACACCGGACCTGGTTCCATCTTTATTATTCTGTCTTTATTATTTTGTTGGAATATCCTGTCAGTGTGTTTTACACTGGACCTGGTTCCGTCTTTATTATTCTGTCTTTATTATTCTGTTGGAATAACCTGTCTATGCGAAGTACCGCATGCATGGTGATTTCTGTTGTTATTCCATTCTTTATTATTCTGTTGGAATATCCTGTCGGTGCGTATTATACCTGACCTGGTTCCGTTACTTATTATTATGTTGGAATAACCTGTCTATACGAAGTACTGCATGCATGGTGATTTCTTTTGTTATTCCATTCTTTATTATACTTAGTTGATTAAAGTTTTAACTTCTATACTCCATGAAATTAGTGGAATATCCTTGATATTTGTGTTTCATCTAGTATCTTTTCATGGAAATATTCTTCTGAGCATTCTTGAATTTTACTCTACAAAGAAGTATCATGTTGACAATTTGGACGTTATTAGTTCATGGATAAATTAATTCGTGAACTTGTTTTAGTGAACTCTTATATAATTGTCATCATCCTCATGTTTATATTTTTTTGAAAGTCATCTGTGGCCTGTAGTGCATAGATGGACTTTGTATGATTATGACCAGGGATTATTCGGTATAATCATGACCGTAATGCTACAAATGATGTGGTAAAAGTCCTCATGAGCCCGTAGTGCATTGATGTACAGTTGTTGGCATGATCATGACCATTGATGAATACACGAATATCCTTGGCCCGTAGTGCATGGATAATTTGTGGTCGTGACCCTAATGAATATCCTTGGCCGTAGTACAGGGATGATGTGGATTATTTATTAAGCTGAGTCACAGCTATAAAATTGATGAAAACGTTTCAAATCATAAAAGATAGTATATTTTATTCTCTACTTGACTCTTTTAATGGATTGCTTATTCTGCTACAGTTAAACTTGATGTCTATTGTATTTTATCAGTTTAACATTGTTGAAGACTATTGATAATTTATTCTGCTTTATCTTAGTCATAATATTTCTTACTGGTCTAGTTGAGCTCACCCTTTCTTTCACTGTTCTCTTCCGGAAATGAGAATATAGTTGGGGCGAGTCGGGAAAAGGAGTGATGGTCCAGAAGATAGCATTAGTAGTCCTCACTAATCTATTAAATAGTGTGACAATAAATGTAATGAGAACTCCTTTGAGAATGGATATTGTCTAGATGACAATATTCCTATTAGAACTCTCAGTTTATATATTGTCGTATGTTACACGACAGTTGTATAATTAAGTTTGTATTTGTATTTTGTACCATGTATTTGGCGACTCAAGATGGGTGATGTATACCTAATTTTGGGGGCGTCACAGTTGGTATCAAAGCTTAGGGATATGATCCCTGACTAAGATGTGAGATAAGAACTAGGAGGAGAGAGACGGGGAATTCCTTCGCTAGTATGACTTACCTAAGTTTATTTGTTATTTAATTGGTCGGTCAGAGTATAGGGATAATATGTGATATGTTAATTAACCCTTGTTTTGTGGCAGTATTTGAAAATGACATCCGAGAATGTTGAGAACATCAATGGAGCACAGGAGACCGTTGAGTCTCCACAGACCAATAATCAGAATAATGTGCATCAGGAAGGCGACAATCCTCAGGGAAACAACACTGACCAAATGATGAACGATAGAATGTTCCGAGGCTTCATGCAATTCATGCAACATCAGGTGAGAATGGCTCCTGTCCAAAATGCAGGTGGAAACACTGGCAACTCTCGGACGGTCACCGCCAAACAATTTAAGGAGCTGGGACCGCCGGAGTTTTTTGGAGAGCCAAAACCACTTAAGGCAGAGACGTGGATAAAGCAGATCTGCAAGATATTTGATGTATTGGGATGCTCCGAGGAGCAAAAACTTCCCTTTGCGACCTTCATGTTGCGTGCAAAGGCAGATTACTGGTGGAAATCTGTAAAATGTACTCAACCTGCTGCACTGAATATGACTTGGGAGAGAAGTTCCAAGAATTGTTCAACGACAAGTACTTTTCCGAAAGTATTCGTCACATGAAAGAGGTAGAGTTCATCACGATGGAACAAAACAACATGACCGTGTCGCAGTACGAAGCCAAGTTTGCCGAGTTGTCCCAGTTTGCGTCCCATTTGGTTGATAATGAGGAGAGAATGACGTGGATGTTTCTAAGAGGTTTGAAACCCGAGATACGTCAATACCTCATTTCTCATAAACTTTGTTTGTATTCAGATGTTGTTAATAGGACTCAGTTACTGGAGCGCGATAGTGAGTCAACCCAACCAAAAGAGAGCAGCCGGCAAAATGATAATACAGTGATAGCAGTCATCGAAGCGGTGACAATAAGCGTGAAGGGAATCAACATGCCAGAAATGGTAAACACTTCAGTGGTAATCATGGTCAAAACAATAAGAATGGACATTTCAAGAAGAGAAAATTCAACAATGATGGAAAGACGTCAGCACCAGCACCCGTTGTTAAGGAAGGAGAACGACCACCTATCATATGTTTCAAATGCGGAGGGGAGGGACATATCAGTCCGAACTGCGCGATGCCGTCCAAAGCATATAGTGTATGAGGCACAATCATAAAAAAATAAATTAAACAAAAGATTCATACCCAAAAAAATTGTTTATAATTATTCAATCAGAGGGCACAATATGTTGAAGAGAGAGATAAGGATGAGCGAAAGCAAGCGAATTGGGGAATAATTAAATTAAGAGCGAATCTTACCGAAATATGAGAATATCCTACCGGAAGGCTACTGTACAGTGAAGATGAGAGATCTAACTGCCAGAGTTCGGCAGAGAAATCTAACCTGAGATGGCGAAGTTACTGCAGATGGAGTGAAGAGGATGGAGACGCCGATGGAGATGGACGAGAGCTGCGTATTTGGAGGTTATTTGAGTAAAATAGGATTATTCAGTCCATTCAGGCGAATAATTTCAAAAGAATCGCTCAGACCCTTTCAGCCCAATTCAGATTTTAAAAATTGTAAACAAACAGTCTGAATGACTGAATCATTCAGATTCAGAGCCATTCAGACCGTATCAAAAAGGCCCTTAGATGGGGTGTTTGACTTGAACTCCAAAAGAAGTGCAAATTCAGAATTCAAAACTAAAAAACACACAGGTACAATATGATTGAAAACAGCAGAGAGAAGGGACGTATAATCCTCCAATTTTTTTTTAATCTTAATCTAATAAATGTATTTGACCATTTATTTTATTTTGTTTGTCAAATGAATAATTTAAGTTAGTTGTATTATATGTACTGTACTTTACTGGTATGTTGGTGGTGCCAACAAACTAATGATTATTATTGTTACTCAGGTTCAACCTTAATTAACGATTGATATAAACTACTCTATATTTTTACCCAATTCGAAGAGCATCACAAATCGCAATACTAGGAGCAACTTTGAATGGTTCGGCGGTGCATCAGCTCAGCCGTCAGTCGTCAGTATGCCCATATTCAAAAAGAAGGGCTCTACTGGATTGCTCCAGACTGTACTCGAAAACACTGAAACTTACTTAAACAGCCCCTCCAATTTCCAAAATCCAAAATCTTAGGGTGCCCCAACCGTTGCAACAACAATGAGAAGGATAACAATCAAACTGTTTTTATACAGACCATCCAGACTCTTAATTCTAACCGTTTCATTTAATTCAGTTTCATTAGATGAATTGTTGGAATTAGGAGTCCTAATGAGTCTGAACGGAAATACTAGTATAGAAGGGATCTTAGATGTTGTTTCATAAAATTAAATAAAAAGTTCTGAATGTATAAGAAAATCACTAAATAGAGTATAAGATTTGAATAGTAAGCCAAAGCAAAATGCAAAGCAGATGGAACAAGTAAATGTTGAGTTATATAACACAATTAAATAACACCAGGCAAATACAATGAAGATAAATTCAACCGAACATTGCCCGACCATCAAACATGTTAGACCAACAGCAGCACATCGCACAGCCCAGGCAGAATGCTCCCCGGCAGCAGGAGACGAAACCTATCAGCCACGCCAAAAAGCAGCAGCAGCTATCAGATGCATTAGCATTTCCATCCAAACTGAACCCCATCAAAGGTAGCAACACATACCCACTTAATAATCCTCAATAGTACTGAATAGAACCTAGCATAACAAAATACACCCTCTATCAAAATAGATACAAAAACAATACACCAAACAGCTCCAACACGGCTGCGCAGAAACAACAGTTCTCATCCAACATTACACGTCAAATTACTTCTAGCTATAGCATCCCCCAATGGCCAATAAGGCCCCCTGGTAACAGACGCCTAGCTATAGCAGGCCTCCCATTTCTACTACAGCAAACCATATTCCAAACAAGCAAATGTCTAATGACAAACAACAACAGCAAACCAGGAAATAACTCACATAGGTAACTTAAATGGCAAATGAATAAATTTATATTTAACTTTTTGAAATTTAGCATAAGAATACAGCCTACAATTAATTAAATTCCGAGTGATTTTTATAATAGATTTGGCCGGGAGGGAAATATTATCATGCAGTCTATTATTGGGCTAAATCCATAAATTGTAGACTACCACTGCAAAAGCCAGGTGGATCAGGTGAAACTGGACCTTACCACTCGTGCAGGAACCCAAGAGCCTTGTAATGTCAGCCCAGGTACGACTCAAACCTCTTCATCCACAAAATCTTAAGACCGAGACAAGAACTTGCAAGGAGTAAGGACACTGAAAGAAGAGATGCTTAAAACTCAGGAGTAACAGCACAGAGTAGGCAGGAAGGGTCCATAACCATTCCATAATTAATAAGTCAATCTTTCGTTCGAAGCCCTTTGTGAAATCCCATCCAAAGGAAAAAAGAGTACCGAGGAGGAAGACAATTATGCCAAACAGTTTTGTACCAGTCAATGCTGAGCCCACACTTTCTATTGGAGCCCCAGATTGATGACACTTTAATCTCTCTAATATTGAATGATTCCCACATACTGGAGTCTTGAGCAATAGGATTGAAAGAAGTAGAGTAATCAAATGACTGCCTAAAATCAGTGATAACCTCGTGATCTGAGTTTGGCAGGTTCCACGAGTCCTTCATTGAACTTACTTTTGCACTATGACCAAGGCCAGAATATATAATAAGAGGATGACTCTTAGAAGTGGCTAGGGAAGAGTTAGCAAGCCATGCGTCAAGCCAAAGATTCGTGAGATTTCCATTGCCAATTTTGTACCGAACGAACTGAAGCGCAACCGGTCGTAGCTGCGAGATTTTCTTCCAAACCCAAAAGAGCAATCCGGAGGGACATAGGTGCACCAAAAGTATCCTTTAGCAAAAATGTTCTAGCCCAGGTAGCCCATAAAGAAGAAGAAAGAAGGTTGACAATTTTCAACAGGAGCGTCAATAATAAAGCATGATTCCATTCCTTGAGATCCTTGACAGTCAGACCTCCTTCGGGAAAGGGAAGAGAGATTTTACTCCACGCAACCTTTGCACCATGTTTCCCCAAGGATGGCAAATGGGACATACAGCTTTGAATGTCTTTCAACACTGCAACAGATGATGCGAAGTGAGGGGACCAATAAGCTTGAATTGCAAAAATGACATACTTGATAAGTTGCAATCTGCCCGCATAAGAAAAGAATTTATTGGTCTAGAAGCAAAATTTAGATTTTATTCTTTCCAAAAGGGGGCGGCAATCAGAAAGAGATAGCTTCGACGGGATCAGGGGAACTCCTAGGAAGGCTGCCGGGAAAGATCCAAGCTGAAATCCCAAACATGTTAACATCTCAGCAGATTGATCAGTATGAACACTAAAAAGGAAGCATACGTTTTTAGAAGCATTGGTATACAATCCAGAAATGACAGAAAATTAGTCCCAGCAATGCTTTAGAGTAGCTGCAGATTTTCTATTACCATAACAAAACAGGAGAAGGTCATCAACAAAACAAAGATGCGTGAGATTAATTTGCTTCGTTCTCCAGTGATGCCTAAAGACAGGAGCCTTTGTGTTCTTATGAACAATGATGGATAGCACTTCCATTGCTATGACAAAAAGGTATGGGGAATTAGGGATAAAGGTCCCCCTGCCTCAGACCTTTGGCCCCTTTGAAATATTCATAGAGTTCCCCATTAACCTTCATTGAGAACCAAATGGACATAATGCATGCTCTTATCCAGTACAAAAATTTTGGTAGGAATTTAAATAAAGAAAGATCCTTGAAAAGGAAGCCCCAAGAAATATAGTCAAAAAATTTCCTCAAATCCACTTTCAAAGCACACCTATGAGGACCGGATGCACGTTTATATCCCCTGAATAATTCTTGAGCTATCAAAATGTTATCCCCAATTCACCTCCCCGGAACAAATGCAGCTTAAGATGGGGAGATAATATTGGGCATGACCCTCTTTAACCTACCAACCATAATTTTGGATATGCATTTATAAGTGGTATTGCAATATGAAATTGGGCGATAATCATTCATGGAAGAAGGGTTTCGACCTTAGGTATAAGCGTAATAGCAGTTGAATTGATTCCTCTCAAAAGGCAACCTTACTGGAAAAAAGATTGAATAGCTATGATGAAATCCCTTCCCACAATATCCCACGCATGGAAGAATAAATTGACATTAAAACCATCCGGCCTAGGGCTTTTGTTTTTCTTCATAGATTTCAAAGATGATAAAATTTCCTCCTTTGTGACCTCACTGTCCAGAAAGGCAGCTTCCTGATTGGATATGAATTTAGAAAATGAAGACTCCAACTCCATAAAAGATGTCTGATCAGAGGGAACATCTCTACCCAAGAGCTCTTTAAAATAGTCAATAATAATGTTTTAAACTTCATTTTGGCCAGATTTAATTTCTCCATTAGCATTCACGACAGATAAAATCTTGTTGCGGTTCCACCTAGTCTTAACTTGGCTATGGAAATAACCCGTATTCCTGTCACCCTCCTTTAGCCATTGGATGCGAGTTTTTTGCTGAATAAGATTTTCCTCCCGAGATAATACATCCCATAGGCTATCGGATTGGGTTCTCTGAAGGCTTAATAAACTAATTTCCCCAGGATTAGACGAAATGGCCTACTGCGTAGCATGGAGAGCATCTCTAGCAATTGCCACATTGGAATGAAGATTACCCACTAATCTATTAAGATTAATGAGGGCCCTTTTGACATCTTTCAACTTAGCGGCTAACACTTGTAGAGGATCACAAGATACATGGGAGCTCCAAGCCAAATTCACCACATCACGAAAGTTATCCAGCTGAACCATGTAGTTGAAGAACTGGAATGACTTAGAAATACGGGGAAGCTGAAGACCAGTAGAGAAGACTGCTGGCCAATGGTCAGAGAGCTCTCTGGGGAAAAAACACAGCTTTAGAGCTCGGAAAAGAAGACATCCAAGGGAGATTGACCAAAACTTTGTCAAGCTTCTTATAGATAGGGTTAGCATCTTGAGAATTCCACTATATGGACAGCGCTTGCTGCCCTAAGATCCGAAACAGAAATATCCTCAACACAATCCAGGAAATCCTGCATACCATTATCCCACGCGTCATCTCCACCTTCAACCTCATGAGTAGAAAGCACCTCATTAAAATCCCCAAGAAGGCATTATGGTTTATCTAAATTTTCAGCGAGCTCTCTTAAGTCTTTCCATAAAACTTTCCTTTCCCCGGGAGTGTTAAACCTATAGACAATCGTGACAAAAAACTGTACTTTAAGTTCACTTGACAAAAGAAGGCAATGGATAAATTGGGATGTTTTAGAGACAAAAGAAACATCCCAAAGGTTGGGGTCCCAACCAAGCCAGATTCTGCCATTTACATGACGCTCATAATTAAATATCCATTGCCAATTCCTATTTATAACATTTGTAATTCTGGTAGCCATACAGATTTTCACTCTAGTTTCTACCAAGCCAACAAAAGATAGCGAATGAGCTCTAATGAGGTCTCGAACACTGGCCTGCTTAGGCTTCTTATTTAAACCTCTAATATTAAGAGAACAAAAATTAACCATTAAAAGTAAAAAGTTAGTTCGAGAGGGCGTAGCCTCCCCCACTGTTACTTTTCTTCTTCGGTTTCTAACTAAGATCAGACGAGTCTTTAGCCTTGATCTTATGCTCCTTACTATCCTTTCCATCAACTAATTTCAGCTTATCGACCAGGGGAGATGGATTTGGAGAACTACCAACACCAGAACTCCCTACTTCAGGAAGAAGAACAGCAAGGGAGATGAGCAAAAAAGAATTTTTAATGGCCAGAGGGAAGTTATCCTTAATAACAGCAGGGGAAACTGCAAACTTGGGACCCTTAGAAACAACAGTCCAATTCTCCTCGAACTGAGGGACTGGGTGATCGGGAGGAGCAGAGGCCATAATACCATTCTCATCAGACATCAAAATACCATGATCATGATCACAAGGCTCCGCATGGGCCTTACCAGAGGCATTCGGAATCCTTTGGTAGTTGGCACGCAGACATCTAAGTATAGAGTGGCCAAAAGACTTGCGGTGAAGACAGAACTGAGGCTTATTTTGGTATTCCACCCTTACCTCAACCACTTTCTCTGAACGTAACTCAACATTTAACACTACCACATCCAACTTATCCGGAAGAGCTGAAGTAGATGAGATTTCCACACAGATTCTAGCAAAATTTATGGGTTCTAGCTTTTCCATGATTTTATCGACAAACAAAGGCTTTCCAATGCCACTAGTTAGATAGCTTAATCTCTTAGGAGTCCAGTAAGACAATGGTACATGGTGAAATTTTACCCAAACTGGGGCTTTAGTACACGACTCCGTAAGAACATCCAATCCTTCTTTCCATTTTTGAATAATCAGAAGTTTATTAGAAATATACCATGGACCTAATGCCAAGACATTGTCCCTCTCTTCAGCTGAAGAAAATTTAAACACAAACATACCTTTGTCTTTAAGAAATACCTTTTGAAGCCCATATTTGTCCCACATCTTGTGGGCATTATGCTTGAAAGGCAAACGGGAATGCAGGAATCCCCCAATAAGGCTGAAATTCCATAAACTATTCCCCTCATCAAGGATCTCAGCCAGAGGTTTGATGGTGATGGAACCATTATCAGACCCAGGGGGGACGGAGGGAAGTAATCAAGACTAAATGAAGGCTTTTGCTCACCTTGAGAAACAATCGAGCTCCAAGTTATAGGAGGAATGTCCTCTGTCTTAGCTTGCACACCAGCTTCGAGCTCCACACAAGAGTGAGAGGGAATGGGCAATATCTCACCCTCTTCCAAATCTCTATCCACCCCAGAATAGCTAGCCATCAAGGGAGAAATGCCCAACTGGACCGGAATAGGAGAGACATAGGGGGATTTCAGAGCAGCAGCTCGGTGAGGACTATTATCAAACATGTTGAGGGCATGGACCGAGTGAGAGGAGATCTCAGCCCTAACATATACATTAACATCCTGGATAGAGAAACCCTTAGCATAGAGAAAATTGATTAAATCTTGGTTCTTTTTTCTCTTATCAACAGCCTCAATATTAACTTTCCGAGTAAAGTAGCGAGCAGCTTGGAAAATGTGAGACCCCAGATTTTATGAATAAATATTTAATTTTTCTCGAAATAATTTTTTTTATATTATGGTGTGGATTTGATATAATAGTTATGGGTGGTATTTATAAATTTTGCAAAGTATGTAAGTTGTCATATTATATTCAATTGGTCGGGGAATATTCTTTTTGTCGGGGAATATCCGTACGACGGTACAATCATTGGTGGACCCCACAACGGAATTATTGTCGGATTGAGAAAACGACAAAAATACTTTATGAAAATAACGGCGGAAGTTTTACCGTTGATACTGTTGAACTACTCGATAGTAAAAGTACAGTAATACGCGTTGTTGCATAGTAGCACACGGTATTGATTATTGATATTTATGTGAGAAGTCGCTCAGTTTGATTCAATTATTGTTGATTAATAATATGAGTTATTATAACGATAATGACGTTTTGTTTTATTCGTATTATTAACGTAATAAAACAGAAACATCTTTTTATATAAAACAGAATACTTTATTAAAGTTATTCTATAAATAGAATATATTATATTTTATTTAAAAGATTTTTCTTTAAATATGGACCGTCAGATTAAAGTAATCAATCTGGACCGTTCATGGATTAGTTACTATGCATTCTATTTTTCTATAAATAGCAGCTCATTCCTTCATTATTTCTTACGAATTCACTGAACTCTAGAGAGAGAAACTATAGAGAGAAACTATAGAGAGAGAGAAGAAGAGTATTCTGCTACTTAACTACTTCCTTATTTCAGCTCGTCTTTAAAACGGTAAGGGATATTATTCTTTTGTATTCAAGAAGAGAATTTTTGTTATTCCATTTCTTATTATTCTGTTGGAATAACCTGTATACGCGGTCTGCCCTATACTTGGTGACATTCTTCTATTATTCTGTTGGAACATCCTGTCTGTGTGTTTTACACCGGACCTGGTTCCGTTTTTATTATTATTCTGTTGGAACATCCTGTCTGTGTGTTTTACACCGGACCTGGTTCCGTCTTGTTATTATTCTGTTGGAACATCCTGTCTGTGTGTTTTACACCGGACCTGGTTCCATTATTTATTATTCTATCGGAATATCCTGTCTGTGCGTTTACGCCGGACCTGGTTCCGTCTTGTTATTATTCTGTTGGAACATCCTGTCTGTGTATTTTACACCGGACCTGGTTCCATTATTTATTATTCTGTCGGAATATCCTGTCTGTGTGTTTTACACCGGACCTGGTTCCATTATTTATTATTCTGTCAGAATATCCTGTCTTTGCGTTTACGCCGGACCTGGTTCCATTATTTATTATTCTGTTGGAATAACCTGTCTGTGCGGTCTATCGCATGCATGGTGATTTCTTTTGTTATTCCATTCTTTATTGTACTCAGTTGGTTAAGTTTTGACTTCTATACTCCATGAAATTAGTGGAATATCCTTGATATTTGCGCTTCATCTAGTATCTATTCATGAAAATATTCTCCTGATCATTCTTGAATTTTACTCAACAAAGCTGTATCATGTTGACAATTTGGACGTTGTTAATTCCTGGATAAATTAATTCTTGAACTTGTTTAATTGAATTCTTATATCATTGTCATCATCCTCATGTTTATAAAATGTTGAAAGTCATCTGTGGCCTGTAGTGCATAGATGGACTTGGTATGATTATGACCAGGGATCATTCGGTATAATCATGACCGTAATGTTACAAATGATGTGATAAAAGTCCTCATTGGCCCGTAGTACATTGATGGACAGTTGTTGGCATGATTATGACCATTAATGAATACACGAATATCCTTGGCCGTAGTGCAGGGGTGATTCGATGATGTGGATTATTTTATTAAGCTGAGTCACAGCGATAAAAGTGATGAAAAAACTTTTTAAATCATAAAAGATAGTAGAGTTTATTTTCTACTTGACTCTTTTAATGGATTGCTTGTTCCGCTGCAGTTAAACTTGATGTCTATTATATTTTATCAGTTTAACATTGTTGAAGGCTAATGATAATTTATTCTGCATTATCTTAGTCATAATATTTCTTACTGGGCTAGTTGAGCTCACCCTTTCTTTCACTGTTCTCTTCAGGAAATGAGAACGTAGCTGGGGCAAGTCGGGGAACGGAGTGATGGTCCGAATGATAGTATTAATTAGTAGTCCTCACTATTCTATGTAATAGTGTGTTAATAAATGTAATGAGGACTCCTTTTGAGTATGAATACTCTCTAGAAGATAATATTTGTATTCAAACTCACAGTTTATGTTTTGTCGTATTGTACACGACAGTTGTATTTGATTTCTGTACCATGTATCTGGCGACCCAAGATGGGTGATGTATACCTAATTTTGGGGGCGTCACAGAAAACATCCTGCATATCAGATTCCTTATCTAGGGCAAGGACCTCCATTTCCTAATTCAAAAATGAGGCATCAAAAATAGGGACTAAAGCTAGCGGATTCGGCTCATATTCAGCCATATTAGGGGAGTTTGGGGCCGAAACACCAAACTCTGCATGGAGATCGCGAGACTTAGATAAGGCACCCTAGATTTCATTCAATTTTTGAAGTTTTATAAGTTACACTACCTCCGTTCAAATCTCATTTTGAATTTTAAAGCCTCTTCTTTGTTATATTTTCAAATTCAAAATCGATATAAATTGATTTATACAATTGTAAGAATATTATAACCTATTTAAAAAATATCTACTAATTACAATTTATTTATTTATTTATTTTTAACTTAAATGAATTTAAATCAAATTGGGAATCTTTTTATGGAAGAGAGGAAGTCTGTTTCTAGAATAAGATAATATTAAGAATTTTACAACCATTCCAGATAACTATGCATTGATCTGATAAAAGTATTACACCCAAATATCATTGATGTTAAAACTACCAGTGCAATGCTCCTTAAGAATTAGGTATCTTAACATCAAAAGTCTTGTATGTTTTAAAAACATTAATAACACCTATTTTATTCAAAGGAAGTAGGAATGAAGTTCCTCCAAGTAGATAGCTAATATTGTCCAACTGGTCACAAGGAAGGAAGATGAAGATGAAGATGAAGATGTAGATGATGATGAAGAGACGATGAAGACATCACGTATAAAACATAAAATCACAATCCTAGGAAGTAAGTAGCAAGAGAGAGTGATAGAATTACATTTTTAGCTGAGGATGTGTGGATTGCTGTTTGACCACTCCACACGATACAAGAACAATAGTAGTGCCCTTCATCCTGTAAACAAGAAATAATTGTCAATGAAGTCAAAGGTAAGCTATATATTCATGTAACAGGATCTTTAATATAAACAACTACCAATGAATCACATAATAACTAGTGCATGCAACGAACCTTTTATGCCACCTTTCAGTAAATAAATTTCACCATATTGTTGCAAGAGCCAAGCCACATTAAAGAGCAATAAGCAGCCAACGAAAAACACCAATATATGCTGCAAGAGTTTACCAACCGTTGGGTGCACCGACCAGCCAACCAGAAACCCAATCTGTTAGATGAAGCTATATCAATTCTAAGCCATAGTTTTACTCATGTAATAAGTTATGGGATGAAGCTGAGATTCCTTGGTGTTTTTCTTCCTCACAGAATTTGGGTAAACTTACACAATGGGTAGCAATAAAAAATTAATACCAACTAGATTCTGCTTTATAATCTCAACTAGATTCAGGTTAGCACCGTTGTCTGCCCAGCATCAGCATTTAAAAGGAGACAATTCCAGTTCTTGAGCTAGGATTGCCCCTGATAAGCAACTTCACTTGATACATGCCTAACATTTCCAGGGTATGAATCTTTTTTATGTTCATTAATCAAGTCACTTGAAGTTGTAGAGTCTGGAACCCATCCAAACCTCACCATTCTTTCCAAAACCCCTGCCACTTTGTCCTCGTATCCTGCACGGTACAGTTCATGAACTAGAGTGCTACATGTAGCAAGACTGAGCATAAGCCCCTGCTTTCCCATTTCATCAAGCAATGTCAAAACTTCAGTGAATTCTCCCGTCTTACAGAGCTTATTTATTAATACTTCATACACATTTCTGCTGAATAAACCCTTGTCAACTAATTCATTACAAAGCTTCAAGGAATTTTCTGAATTTCCTTCCTTGCACAGAGCATTAATCAAACTACAGACAATTCCATCAGGTTCAATACCCTTTGTCGTTATTTCCTCAAAAAGTGAAAACATCTTGGATCTTTCCCCTAAACTGTTATAGCCATGTAATAGGGCGTTATAAGTTACAACAGTCGGCATTAGATTCCTCTTTCGCATCTCCAGCAAAAGCTTTTCTGCTTCTTCCATCACTCCCATCTTGCAGTGATAATTAATTAAAATAGTGAAGGTAACATGATCAGGCTTGAAATTCTTAGTGACCGTGTCTTTCACCAACTCATTTGCTTCAATTAGCTTCCCTGATTTGCAGAACCCGTCAATTAAAGTGTTGAAAGTAGGCGTACATGCAATGTTCATGTTCTCCATGTAATCAAATAATGACGATGCTTTCTCTAAATTTCCCTCCTTGCAACACCCACTGATCAGAACATTAAAAACAAAAGAATCTGGTTGAACACCCCTTGATGGCATGTCATCCATTAACTGCAATGCCTCAGCGAGATTTCCAGTTTTGCAATAACCATCCATGATTGTGCCATAAGTCACAACATTAAGTGCCAAACCCTTTCCAGAGATACTATCAAATATCTCCCTAGCCTTTTCAATTTTGCATGACTTGCATAAACCATTGATCAAGGCATTGTAAGTAACAATGTTTGGAGTAATACCCTTCTCACATATTTCATCAAGAAGTTGAAAAGCTTGGTCTACGTCACCTTTCTTACAGAAATCGGAAATTAGAGAGTTGAAAGTGAAAACATCAGGAACAAGACACTTTCCATTAAGTTCAGAAAATCTCCCATTGCTTCCGGCAATTTTCCATTTCTTGCAAGGCCTTGGATGAGCACGCTGTATATTTGCCCATCAGCAAGCACCCCTCTTCCAAGCATAGATCTAAATATTAAGAAGGCTTTCGCTGTGTTCCACATTTTGCAATGTCCATCAATCAGATTTGTGTAAATGAAATGATTTGGCTCTATATCACATCCAAGCATCTCCCTGAAGTACATGTCTGTCATCTGCATATCTCCCCCTTTACTATATCCAGAATAAAAGTCCCGTAAGTGTATCCATTTGGGTTTAATCCCCTCTCCACCATTTGAACTAAATAAGTCCTGGCTTCCTCCATCCTTTTTGCTTTGCAGAGTCCAATTATAATAGAATTATAGCAAACGACATCAGGTAAAATTTCTCTTTCTTGTAATCCGTTGAAAATCTTTATTGCCTCTTCAAATTGACCTTCCCGGATGTAACCTTCTAAAAGAGTAGTGTATATAACAGCATTTGGTTTCAAACATCTTGAAATCATATTCTCTAATTCATAATTTGCCCCTTTCAGATCTCCATACTGGCAGAGCCCATTGATTATTACATCAAAAGTGTATACTGTAGGTACCAGATTTCTTTCCTTCATCTCAACCAGCAGCTCTTTAGCTTTAAGCATATTATTCTCTCGCATATACCCCTCAATTAAGGAATTATAAATCTTTGCATCAGGTCTTGAACCCAACGCAATCATCTCACTCAACATATCTTTTGCCTTTTCCATCTTACCAGCTTTATAGAGGCAATTCATGATAGAGTAGTATGCCGCAGTATCTCGCTTTATTCCACAAGCAGTCATGTCATCCTGGATTCATAAAGCCTCGTCTAGATCACCTTGTTTTATGAACCCATCCATTAAAGCACTATAAGCAATGTGATCAGGAATGAGACCTATAACGGGCATCTCTTCTAAAATCAATTTTGCCTCACTTGATCTCTTCTGTTTGCAGAATCCATCTATAAGCGAGGTGTAAGTATAGACATCCGGGACAAACCCCTTCCCAACCATTGTCTTCTTCCACTCACCATATTTAAAATACTGTTTTCTAAAAAAATTTCAATTGGAATAAATACTATATATTTTTTAAAAGTTATTAAAAAATACACAAAAAAATATCACTAAAACAATGTCCCCTGACTTATTGTTTGGGATAATATATTTAAATATAATTTTTTGTGTAATAAATATTATATTGATTTATGTTTTTATTTATCTCTCTACAAATCTTAATATTCAAAAGTAAAAATCATCAAAAAAGTATACTAGTAATATTTTTATTAGACATGAGGAATCTCATAAATTTCTGCAACATATGATCACAATTGGGGCTTATTCATATACAAATTATTACTAAAAAAATAAATTGAAACATACTTATTAAATGACTTTCAATACTAACAATGTTATTTTCCAATTTACAAGACTGCGACTACGCACATTGACAACTCATAATTTTATCAAATTATTTAGCAAAAAAATAAATATGATTTTATCAAAGGATTAATCAATTTTCTTCAACATTTTATAGTTTATATTAAAATTCAGGACAAAAAAAATTGACAAACAATCATATATTTACTGTAAAGCCCAACCCCCCTCCTCTCCCCATCTCAAAAAACCCGAAAACAGAAAATAATTACAGGAAAAGGATAAACATAGGAAAAACATATTTTAAAATTTAAGAAAACTATGTTAATAATATATGAGGACACATGAGTAATATCACAAACATAAATAAATAAAAAATCATAAAATCAAAAACACGGACTAAATTGCAAATTTATCTCTTCTATTAGTTATGTTTTTGCGAGAGTCTCCCCTAAACTTATTTTTTAGCACAAGTCACACTCATAGATATACTAAGGGATAAGTTCAGATGACTACCTTGGGTTTGGGCGCTTTCTCACTTAACCACTTGTAGTCAGTAAAGCTATATTTAAACTCCCGATTTTTTGAGTTGAAGTGAATAAATGTTTTTCATCTTAACTCCGTTACTTGAGTTGGCTAAATACTTAACTACCCTCCATATATATATTGAAAGCTTCACATTTCACTTGGCAACAAAGCAAGTCCAAAAATCAGATGAAGATCCATTCATATTAGGAACAACCTATAGAGGAAGGCACATGTGACGCCCCCAAAATAAGTATACATCACCTATTCTGAGTCACCAAATATATGGTACATAATACAAATACAATCTTAATTATACAACAAGATAGCTATGAGTTTTAATATAAATACTGTCTTCTAGATAATATCCACTCTCAGAATAAGTCCTTATTACATTTATTGTCACACTACTTAACAGAATAGTGAGGACAACTAGCTAATACTATCATCCGGACTGTCACTCCATTCCCCGACTCGTCCCGGCTACGTTCTCATTTCCTGAAGAGAATAGTGAAAGAAAGGGTGAGCTCAACTAGCCCAGTAAGAAATATTATGACTAAGATAATGCAGAATAAATTATCATTAGTCTTCAACAATGTTAAGCTGATAAAATAAAATAGACATCAAGTTTAACTGCAGCGGAACAAGCAATCCATTAAAAGAGTCAAGTAGAGAATAAAATCTACTATCTTTTATGATTTAAAATGTTTTTCATCACTTTTATCGCTGGGACTCAGCTTAATAAATAATCCACATCATTAAATCATCCCTGCACTACAGGCCAAGGATAATCTTTAGTATCACGACCACGAATTATCCATGCACTATGGGCCAAAGATAATCGTGTTTTCATCAACGGTCCTGATCATGCCATAAAATAATTGATCTTTGCTCCCTTGGCCGAAGAGAATCCATAGCCATAATCATACCAAAAACTATCCATCAATGCACTACGGGCTAATGAGGACTTTTTCCACATCATTTTTAATATTACGATCATGATTATACCGAATAATCCCTGGTCATAATCATACCAAGTTCATCTATGCACTACAGGCCACAAATGACTTTCAACATAATATAAAATAAGGATGATGACAATGATATAAGAATTTAATAAAATAAGTTCACGAATTAATTTATCCAGAATCCAATAACGTCCAAATTGTCAACATGATACTTCTTTGTAGAGTAAAATTCAAGAATGCTCAGAAGAATATTTTCATGAAAAGATACTGGATGAAGCGCAAATATCAAAGATATTCCACTAATTTCATAGAGTATAGAAGTCAAAACTTTAACCAACTGAGTATAATAAAAAATGGAATAACAAAAGAAATTACCATGCATGCGGTACTTCGCATAGACAGGTTATTCCAACAGAATAATAAATAACAGAATCAGGTCAGACAAAATTCGCACCGACAGGATGTTCCAACAGAATAATAAAGAATGGAATAACAACAGAAATCACCATGCATGCGGTACTTCTATAGACATGTTATTCCAACAGAATAATAAAGACGGAACCAGGTCCGGTGTAAAACACACATACAGGATATTCCAATATAATAATAAAAACGGAACCAGGTCCGGTGTAAAACACACAGACAGGATATTCCAACAGAATAATACAGACGGAATAATAGAAGAATGTCACCAAGTATAGGGTAGTCCGCGTATACAGGTTATTCCAACAGAATAATAAGGAATGGAATAACAGAAGTTCTATTCATGAATACAAAAGAAATAATACCCCTTACGGGTACAACAAATAATATCCCTTACCGTAAACGAAACTTGATATCGGAATAGTAAAGTAGCAGAATAGTCTTCTTCTTTCTCTCTATAATTTCTCTCTCTAGAGTTTCAGTGAATTCGTAAGAAAATAATGAAAGAATGAACTTCTATTTATAGAAGAATGGACTGCATAGTAACTAACTCATGAACGGTCCAGATTGATTTACTTTAATCGGACGGTCCATAATTAAAGCAAAATCTTTTAAATAAAATATAATATATTCTATTTATAATCTAATAAAACGAATAACTTTATAAAAGTATTCTGTTTTATATAAAAAAATTTTACTATGTAAAATACTATGCAACACTATGCATAATAAAATATAATATAATCTAATTATTGTCTAGTAAAACGAATAACTTTATAAAAGTATTATGTTTTATATAAAAAGATTTTACTATTAGCCTAATAAAATGAATAATTTTATAAAAGTATTCTGTTTTATATAAAAAGCTTTTCTGTTTTATCACGTTAATAATACTAATAAAACAAAACTGAGTGACTTATCACGTAAGCATTAATAATCAATACCGTGTGCTACTATGCAACCACGCGTATTACTGTACTTTTACTACCGAGTAGTTCAACAGTATTAACGGTAAAACTTCCGCCGTTATTTTTAATAAAATATTTTTATCGTTTTCTCAATTCGATAATAATTCCGTTGTGGGGTCCACCAATAATTGTACCGTTGTACGGATATTCCCTGACAAAAAGAATGTTTTTTGACCAATCGAATATAATATGACAACTTGCATACTTTGTAAAATTTATAAATACTTCCCACAACTATAAAATTATATCAAATCCACATCATAATATATAAAAAAAATATTTCGAAAAAATTAAATATTTATTCATAAAATTTGGGGTCTCACAATTTTTCCTCCTTATGGAATTTCGCCCTCGAAATTTACGTACGTACCTGGTATGCTAAACAGGTGAGGATACCTTGACTTTATTTCAAATTCTAAATCTTGAGGTATAACCTTTGAGTGTTGAATACGATTCTTCTTATCCAAGATTTTAACATGTATCTTCTCAAACGTTAAATCATCTGCTATCTCGTCCGGTTCTAAATTAATAATGTGGTTCGGGTCGTCCACATATTTATGTAACATCGATACGTTAAAAATGTTATGAGCACGCGACATACTTAGCGGTAAAACGAGTCTATAAGCCACAACTCCTACTTAATCGAGGATTTCAAATGGGCCAATTAAATCAAGGGTTGAGATTTCCTCTATTCAGCAACACTTACTTTTAAAATAACGCCCTCTTGAACCTTTTTCTTAGTATTCATCAGCTCCGGATCTATAGCTTGCACAGCTTTAACTTTATCGATTAAAGTCGATTCTACTCGTATATTCGTTATCTTCATGTGGGTCCCTAGAGTCTTTAACTCTATCTTCATCATTTGTAAGTTATACGAAATGAGTCTTTGTGTTAACAACATCGTACTCGTAAACGCATATGATCTTCTACTCAACACGCCAGCTACTACATTCGCTCTTCCACGATGATATTGAATGGTACGATCGTAATCTTCAATAGCTCGAGCCAACGTCTTTGGCGCATGATACATTCATTTTATTTGAAGAAATATTTGAGGATTTAAGAAATAGGTTTTGTATTGGGGTCAATACAAAATTCGATTTCACGCTCTAGGGTAGGCTAAGAAGTCTTCAGGAATACGTCAAGAAATTTATTAACGATAAAAATATCATTCAAAACTGTGACCCTTATCCAAGACTTAGATAGCACGTCACATTGATACCTATCAACTTGTCATCGTCATTCACGACGTCGCCTACAGAAAGTCTGGCTTCGGTGCATTCCACACAAGGAAGTCATTAGCGAAAGGCTCGGGGCTCTTTACTTATGGCTTGATATGACAGTGATTGATTTTAGTGGTTTGGTTGCATGAATTCGCATAATAGGTTGGTTAGGAATATGAAAGCTAACCACCTTACGAAAAACATGATAAGTAGTTAACTAATCATTCCCAAAAATCACATGAAAGGCAAGTATTTTCAAAGTGATAAGATCGACAGGTAACGTGAAAGTGTCGATTTGAATCAAACAAGATTTATAAATAGTGGAGGTAACGAAGGCTCCTACTAACGAAGTTTCAACCAATAAGTCAAAGTCTAACTTCTTCGGAGTCAAATTTAAACGTTGAACGCAAGCAAGAGAGATAAAATAATGGGTAGAACCGGTATCTTATAAGGTATAGACTTCGCAAGAATTTATAATTAACTAACCCGTGCTGACTTCGTTCGGGTTACTCGCTTTTTGAGAAGTCTCGAAAAATGCTCTCCCTTGCGCTACTGATTTTGACTTTTCTAGAATGGTCTTTGGTGCCTCCATCCTAGCTAAAATTGTCTTCGATGAACGAAAAAATCGGGCAAGGTGACCTTCCACAATTATAACATGCTTTCGACGGCATCGCGCAGTTTGGATTGATATGTCCCTCCCCTCCGCATTTGAAACATATGATAGGTGGTCGTTCTCCTTCCTTAACAACGGGTGTTGGTGCTGACGTCTTTCCATCATTGTTGAATTTCCTCTTCTTGAATTTTCCACTTCTATTATCTTGGACATGATTACCACCGAAGTGGTTACCATTCTTGGCATGATAATTTCCCCCATAATGGTTATTATTGTTCCGATGGCCGTTGCTGTGACGCCCCCAAAATAGGTATACATCACCTATTCTGAGTCGCCAAATACATGGTACAGAATATAAATACAATCTTAATTATACAACAAGAGAGCTGTGAGTTTAAATACAAATACTGTCTTCTAGACAATATCCACTCTTAGAATAAGTCCTCATTACATTTATTATCACACTATTTAACAGAATAGTGAGGACTACTATCTAATACTATCATCCGGACCATCACTCCGTTCCCTGACTCGTCCCAGCTACGTTCTCATTTCCTGAAGAGAACAGTGAAAGAAAGGGTGAGCTCAACTAGCATAGTAAGAAATATTATGACTAAGATAATGCAGAATAAATTATCAATAGTCTTCAATAATGTTAAACTGATAAAATATAATAGACATCAAGTTTAACTGCAGCGGAACAAGTAATCCATTAAAAGAGTCAAGTAAAGAATAAAATCTACTATCTTTTATGATTTAAAAGGTATTTCATCACTTTTATCGCTGGGACTCAGCTTAATAAATAATCCACATCATCCCTGCACTACGACCAAGGATATTCATTAGGGTCACGACCACAAATTATCCATGCACTACGGGCCAATGATATTCGTGTATTCATCAATGGTCATGATCATGCCAACAACTGTCCATCAATGCACTACGGGCCAATGAGGACTTTTATCACATCATTTGTAACATTACGGTCATGATTACACCGAATAATCCCTGGTCATAATCATACCAAGTCTATCTATACACTACAGGCCACATATGACTTTCAAAAAAAATATAAACAATCGGATGATGACAATGATATAAGAATTCAATAAAACAAGTTCAGGAATTAATTTGTCCAGGAACCAATAACGTCCAAATTGTCAACATGATACTTCTTTGTAGAGTAAAATTCAAGAATGCTCAGAAAAATATTTTCATGAAAAGATACTGGATGAAGCGCAAATATCAAGGATATTCTACTAATTTCATGGAGTATAGAAGTCAAAATTTTAACCAACTGAGTATGATAAAGAATGGAATAACAAAAGAAATCACCATGCATGCGGTACTTCGCATAGACAGGTTATTCCAACAGAATAATAAAGACGGAACCAGGTTCGGTGTAAAACACACAGACAGGATATTCTAATAGAATAATAAAATCGGAACCAGGTCCGGTGTAAAACACACAGACATGATATTCCAACAGAATAATAAAGACGAAATCAGGTCCGGTGTAAAACACACAAACAGGATGTTCCAACAGAATAATAATAAAGACGGAACCAGGTCCGGTGGAAAACACACAGACATGAGGTTCTAACAGAATAATAAAGACAGAATAATAGAAGAATGTCACCAAGTATAGGGTAGCCCGCGTATACAAGTTATTCCAATAGAATAATAAAGAAATGAAATAACAGAAGAATTTTACCAAGTATAGGGTAGCCCGCGTATACAGGTTATTCCAACAGAATAATAAAGAAATGGAATAACAGAAGTTCTCTTCTTGAATACAAAAGAAATAACACCCCTTACCGTAAAAGAAACTGGACATAAGAGTAGTTAAGTAGTAAAATACTTTTCTTCTTTCTCTCTACAGTTTATCTCTCTAGAGTTTCAGTGAATTCGTAAGAAAATAATGAAGGAATGAGCTTCTATTTATAGAAGAATGGATTGCATAGTAACTAACTCATGAACGGTCCAGATTGATTTACTTTAATCGGACGGTCCATAATTAAAGTAAAATCTTTTAAATAAAATATAATATATTTTATTTATAATCTAATAAAACGAAAAACTTTATAAAAGTATTTTGTTTTATATAAAAAGATTTTACTATAGAAAATACTATGCAATACTATGCAACACTATGCAGGCACTATGCATAATAAAATATAATATAATATAATTATTGTCTAATACAACGAATAACTTTATAAAAGTATTCTGTTTTATATAAAAAGATTTTACTATTAGCCTAATAAAACGAATAACTTTATAAAGGTATTCTGTTTTATATAAAAACCTTTTCTGTTTTATTACGTTAATAATACTAATAAAACAAAACTGAGTGACTTATCACGTAAGCATTAATGATCAATACCGTGTGCTACTACGCAACCACGCGTATTACTGTACTTTTACTACCGAGTAGTTCAACAGTATCAACGGTAAAACTTTCGCCATTATTTTCATAAAAATATTTTTGTCGTTTTCTTAATCTGACAATAATTCTGTTGTGGGGTCCACCAATGATTGTACCGTCGTACAAAAATTCTCTGACAAAAAGAATATTTCCCGACCAATCGAATATAATATGACAACTTGCATACTTTGTAAAATTTGTAAATATTACCCACAACTATAACATTATATTAAATTCATTCCATAATATTCAAAAATGATAATTATAGAAAATTCATCTTTATTCAAAAGTTGGGGTCTTACAGTTGCCACCGGTACGATTATTATCGTGTTGTTGGTCGTTACCTTTTGGTTGTGCTAACTCATTATCGCGCTTCAATAACTGAGCCCTATTCACAACATCTGAATATAAACAAAGTTTATGAAAAATGAGGTATTGACGTATATCGGGTTTCAAACCTCTTAGAAACATTCGCGTCATTCGCCCCTCATTATCGACCAAATGAGATGCAAACCGGGATAACTCCGCAAACTTAGCCTCGTACTGCGATACGGTCATATTATTTTGCTCCATTGCTTATCTCAACATTTTCATATGCAATTTTCAAACACTGTCACAAAACAAGGGTTAATTAACATATCACATATTATCCCTATAATCTGATCGACCAATTAAATACCAAATAAACTTAGGTAGGTCATACTAGCGAATGAATTTCCCGTCTCTCCCCTCCTAGTTCTTATCTCACATCTCATTCAGGGATCATATCCCTAAGCTCTGATACCAACTGTGACGCCCCCAAAATAGGTATACATCACCTATTCTGAGTCGCCAAATACATGGTACATAATACAAATACAATCTTAATTATACAACAAGAGAGGTGTGAGTTTTAATATAAATACTGTCTTCTAGACAATATCCACTCTCAGAATAAGTCCTAATTACATTTATTGTCACACTATTTAACAGAATAGTGAGGACTACTAGCTAATACTATCATCCGGACCGTCACTCCATTCCCCGACTCGTCCCGGCTACGTTCTCATTTCCTGAAGAGAACAGTGAAAGAAAGGGTGAGCTCAACTAGCCTAGTAAGAAATATTATGACTAAGATAATGTAGAATAAATTATCATTAGTCTTCAACAATGTTTAACTGATAAAATACAATAGACATCAAGTTTAACTGCAGCGGAACAAGCAATCCATTAAAAGAGTCAAGTAGAGAATATAATCTACTATCTTTTATGATTTAAAAGATTTTTCATCACTTTTATCGCTGGGACTCAACTTAATAAATAATCCACATCATTAAATCATCCCTGCACTACAGGCCAAGGATAATCTTTAGTATCACGACCACAAATTATCCATGCACTACGGGCCAAAGATAATCGTATTTTCATTAACGGTCCTGATCATGCCATAAAACAATTCATCTTTGCTCCTTGGCCGAAGAGAATCCATAGCCATAATCATACCAAAAACTATCCATCAATGCACTACGGGCCAATGAGGACTTTTTCCACATCATTTGTAATATTACGGTCATGATTATACCGAATAATCTCTGGTCATAATCATGCCAAGTCCATCTATGCACTACAGGCCACAAATGACTTTCAACATAATATAAAATAAGGATGATGACAATGATATAAGAATTCAATAAAATAAGTTCACGAATTAATTTATTCAGGAACCAATAACGTCCAAATTGTCAACATGATACTTCTTTGTAGAGTAAAATTTAAGAATGCTCAGAAGAATATTTCCATGAAAAGATACTGGATAAAGCGTAAATATCAAGGATATTCCACTAATTTCATGGAGTGTAGATGTTAAAACTTTAACCAACTGAGTATAATAAAGAATGGAATAACAAAAGAAATCACTATGCATGAGGTAATTCGCATAGACAGGTTATTCCAACAGAATAATAAATAACGGAACCATGTTAGACGAAATTCGCACCGACAGGATGTTCCAACAGAATAATAAAGAATAAAATAACAACAAAAATCACCACGCATGCGGTACTTCGCATAGACAGGTTATTCTAAAAATATAATAAAGACGGAACCAGGTCCGGTGTAAAACACACAGACAGGATATTCCAACAGAATAATAAAGACGGAACCAGGTCCGGTGTAAAACACACATGTTGGTAAAATGCATATTAAGATTTGATATTTTTAATGCATGTGTTCATGATTATTTGTAAGGTCCTTAATAGATATATGTATAAGGACTTAGTGATAGATCAAAAATTGTTAGGTTGATCTAAACTTTCAACGTGTATCATTCTGTTATAGAATGTATAGATAGAAAGATCAAATCTGTTAGGTTGATCTTGAGATGTAATAGATTAGTCATGAAGAGATCGTAGTGCATCAACCTGATCAACATTGCAGAAATCAAGGCAGAAATCATAGAGCCTGAAGATCGTAGTGTGCCTGCCTTGAAGGGAACTCTTCGGAAATCGTAGAGTGGTCCCATCGTTCACCGAGCCAACTCCACGATCGTAGTATGCTGAAGGAAACATGAAGTTTACAAGTCAACGATCGTAGAGTGCTCTCGGGAACGTAGACTGAATACACGAGCAAGTCAAGAATCGTAGAGTGCTCTCGAGAACGTAGAGTGAACTACACGAGCAAGTCAAGAATCGTAGAGTGCTCTCGAGAACGTAGAGTGAACTACATGAGCAAGTAAAGAATCGTAGAGTGCTCTTGGGAACGTAGAGTTCAAGACACGATGAAGTAAAGAGTGTAGTGCTATTAACTGTTAGCATCGTAGTGTTCAAGAAATGACACTACGATCAGAATCGTAGAGCATCACGACCCAAATCGTAGAGCTCATCTGTCAGTCAGAAAACGTCAAGCCTCATAAGTTGTTAATTCAAGATACGAGGAATGAATCTGAGAAGCTGCAGTGCCCATCAGTCCCAGATTGTATAAAATATCCTTAGGCCGCAACAAAGAAGCGTATTGAAGAAGCCAAGGATAGTACTATGGAAAAGAGGGACAAAACACCTTTTCAGGTGGTAGGTGGGAAAGCAGCCTGCAGTGTCAGTGGTCCAGAATGCAGAATTCAGAAGATGTGCAGAAATGTCACCATCACGGTACAGAAAGCTCAGACGCATTTAATGCCACAACGGATGGATTCAAACGGATAGTTTTCTGTATCACATATATACAGATCAGACAGATGAGAGAAAGATAGACAAGCAAGCAATAAAACATTCAACGTGAACAATTCTCCAAGGCTCAACTCTACGATCTGAGAAATTCTAAAGCTTGCTTAGCTACTCAGTTCTTAACGAACCTGTGCTTACATAGCAACTGAGTAGCAACCTTCAGAACGAAACAACAATCATCATTCAACTGAAGAAGAGTACCAAGTCTGCTGGACTTGAAGAGTTCAAGAGTGAACTATAAGATAGCCAAGTCTGCTGGACTTGAAGAGTTCAAAAGTGAACTAGAGAAGTTCCTAGACTGCTGGTCTAGAAGGAATCCAATGGGATTCAGAAGTTTGTAAGAAACATCCTTAGTGGATATCCTACTCGTTGAGTAGAAGAGTGGACTAGGAGCCTTGTGTGCTCTGAACCACTTAAAAATAGCTGTATCATTTACCTTACTGCCATAACTGTTATATCTGCTATAACTGCTTTACTCGTCTATTACTTTACTGCTTGGTTAAGAAGATTAAAACAAATATTATTCCGCTAAGTTTTAATCACTATCTAAGAACAAGTCTAAAACAGAAAAGATTTTTAAATATCTATTCAACCCCCCCCCCTTCTAGATAACTTGTGCCTATTAAAAACTAACAATTGGTATCAAAGCAGGTTCTATTTTACAGCTCACAAGCTTTAGTAGATCCACAATGGCACTAGTACCAAGCGAATCCAGGACCGGTGGACGCAGCAAGCCACCGATGTGCAACAAAGACAAATTTGCTAACTGGAAGGTTAGAATGCAAGCTTACATGGACTCAATAGATGAAGATCTATTTGAGACTGTACTCAATGGGCCCTACATACCAACAAAGCTTGCACCAACCATTGACGAGCCAAACAAAGTGCAAATCAAGGTTAAGGAAGAATGGACAGACTCAGAAAAGAAAGTTGTCCAACTTGACAAGAAGGCTAAGAACATCTTGTTCCAATCCTTGGAGGACGATCTGTTTGACAATGTTGTAAATTGCAAAACAGCCAAGGAAGTTTGGGAAGCACTGCTGATCATGCATGAAGGAACTGAAGAAGTTAGAGAAAACAAACAGTCTCTTCTAACACAGTAGTATGAGATGTTTGCTCATATACAAGGAGAGAACGTAACTGCCACTTATGAAAGATTCAACATTCTGCTCAACTCTCTACGAGCATATGAAAAGGTCTATCCTAACAAAGATCTGACCATAAAGTTCATGAGAGCCCTACCTAGCAAGTGGGATGCCAAGACCACTGCAATAAGAGAATCAAAGAATCTCAACGAAATGACAGTTCAACAACAATATGGCAATCTCCTGACATACGAGCTGGAGCTGACTCAACGTGCTGAAACCCTTTCAGAAGGAAGAAGAAAGGAAAAGGGTGTTGCTCTCAAAGCAACTGAAAACGTCTCTAAAGTCATCACTGATAATGAATCTGACGATGATGAAGATGATAATGACGATCTTGCCATGATGGTAAGAAAACTAAGAAGATTTATGCGTCAAGGCAAAGCTGGCAAACAAAAGAAGGTCAGCAACTACTCAAGCCAGGAGCAAATACATGACCTATGCTACAACTGTAAAAAGCCCGGTCACTTCATTGCCGACTGCAACAAACCTTTAAGAGAAGAACTAAAGAAGAAGCAGCATGGAAAGAAAGAATACAAAGGAAGCAAGAGGCCTCAGAGAAAAGACAAAGGCCTAGTAGCTGGAGGATCATGGAGTGATTCAGATAATGACTCAAATGCTGAGTCTAGAGATGAGGAAGAACCACAAATGGCCAATCTGTGCTTGATGGCCAAACATGCAAAGGACAAACAAAGCCTCAACATTCACAATGTAGATCTTGATGAGGTATTTGATTTCAACTCACCTGATGTAGATATGAATGACTTAAGAACTGCACTGCGTGGCATAACTAATGATCTACATCAGTATATGAAGTGGTTCAGAGTGTTATCTAAGGACCATTCACTTCTTCAAGAGGAGAAGAAGAAAGTTCAAGAAGAGCTTGAAACAACCCTTCTAAGTTCTAATCTTCTCTCTAAGCTTGAAGCTGAGAATGAAACCTTAAAGCAGAAAAACACACATTACACACAAAGAGAGTCTAAGCTAACCTCTAAAATTGAGGAACTAGAAAAGACTATCTCTGCATGGAACAAATCCTCATCATCCATGGGCTGCCTGCTATCTAATCAAAAAAGCACATTCGACAAGACATGCTTAGGATTTGGGGAATCAATCCCTGAACCAAGTGTGGAAAAGACAATGAAAACTAGCTCAAGTAATGTCTCAGGTTTTAGTAGAGGCATTGCTTTTGTTAAATCCTCAAAGTTGGAAGAACAAGTTCAACCATGTTCCACTGATTCCAGTTATACTCAAAGAAGTAAGGGATCACACGCTGGTCTAGGCTTTATAAAGGAGAAGAGTAACCCAACCTCTACTTATCAACCTCGAAGAATCTTAGAGTCAAGAAAAATTAACTCTACGAATCAACTGGGAAGGTACAGTAGAAGTAAAGTACACTCATCACTATTTATGAAACCAAAGAACGCGTGGAAGAAAGAGAATCAGTTTAATAGAAGACCAACCAAGGAACCACACAAGTCCAAGTGGAAGATAAATCATCACACACACATAGGCATGCATCATAATAGATGTTTCATATGTGATAAACATGGTCATAGAGCTACAAAATGTTATTATAACTCCATGCATGTGAGACCCAAGACTAGACAAGTTTGGGTCCCTAAAGGAACTAACAAAGAAGGACCCATGCGAATATGGGTACCAAAATGAAGGTTCAAATATTTTGACAGGAACAGAGCTCCACGACCTCGACATGGTATCTAGACAGTGGATGCTCAAGGCATATGACCGGGAACAAAGCTCTACTATCCAACTATGTAGAAAAGGAGGGTCCCTCAGTCATTTTTGGAGATAACGGCTCGGGCAAGACAAAAGGCTATGGCTCTGCTGGCAATGGGGCAATATCTTTCAGCAAAGTAGCCTATGTGGAAGGACTTCAACACAACCTTCTAAGCATCAGTCAACTCTGCGACAAGGGCCATCAAGTAACATTTCTCAACAATCAATGTCAAGTCAGAGACCTGAAGACATCTGCTATAAAGCTGACCAGAACAAGAGAAGGAAATGTTTACACTATAGACCTTGGTCAACTTAGCTCTAAAGAAACAATATGCTTTCTGGCAAAAGCATCCGAGGAATTAAGCTGGCTATGGCATAGAAGGCTGTCCCACTTAAACTTCAAGAACATGTCAAAACTGGCATCAAAAGATCTTGTAGCTGGTCTGCCTAAGTTCAAATTCGTGAAAGAAAGGCCATGCAATGCCTGCCAGCTTGGAAAGCAAACCAGAAGCTCATTTAAAAGCAAGACTGCCAACTCCATTGACAAACTCCTGCAGTTGCTTCACATGGATCTCTTCGGGCCAATCCCTACTACCAGTCTTGGAGGAAAAAGATACTCACTAGTTGTAGTTGATGACTACACTAGATTCACATGGGTATTTTTCCTAACTTCTAAGGATGAAACAAGCTCCGAGCTAATCAAGATGTTCAGACTGGTGATGAATGAAAAAGGAGAGAAAATCAAGGCCATAAGGAGTGATCATGGTAGAGAATTCGACTTCTCAGAAATGGATCAGTTCTGCACAGACAATGGCATCAGTCACAACTTCTCAGCTCCACGAACTCCTCAACAAAATGGAGTTGCTGAACGAAAGAACAGAACCCTGATAGAGGCTGGAAGGACTCTACTAGCAGCAGCTCATCTGCCTGAATACTTCTAGGCAGAAGCTGTCAACACTGCATGCTACACTCAGAACAGATCATTAATCCACTCTACGATCAAGAAGACACCCTACGAACTATGGAAAGGAAGAAAGCCAAGTGTCAGCTATTTCCATGTCTTGGGCTGTGCATGCTACATTCTCAACAATGGAAAACAGTATTTGACAAAATTCCAGCCCAAGTCAGATGAAGGAATCTTTCTTGGATATGCCACAGACAGCAAAGCCTACAGGGTGTTCAACAAGAAGACACTGAGTGTCGAAGTCTCGATACACATCATCTTTGATAAAACTGACTTAGACAAATCAGTGCCTAAAGCACTACGGCCGGTAATACAGACACCACGAATGAAATCGTAGAGCTCAACACTACGATCGTAGTGCCAGATAGTGAAATCGTAGAGCGTGATAAAGAGATCGTAGAGAGGTCCATCCAAGACAGTGAGCCTCCACTTCAAGAAGAAGAGATAGACCTTGAAGATCTAAGACAGGAAGGCATCAGGACAGATGTTCCAACTGGGAACAGATGGGCAAGAGATCACACTTAGGATCTAATCATTGGAGATCCAAGTGTAAGAGTCAAGACAAGGGCTGCTACTCAGAATGAATGCTTCTATCTAAGCTTCCTATCACAAATAGAGCCAAAGAAGATAGAGGATGCTATGGAAGACTCCAGTTGGATAGAGGCCATGCAGGAAGAACTCAACCAGTTTGAACGAAGCAAAGTTTGGAGATTGGTACCAAGACCAAAGAGTCATCCTGTCATAGGAACCAAGTGGGTCTTCAGGAATAAAATGGATGAGGATGGGATCATTACCAGAAACAAGGAAAGATTAGTGGCAAAGGGCTATTCTCAAGAAGAAGGTATTGACTATGATGAGACATTTGCACCTGTTGCCAGACTTGAAGCTATCAGAATCTTCCTTGCCTTTGCTGCCCACATGAAGTTCAAAGTCTTTCAGATGGATGTCAAAAGTGCATTCCTAAATGGAGAACTTCAAGAAGAAGTCTATGTAGAACAACCTCCAGGTTTCATCAATCCATCTCTTTCCAATTATGTTTATAGATTAGATAAAGCTTTATATGGTCTTAAGCAAGCACCTAGAGCATGGTATGAAACACTGACTAACTTTCTAATAGAAAATAGGTTCACTAGAGGTAGAGTAGATACCACACTGTTTCTCAGAAAGCATAAGGACAAAGTCTTACTAGTTCAAATATATGTTGATGGTATCATTTTTGGTTCTACTGACGAAAAGTTATGTAAGAGATTCTCTAAGCTAATGCAGAGCAAGTTTGAAATGAGCATGATGGGTGAGCTGAGTTTCTTCCTTGGACTGCAAGTAAAGCAGACTGAAGAAGGAATTTTCATAAACCAAGCTAAGTACATCAAAAACTTATTAAAGAAGTATGGCATGGAATCAGCCTCTCCCATGAAAACACCAATTGCTCCTGCAACCAAGCTTGACAAGGATGAGAATGGTAAGAGTATTGATATAACTCAATACAGAGGTATGATAGGTTCTCTTTTATACCTAACTGCCAGTAGACCAAATATAATGTTTGCAACATGCATATGTGCTAGATTTCAGGCTAACCCTAAAGAATCACATTTGTCTGCTGTAAAGAGGATATTCAGGTATCTTAAGGGTACACCCCACTTGGGGCTGTGGTATCCCAAGGAATCCTCTTTTGATCTAATAGGATACACAGATGCTGATTATGCAGGATGCAAAATAGACAGAAAAAATACAAGTGGCACATGTCAACTACTTGGAAACAAACTTGTGTCTTGGTTCAGCAAAAAGCAAAATTCAGTATCCACTTCAACTGCAGAGGCTGAATACATTGCTGCTGGCAGCTGCCGTGCTCAGATTCTTTGGATGAGAAATCAGCTAGCTGACTACGGGTTTGATTTCAAGTCTATACCTATACACTGTGATAATACAAGTGTCATAGCTATAACTCATAATCCTGTCATGCATTCTAGAACCAATCATATAGAAATAAGGTATCACTTCATTAGGGATCATGTGCAAAATGGTACTATCTCTTTGCAATATATCCCTACTGAAGATCAACTTGCTGATGTGTTTACAAAACCTTTAGATGAATTCAGATTTAATAAGTTAATAAGTGAGCTAGGCATGCTAAATCTATCTTCATGAAAATATGCTCTAGACTGTGCTAACAATGACAGATAAAGTCTGAACTCAAAATCGTAGACATGATCAAGGAAAGCTCACGATCGTAGAGCTGAACTGTCAACTACCTCAACGATCGTAGCAAGAACTTAACTTCCATAAGTGCAGACTCGACGATGATCAAACAAGAAAAGTAGATCCTGTGATGTTGAGCTCCATAACAAAGCAATCCCTCCAAGAGGTGCCTTAGGGACAAACCTAACCCTTAAATTACACCAAGAGGTTGGCCCTTCCTGAGCTACCTTAAAAAGAAGGCTTAGTCAAAATCTCATCACTAGGACCAAGAACAGACTCAACGATCGTAGAACAGTCTCAACAGACAGACTCTACGAATACGGGTCAGACTCTACGACTGCCGGACATACTCTACGACCGTAGGACAGACTCGACGATCGTAGGATAAACTACCAGTGCTGATCAGACTCTACGACCAGAAGTCAGACTCTACGATCTAGATCATACTGAGGACACCTCAGCTCTTAATACTCAAAGGGAAATTCAATACATTCCTACACATACGAGATCGTAGAGCCAAACAAAATAAGATACCTGTCCCACGAAGACAAAAAGAGAGGAGGGAAGTTATAAGTACAGATTGGACACCTGATTTTGAAGTACTGAAGTTCAAAAGTTCATCTCTCATTCTCTCTCTCAAAGCAAAACCCTAACTCAAACAAAAGTTCAACCGTATCTATCTTCTCAACAAAAGAATCAATGGCTGCTTCCAACGTAATTTCAGGCCACAGACTCTGTTTTGACGAGTTCAAGACTGCACCTCCAAAGTTCCACAAGATTTTAGCCTTACTGAAGAAGGTTGGTCCCGAAGAGGCGCTCAGCACTGACACTCTTATCTATCCCAAGCTAGTGAAGGAATTCTACAAGAATGCGGTGTACGAGAACAACATAGTCACCACGCGAGTTCGAGGAGCTGAAATAAAGCTAAGGGCAGAAGACATCAATCTGGCCCTAGGATTCCAAAATATGGGACACCCAATTCTGGACGACATAAGGTATCAGGAGGGACTGAAGAAAATGCATCATAAGAAGAACCCCTCTGTCAAGGGTTACAAAAAGAAAGAGTTCCCACCAAGGTACGAGTTTTTAGCTGACATTGTTGGAAAATGCATATGCTGCAAGAGCTCAGGGCATGACTCTGTTAATGAGGCTCAACTTAAAATCATGACTGCCTTAGTCCATGGCATCCAACTCAACTATGGGGCAGTGCTGATTGAGTGGATCAGTAAATGGATAACTAGCTCTAAGAAGTCAAAGAGCATCCCAAAGATGCTATATGGGAGGTTCATAAGCATCATTCTGCAGTCTGCTGTAGGTGATAAGATTGGGGATAATGAAGGAGAAGCCATAAATCCCAATCGTAAAATGACACAACAATTGTTCAAGAACTGGGAGAGAAACCCTGCTGATTTCGTTCGAATGATGACAGAATCAAGTGGGAGAACTGAGGAACTAAGGAAAGCAGGTGTTACAGGAGATATGTCTGTTGTCAGGGAAGTTGAAGAAGAAGAAGAAGCAAATAAAGGAGAATCCTCTGCTCTTGCAAGAAAAAGTAAGAGTAAAAGGAAGATGAGGGCAAGACAAGCTGAAGAGGCAAATACGACAAAATACAAGCTGAGAGTTTAAATACAAATATTGTCTTCTAGACAATATTCATACTCAAATTCAATTTTATTACAATTATTATCACACTATTTCATAAAATAGTGAGGACTACTAAGACACCCATCTGGACCGTACGTCACTCCGTTCCCCGACTAGTCCCAGCTATATTTTTATTTCCTGAAGAGAACAATGAAAGCAAAGGGGTGAGCTCAACTAGCCCAGTAAGAAATATTATGACTAAGATAATGCAGAATAAATTATCATTAGTCTTCAATAATGTTAAACTAATAAAATACAATAGACATCAAGTTTAACTGCAGCGGAACAAGCAATCCATTAAAAGAGTCAAGTAGAGAATAAAATCTACTATCTTTTATGATTTAAAAGGGTTTTCATCACTTTTATCGCTGAGACTCAGCTTAATAAATAAACCACATCACTGAATTATCCATGCACTATGAGCCAAGGATATTCATTATTATCACCAGTTGGTCATGTTCATCTCAACAACGGTCCATCAATGCACTACGGGCCAATGAGGATTTTTACCACATCATTCATTGCATTACGGTCATGATTATACCGAATAATCCCTGGTCATAATCATACCAAGTTCATCTATGCACGTAAGCCAAAGATGACTTTCATTACAATATAAGCATGAGGATGATGACAATGATATAAGAATTCAATAAAATAAGTTCAAGAATTAAATTATCTTGGAACCAATAACGTCCAAATTGTCAACATGATACTTCTTTGTAGAGTAAAATTCAAAAATGCTCAGAAGAATATTTTCATGAAAAGATACTGAATGAAGCGCAAATATCAAGGATATTCTACTAATTTCATGGAGTATAGAAGTCAAAACTTTAACCAACTGAGTATAATAAGGAGTGGAATAACAAAAGAAATCACCAGGCATGCGATAGACTGCACAGGCAGGTTATTCCAACAGAATAATAAATACGGAACCAGGTCCGGCGTAAAACGCACAGACAGGATGTTCCCACAGAATAATAAACAACGGAACCAGGTCATGCGTAAATCACAGACAGGATGTTCCAACCGAATAATAACGAATGGAATAACAAAAGAATTTCACCATGTATGCGATACTTCGCATAGACTGGTTATTCCAACATAATAATAAAGAACGGAATAACAGAAATTCTCTTCATGAAGACGAAAGAAAGAAATAATACCCCTTACCTTAGTAGGAGATTGAAAACTGCAGTAGTGCAGTAACAGAATACTCTTCTTCTTTCTCTATTATTCTCCCTATACTTTCTCTCTCTATAGCTTGAATGAATTCGTGAAAAATAATGAAGAACCAGGCCTCTATTTATAGAAGATTTCTAGCTTAGCTCTTGCAATGTGAAAAGGCAAGTGTCTTGACGACTGGTGATGTAAAAAGAAAAGTGGTTTGACGCCTATAATGTGAAACATCAAGTGGTTTGACGCCTGTAATGTGAAACACCAAGTGGTTTGACGCCTGTAATGTGAAACGACAATTGGTTCGACGCCTGTAATATGAAACGGCAAGTGGTTTGACGTCTTGTAAAGGCAATTACTATTTCCGAAAGAGACTCTTAGATGATGACATATGGGCCCCCATAGAATAAACCAAACTTACCACAAACGTCTCATAATAGACTTCTTATTTACATCAAGGATTGAATAAATATACTGTGACAATAATTGAATCAATAATATAAGAGATATGATGCAGTAATAATTGAGTATAACTGAGTGACTTCTTACGTAAGCATCAGTAATTAATATCGTGTGCTACTATGCAACCACGCGTATTACTGTACTTTTATTACCGGGTATTTCAACAGTTAACGGTAAAACTTCCCCCGTTATTTTTATAAAAAATATTTTTGTCGTTTTCTAACTACGACAATAATTATGTTGTGGGGTCCACCAATGATTGAGTCGTCGTACGAATATTTCCCGACAAAAAGAATATTCCACGACCAGACGAATATTTTATAACAACTTGCTTACTTTACAAAATTTATAAATATTACCCACAACTATAACATTATAACAAATTCACACTATAATATTCAAAAATAATATTTTAGAGAAAATTAATCTTTATTCATAAAATTTGTGGTCTTACAGTAAAGATCTCTAAGGCCCAATGTCCTCAATCGCAAGATGATGAGGAGCGTATGAGAAAGATCCCTTATGCTTCGGCAATTGGATCTATCATGTATGCAATGATATGTACTCGTCCGGATGTCTCTTATGCTTTGAGCATGACAAGCAGATACCAGTCGAATCCAGGTGAATGTCACTAGACAGCAGTCAAGAATATCCTCAAGTACCTAAAAAGGACTAAGGATTCATTCTTGGTATATGGAGGTAAAGACGAACTAGCAGTAAAGGGTTACACAGATGCTAGTTTTCAGACTGACAATGATGACTATAAGTCTCAGTCTGGTTTTGTGTTTTGCCTTAATGGTGGTGTTGTTAGATGGAAGAGTTCGAAGCAAAAGACAGTAGCTGATTCTACAATAGAGGCTGAGTATATTGCTGCTTCTAGTGCGGCCAAGGAGGCTGTATGGATTAAAAAGTTCATCATTGAACTAGGTGTTGTTCCAACCATTGTTGATCCGATTAAGCTATACTGTGATAATAATGAAAAAATTAGTGAAGAAGAAGAAGAAGATGAAGAGCCACAAATCCTATATGAAGCTAATGAAAAAATTAGTGAAGAAGATGAAGAGCCACAAAGCCTAGATGAAGCTAATGAAGAAATTAGTGAAGAAGAAGAAGATGAAGAGCCACAAAGCCTAGTCCAGCTCACCTATAGTTCCGGCGAAGCTGTCGCAGAAACTGAGGAAGTCGGCGAGTATGAAATTTGCGTTTGGGTATTTTGAGGAAGAAGAAGGTGGTATTTCAGACATTTATCAGTTTTTTTTTGACTTACAGCCCCTTCTCACGCGCTTTTGGCGTCTGCCATACACGCACGGTTAAATTGGATGAAAAAGGTGATGTTTTCACTTTAACTCAAAAAGTCGGGAGTTTAAATGTAGCTTTACTAACTACAGGTGGTTAAGTGGGAAAGCGCCCAAACCCCATGTGACGCCCCCAAAATAGGTATACATCACCCATTCTGAGTTGTCAATACATGGTACAGAAACAACTACAACTTTATTAATACAACATAAAAACTGTGAGTTTAAATACAAATAGTTTTCTAGACAATATCCATACCCAAATAAATCCTCATCACAATTATTGATACATTATTTTACAAAATGGTGAGGACTACTAAACAACTCTCTAGAACCATCATTTCATATCCCGACTCGTACTCGCTACATTCTCGCCTCCTGAGAAGAAAAATGGAACAAAAAGGAAAAGGGTGAGATCAACTAGCCTAGTAAAGAATATTATGACTAAGATAATATAGAACAAATTATCGTTAGTCTTCAACAGGGAAAAATCTAATAAAATATAATAGACAACAAGTTTCAGATCAATATTCGCAGCGAAAAATAATAATTCATAGAAGAGTTACGTAGAGAATGAAATCTACTATTATCTATGAATTTAAGAGCTCATCATCAATATTTTATCCCTGTAACATCAATCAATATACATCTTGAATCAAATATTCATCTTTGCACTACAGGCCAAAGATATTCATCAGTTGGTTATGTTCATCTCAACACCTATTCATCTTTGCACTACGGGCCAAAGATATTCATTATAAAATCATTAATCTTTGCACTACAGGCCAAAGATATTCAATAATATCATCATTTAGGACTGAGGATGATGAAAAATATTTTAAAGAAAACGAATCCAGTGAAACAAAAGAATAAATATTAAGGATTCGTATTTCGGTTTATCCATGTCTAAAAATACCTCATAAATAATCACAGTGGAGTAAAATTCAAGAATGATCAAAACATGGATACAATCAAAACTAGTATCCATAATAGATATTTTGGACGAAAAGGAAAAAATTTCATTTTTTGATGAATAGTGTCGTATTCGTGAATAGTGCCGTATACGTGAATAGTAATCCCGACACAAAAATTTCTAAATTTGATTAAAAGTTCAAACCAATATTTTGGCATAATGATATTGAAGAAAATAATATCATTTAAAAAGAAAATAATATCATTTATCTCGTAAAGACAGTACTTCTAGTTGAAACACCGGATATAGACAATGACTTGAACTTGCACCGTATAGCAACACTCAAAGTATTAAAATACAGACACGTGAAAAATATTACGAACACGAGATATACTTGGAGGTAACGCGAGTCTATAGGCCACATTTTCTACTCGGTCAAGAATCTAAAATGGACCAATAAATCGTGGATGGAGCTTTTCTCTCTTCCCAAATCTTGTAACTCCCTTCCATGGAGCAACTCGTAACAATACATGATCCCCAATACTAAATTCCACGTCCTTTCGATTAAGATCCGAATAACTCTTTTGTCGATCCTGTGTCGTTTGTATACGTTGTCGAATCATTTGGATCTTTTTCGTAGTCATACGTACCAAATCGGGTTCCAACAATGTTGCTTCACCCACCTCATCCCAACATATTGGAGAGCGACACTTTCGTCCATACAATACTTCAAATGGGGCCACACATATACTTGCCTGATAACTGTTGTTGTAGGAGAATTTCACCAATGGTAAATGTGACACCCCCAAATCCAGGTTCTCTAACCTCAGATTCGGTGCTCACAATCTATCATCATCATAAGTATTCTATAACTATTACGAAATAATAAACATACATTGTTCATTATAATAAAGTCTCATAACACAGTCCCAAGGTCTCCATAACCTTAACTTTAAATACACCATTTATCATACAAATAGTTTACTTAAGAAATTTCATCAGATAATAACTAAATTGACATTCAGTCTATATTACTCCTGATTCTTGCCCTTGCCCTTGTCCTTCGTGTTGGATCCTTCGGGCTTAACTGAAATAGATGTCATGATATAACAAGAGTAAGCAACTAATTTGCTTCACAAGTTTATATAGACAAGGGAGATATATCATGACTTAGAAAGAAATATTGCGTTCAATGTTCAACAATTATATAAGATTGTGAAGGAACATGAATTAATAATCAACAATTGAATATTCGATAATTGAATAACATGAACTGAGTGGTTTTGAATAACCATGAACATTTGCTAAGGTGCTCAGTGATTAAACTGGACCTCTTAATAAGTTTTGGTATTTAAGGGGATCAGCCTTTCATACATCGTGATTTATGCATAAACACTTAATAATCCGGCATTGATATCATGCCTTAATCAAATTCGTCCTTTTCTCAGTCAAGAGTTCTTACTATATCAATTTAATAAGAACAGTTATTTAAAACACATTTGATTTAACAAATTTAGACATGCTTGATCTAGCTGATACAATTAGCATAGATCTATTTCATAAACAGTTCATAAATGAAGAACTTTAATTTAATTCACAGTTCAATAGCAGTAGAACGGAATTTAATTGCACAAAGTACGAATTTCAATAATCAATATAGACGTGAATAATCATCAATAATTATTCACTAACATGCTTTGAAAATAATAACTCGAGCTTGAGTTAGAAAACTTGCCTCGATCGTAGGTTACGGCTACGAAATAAAATTTCTATCCACTATGCAGTTAAATTATCTTCCTTTGAGAGACCTATAATTAATCTTTCAATTAGTTAAAGCATAATATTAGATTATGTAATCACATAGATATTATATATTACATTTAGTTCTTATAAACATTATCCTGTCTAGATAGTGTTGCTATTAATTAACGACTACCTTTAATTCACATAATATTATTAACTTAGATAATATTTAATTCACCTCATAGTATTATTGGTTTACTAATAATACTTTTATTCACTTACTAATATTATTAATCATTTAATAATATTTTATTCCTTTACTAATGGTATTATATTTAATAACATTTTATTTAATCTCGAATATTATTATTTAATAATATTTTAATCATTTAATAATAATACTTTAATCTAATATTATTAATCTTTTAATATTATTTTAATCTAGGATTAATATCTTAATCTAATATTATTAATTATTTAATAATATTTTAATGAAATTTTAATCTTAATATTTTTATTTACTTAACAACATCATATTATAATATTATTAATATTATAATAATATTCCAATGATTTACTAAATTAATAAATAATTTATTCTAATTGTTCATCCTTTATTAACCCCTTATTTAATATCCACAAAAGGTCATAAATAATAGTTATTATTATAAATTACCAACATGCCCTAAGATAGTCATGATATAATATATTATGAGCATTCAAGTATAAAAATCACATTTTTCTCATTAAAGACATCATTTAACTATTTATTTCTTTTTATTCATAATTTAACCATTTTTAGGAAAAATAGCAAACTGATTCCAAAAATTCTCAACTTCTAGATTTTGACAGAATATAAACCCACAATGATCTTCTAATTTTTCTGGAATTTTAGAAAATGATTTACTATTTTTAAAGTGTCTAAAACACTCAAATCTTGCCCCATTTTTCATAAATTGAGTTTTGCTCAGAAAACTCTGAAATTTTCAGGGTATGCTCTCGTAACATATATGACGCTACTGTAAAAATTTCGGAATTTTCCAGTGTATACATAGTGAGACATTCGAAGGTTAATATTTCGGAGTCCTTTACGGAAATAGTCATTACGCACAATATATAACTCGAAACGTGTCCGTTCTTTTTCCTGCATGTACATAACTTCTCAAGGTACCTCTATAATTTTTCCCAGATTTTTAAAAGACAAGCAACTGACTGAAACAACCTCATAAAAAACGGATCAGTAGCTAATTTAGGGTTTTCAAAGCCTCAACATGCAAAGCGGACTGTTTTGGGAAAAATAGTATCAAAAGTTTCAAAATTTGCTAGATTTGTGTTCTACCACTTGGGTTTACTACATAACTCGTGTATATAGTACCCCCCTTCGACGGATCATAATTCCAAGTTGTAAAACTTTAGTTACTCAAGATTTAGTGGAAGAAAAACAAGAGTTTTCACCCTTAGAGAACATATGCTCATTTTCTTCCTCTAAGTCTTTGATCTAACACTCAAGTTACTTAGTTCCATACATGATGATATGTAGAACTAGTGTATCTTGAGTATTTGTACATAACCCCATCAAAACTCAAGCTAGCAAAACAAAGTAAAAGAAGAAGATGAAGGTAAGTTATACCTTGACTTAGTTGCTACCTTTCTTGATTTTCCAAAGTAAGTAATATACTTAGGAGGCATGAACAACTAGCACTCTTATCTCTTCTCTCTATAACCAAAACCCTCTCTCTCTCTTTTCTCTCTAAGAAGTTGGCTAGCTTGGGAGCAAAAGATAGAAGAAGAAGATGGAGAGAAAATGAGATGTTGGAAGAATGAAATGTGATTACAAAATGAAATGGATAATTCACTAATAATCCTCCCATAACTATTTTGTTGTCCATTGGGTAAAAACTTTGTATTATTATTTTCATTATGCTAGACATGATTAAATGTGCATAATGGAGTGGCAACTAATGGGAGCTTGACAACATTGTCCTTGTGTTTAATAATTTCTACTAATGGACAAGTTAGCTTAATTATTCCACTTAGGATCCTCTAGCCCATAATATCCTCCATTTAGCTTTTATTTTAAATGCCCAATTTTGATTAATCAAATGTCTAGAATACCCCTAATCAAGTGGGCTAAGTATTGGATTGTGATTTATTTCTTTTGGGCTTCTCCTTTAATTTTTTTTTGGGCTATATACTAAACATAGTCTAGTAATTTTAATAATGTTACCCAATTTGATTATTTAGGGCTTCCATTTCCAATCATATGAAGTTTATTTACTTATACATGTGACTTTATCTCATAACCTAATTAGATTTACAAGAATTAGGTTTAAAATTATTAGTCACTTGAAATACTATGTTTACCCACTTAAGTTAGTATACATATTAAATACTAACTTTTCCGTATTACCATAACCCTTAGGTTATTTAAAAGTCTTACCTAATGTATAATTAGGTTACAAAGCTTTCATTTTTAATGAAATCTATAAATGAATGTATCCATAAGTATAGTATATATGTTAATTGTCACATGCACCACTTCACATATGTGGTCACATATTAAATCCTTATATAACACAAAGTTAAAAAAAATCGATAATGTACATACATATATGGTGACTTAAAGTTCACGGTTATTACATCCTCCCCCCCTTATAAGAATTCCGTCCCCGAAATTTCATATAAGGTTACTCAAAAAGGTGTGGATAATTTTCTCTTATCTTTTCTTCGAGTTCCCACGTAGCTTCTTCAGCATTGTGGTTCCTTCAAAGAACTTTTACAGAATGTATAACCTTATTTCGCAATTTCTGTTCCTTTCTATCTAAAATTTTGATCGGAATTTCCTTGTACGACAAATCCCTTTCAACCTGAATTGGCTCGTACGATATCACGTGCTTGTAATCAGGCTTATATGGTCGTAGCACTGACACATGAAACACATTATGAATATGTTCCAGTTCAGGAGGTAGAGCTACCTCGTACGCCACTTCGCCTATCTTCTTCAAGATCTCGAAAGGTCCAATAAATCTCGGACTTAGTTTACCTCTCTTTCCAAACCTTATCTTCCCTTTCCAGGGAGATACTTTCAAAAATGCATAGCTTCCCACCTCAAAATCTCTCTTCTGGTGATGTAAGTCTGCATACTTCTTCTGGCGATCTTGAGCTGCTACCAGTCGGGCTCTAATCACCTTGATGGTCTCTACGGTCTGCTGCACCAGTTCTGGTCCCAACAGTCGACGTTCACCTACTTCATCCCAGCATAAGGGCGTTCTACATTTCCTTCCATACAGTGCTTCGTACGGCGGCATCCCGATGCTGGCGTGATAGCTATTGTTGTATGCGAACTCTACTAATGGAAGATGATCCTCCCAGCTACCCTTGAAGTCCATCACACAAGCTCTGAGCATTTCTTCAAGTGTTTGAATCGTTCTCTCGCTTTGCCCATCAGTCTGTGGATGATACGCGGTGCTCATCCGTAGCTGCGTCCCCATTCTTTCTCGAAGACTCTTCCAGAAGTTTGACGTGAAACGCGGATCCCTATCCGACACAATAGATACTGGTACGCCATGTCTCAAGATAATTTCCTTGATATATACTTTGGCTAGCTGGTCCAGACTATACTTGATCTTGATCGGCAAAAAGTGAGCCGACTTCGTAAGACGATCTACGATCACCCATATGGCGTCGTGTCCCTTTTGCGTTGCTGGAAGTCCCACCACAAAATCCATCGTGATGTGCTCCCACTTCCACTCTGGAATCTCTAAAGGCTGTAGTAATCCACTCGGTCGTTGATGCTCTGCCTTGACTCTCTGACAAGTTAGACATCTGCTGATGCATTCTGCAACCTCTCTCTTCATGTTTGGCCACCAAAAGTGTTGACGTAAGTCTTGATACATCTTTGTGCTTCCTGGGTGTATCAAGTACCTCGTACTATGCGCTTCTTGCAGAATCTCTTCTCTTAGTTCTGGTACTAACGGTACCCAAATTTGTCCTTCAAATCTCAGCAGTCCGGTGCCATCAATCTTGTATTTCAATTCATCCCCTTCAGTTAACCGCTTCTTGATGTTGTCGCAATCCTCGTCCTTCTCTTGAGCCCCTTTAATCTTATCTAGTAAAGTTGGGCTCGTTGCCACTGTAAATAATTTCTCGTTGGTCTCTATCGGATACTTAACCTCTAAGTTAAGTCGTTCGAAATCTTTCACCAATTCCTCTTGAATGGTCAACTTCAGTAATTTCTCTCTGTCTTTTCTGCTCAGGGCATCTGCCACTACATTTGCTTTGCCTGGATGGTACAGAATCTCACAATCATAATCCTTGATCAATTCTAGCCATCGGCGCTGCCTCATATTTAGCTCTTTCTGTGTGAAGATATACTTCAGACTCTTGTGATCCGTATATATCTCACACTTCTCACCATACAAATAGTGCCTCCAAATCTTCAAGGCAAAAACTACTGCTGCTAATTCCAGGTCATGAGTCGGATAACCCTTCTCATAGTCCTTCAGCTGACGTGAAGCGTACGCAATGACCTTGCCATGCTGCATCAGTACACAGCCAAGACCCTTGTGTGACGCATCACTATACACTACAAATCCTCCCGTGTTGTCCGGTAAAGCCAACACAGGTGCTTGACTGAGCCTCTTCTTCAATTCCATGAAACTCTGTTCACATTTTTCCGTCCAAACGAACTTCACTGTCTTTCTAGTAAGGTTGGTCAACGGCGATGCTATCTTTGAAAAATCTTGGATGAATATTCGATAGTATCCTGCTAATCCCAAGAAACTCCTAATTTCTATCGGTGTCTTTGGTTGTTCCCAGTTGATAACCGCTTCTACTTTTGCTGGATCTACCGAAACACCATCCTTGTCGATAACGTGACCCAAAAACTGCACTCTCCGCAACCAAAATTCACACTTGGAGAACTTTGCATACAACTTCTCCCTCCTTAACGTCTCCAACACTTTCCTTAGATGTTCAACGTGATCTTCCTCTGTCTCTGAATATACCAGGATGTCATCTATGAACACGACAACATACTTATCCAAATACTGTTTAAACACTCTGTTCATCAAGTCCATGAATGCTGCTGGTGCATTCGTCAATCCAAAAGACATTACCAGAAACTCAAAGTGTCCATACCGAGTTCTGAATGCCGTCTTTGGAACATCCTTCTGTCTCACCTTCAGTTGGTGATAACCAGTCCTCAAGTCGATTTTTGAAAAGTATTTCGCCCCCTTCAACTGATCAAACAAATCGTCGATCCTGGGCAACGGGTATTTGTTCTTAATGGTGACCTTGTTCAACTCCCGGTAGTCGATACAAAGCTTTAATGACCCATCCTTCTTCTTTACGAATAAGACTGGTGCTCCCCACGGTGATACGCTTGGTCGAATGTATCCTTTATCTAACAACTCTTGTATTTGAACCATCAATTCCTTCATTTCTATCGGAGCCATACGATACGGCGCTTTGGATACCGGTGATGTCCCTGGTGCCAAATCGATAACAAACTCTATCTCTCTATCTCGTGGCAATCCCGGAATCTCATCTGGGAAAACGTCAACGAATTCTCTTACAATAGGTATCTGACCCAGTTCACCCTCGACTCGGTGGGTATCCACAACGTGAGCCAAATAACCTATACAACCCTTCCTAAGCAACTTACTTGCTTGCATCATCGTCAGACAACAAGATTGTCTCGGTGATTTACTGCCATGAAATACCACCTTTGACTTATTCGGAGTCTTTAGGTGAACGCACTTTTCTTACACTCAATGACTGCTCCATGACTTGATAACCAATCCATTCCGAGGATTACATCAAACTCTCCAAGATGAATCGGTATCAAGTCCACGTTAAGCTTAAACCCTCTTACATTAGCACAACAGTTCCTATAGATGCAGTCTACAGGGATAATTTCTTTGTTTGCTACTTCTACATTCATTGGGCGTTCTAATAGTTCATGAGGTAAACTTAATCTTTGAGCAAATTCATCAGATACGAAAGAACATGACGCTCCCGAATCGAATAACACATAGGCATTTATATCATTGATCGAAATTATACCTGACACCACCTCCCTGGATGCCACGGCATCTTGCACTGTCATATTGAATGTTCGTGCTGTAGGCTTGTTTGGCTGGGCTGGTCCTCCACTGGTTGTCTTAGTTTTATTGCCCCTGTTGCCATTTTCGCCATCCGTGCATTTCTTCTTCGGGCAATCCTTGATTCGATGTCCCACGTCACCACAGTTAAAGCAACCTCCCTTCTTCACCTTAGGACAATTGGGTGAGGTATGCCCTTCTTTCCCACATGTATAACATACCATTTTTTCTTTCAAGCACTCCCCCGAGTGACCCTTTCCACAGTTCCCACACACCGACTTCTTTTGTTGCACACTTCCGTGCTGCATCTCCAGATTACTACCCCCACTGCTCCATTTCCGCTTCTTGTTGTTGCTACCGCCACTACTAACATTCTGATTCCCACCTTCTACTTTCTTCTTGTTCTTCTCCCGATTGTATTTTAAGACAGCTTTGCTTCCTCCTTCCGCTATAAGAGCTTTCTCCAACAGAGTTGAGAATGATGTGATTTGTAAAACCGCTACCTTACTATAAATCCACGGCTTTAGTCCATTTTCAAACCTTCTCGCTTTCCTCACCTCTGTGTCCACCTGATGTGGAGCGAATCTGGCCAATTCATTGAACTTCGCAGCATACTCTGATACTGACATATTCTCCTGTTTCAGTTCCAAAAACTTGATCTCCATTCTTGCTTGAGTACTCTCAGGGAAGTAGTTCTCAAAGAACAACTTCTTGAATGCTTCCCAAGTCACGATTCTAGTTCCGGCTTTGTTCTGGTTGGCCTCCCACCAATAGTTAGCCTCATCCTTCATTAAGTAGGTAGCAAAAATTGTCTTCTGCTCTTCTGCTACTCTAGCAATAACGAAGGCCTTCTCGATCTCCTTTACCCATGTCTGGGCCTCTATCGGGTCTGTTGTTCCTCTAAACTCTGGCGGTCCTACTTCCTTGAAGTCCTTAAAGTTGACTAGTTGGTTGCCCGCCTGATTTCTTGCAGGTTGAGCTTGATTCCTCATGGCTTCAGCCATCATGTTGATAAAATCTTGCATTGGGTTTTGTTGAGCTCCCGCTGCATTATTAACTGACTCTTCAATCTCTTGGTTCCTCAGTCCACGTCTGGGCGGCATTATCTAGTGAAACAAAATTCTAACACGTTACTCGGGTTTATTATCATATGATTACTTAGCATGTAACACGCTATTTTATTTAAACAATCAGATGATCATTATGTGAGAGTTTTAAATTACCAAGATTTGGAAGTCTTTCTCCCTGATTAGTGGGTTAAGTTTGTTTTTAAAGAACATTTTTCCAAATCAATCTACTGGATTCACATAACATTAAATAGACAATTTACTATTTAAAATTTTCCAACACATATCATAATAATAATGCATTTATATTCATACACCTATAAGACTCCGAATTTTATGAAATAAAAGTATTCAATTTTTCTTATAATTACTATTCAGTAAATGGTTAAATTGATAAATGTTAAAGTTAAGGGTGATATATGAATTTTTTTTCAAAATACACAAGTGGTTATAAAATATTCATTGTTGCCGGGGGAATATTCGTTTGGTCGTGGAATATTCTTTCTGTCGGGGAATATTCGTACGACGGCGCAGCTATTTGTGGGCCCCATAACGAATAACTGTCGGATGAAGAAAACGATAAATTTGAGTTTTTACAAATAACAGCGTAGTTGTTACCGTTAACACTGTTGGAATTTCAGGTGGTTAAAATACAGTAATACGCGTTATTGCACAGTAGCACACGGTATTGCATAGTATTTTTGAAATTATTGATTATTACATAAGAAGGCACTACTGAATAATTGTCACAGTAATTACTGTTCAATATTTTATTTTATTGATTCAATAATTACTGCGTTGATATTTTATATTATTGTTGTTTCAATAATTGTCACTGCACAGTATTTCTCATTATCAGATCAATAATTCATATTATTTGAATAATATTATTAGATAACATTATTGGCAATGTCTAGAAAGTTCTGTCTAAGGAGAGGTTTGGTCATCTAATTACACGCCAGTAAGGAGAAATTCTTATTAGAAAGCCCCCTCTTTCCTAGGAACGGCCTGGTTGTCATAAATGTGATTCTGTAATATTATCTGTGAATAATTAATTATTGATTCATATGATAAGGAAATATTTATTTTATGTGAATATAAATGAGGGATATATTTTTGTGGTTAAAAATGAAGGAGTTAATGTTGAGGTGTTTTATCAGTATTTTTGTCGGAATGGAGGTATTGAAAATCAAATTAGGGTTTTTGAGATATTTTGTGAGGGTTATAATTTTTAATCCGACCGTTGGATCGTGGTAATATTTGGATATGTTATACATATATAAGTTGAGTATATGTCTACAAATTTTGAACCGTTAAAAATGAACGTATAATTTGTTATGAATTTTACGAGATGACTGGTTCAGAAATTATTGAATTTTCAGAGTTAATCATTTTGGTGGAAAATTCTAGAATTGGTGGGCCCCACTCTTGGTTGGTGAAGAAATCTGCTGAGATTTTTATTTAAATGTGGTGGGTGGGAATAGTAGCAGGTAAAGTCATCAGGTTGCAGGTAAAGTCTGCTTCGGCGTGCTAACATTTTCCTATAAATAGAGGGCTAAGTTAGAATTGAAAATCACACCAGAATTCATAAGTTTTCTCTCTTTCTCTCTCTAGATTATTGAGTGTATTTGGTGAGTATTTAGATACTTTGTGAGTTTCTATTCATCAGTGCACGTTTCCTTCAGCCTTATACCGATCAGAAGTACTGCTCTTTTGAGGTAAGGGATTGTAAGGGATAGTAAGAGATTTTAAAGGCTGTTATATTTTTTAGTTTCGTAATTTTTCTGATCTTCAAAAATTTTGGAAAAATTTGAAATGATATTTTGATGAGTTTTCTTGATTGTGTCCAAAAATGGTAATTTTTGGATGTATAGATTGAGAGTTATGAATTTAATGAGAAAAGACTATTTTAAAAGTAGTCGCTTATAATTTCTTGTGGTTAACTCCAAAATTGATAAAATTTTTATTGGGAGTACATGTATATGATAGGAGTATACTCTGTGAATTTTAGAATTTTTAGATAAAAGTATAATTTTTGATAAATGTCTAAATATTCGGCTGTTTTGGCCATATGAAAAATAGTAAATGACTTTTAAAAATTCTGAGAAAAATATATGTTCACTATGGGACTATATTATGGTAAATCTCAGAAAAGAAATATTTTTGGAACTGATTTGGTATTTTTCATGAAAATGGTCTAATTATGAGGAAATGAATTAAATATGTTTTGTGGAGTAAGAAAATTAGAAAATAGGATTTTATGGCTTGAGAATCCTATATGAGGTATATGCAGATTTTTTATGAGGGTTTTTGGTTATTGGTGATGAAATCTTATGAGTTTGATATTTTAGGATGATTAAATGCATTATTTAGTAAAGTGTAAACAATTAAAATAAATTATTTATAAGCTTAAGAAATATTATTCTTTCAATATCATTATACCGAAATATTGGTATGTATTTTATTGTAGAATTTTTATCTTTTTGTGTCGGGGATTACTATTCACGAGTTACTATTCACGAGTTACTATTCATGAGTTACTATTTACGAGTTACTATTGACGATAAAATTGGTTTCTTTTTCTAACCAAATTATAGTTGATTTATGAATATTACTCTTGAGATTAAATCTATATGATGATCATATTGTTTTTATTATCATATATAACATTTTTATAACCCTGATGTTGAAATTCTCTTTTACTTGAGTGTAAAGATGGGTAAATTATTGGTATGATCATGACTTTGGGTTCTCTTTGGCCAGTAGTGCAAAGTTGAATTATTGACTAGTATGATCATGATCATTGAATTTATAATTGAATATCTTTAGCTTAAGTGCAAAGGTAAAATGATCAACATGGTTATAATTATTGTTTATATAAATGATTATATATTTCTTTGAGATATTAATATATTTGGTCTGTAGTGCAAATATGAACTGTTGATGAATATATTTGGCCGTAGTGCAAATATGAACTGCTGAGGAATATCTTTGGCCTGTAGTGCAAAAATAAAATATTGATGAATATGATTGGCTTGTAGTGCAAAGATGAATTGTTGATGAATATCTTTGGCCCGTAGTGCAAAGATGACATGTTGTTGATTATCTTTGGCCAGTAGTGCAAAGATGAACAGATGTTGAGATAAACATGACCAACTGGTGATACAAATGAATATCTTTGGCCGTAGTGCAAAGATGAAGTTATTAGTATGATTATGAACAGGAAATGTGATTTGGTGTAACCATGATCTTTGATGTTTCAGGTAAAGATAGGTGATGAAAATTATCTTCGTCCTGGATGAGAAGAGGAATTTAGAACTACAGTTATGATTATGAGTTATTCATATGATTGTAGATCAGAATTATTGATTGATGTTACAGGGATAAAATATTGTTGGTAGATTTTTAACATGGAGAAGATAATAGACTTTATAGTCTATTTGACTCTTCTAATGGATTGCTCGTTCCGCTGCAACTATGGTTGAAATTTTTATTATCTACCATATGTTCTAAATCTCTGATTTATTACTGATGAAGACTATTGATAATTTATTTATCTTTAGTCATGATATTCTTTACTGGGCTAGTTGTGCTCACCCTTTTGTTTCACAATTCCTTTCAGGTAATAAGAGTGTAGCTGGATTGAGCGAGGGTAACAGGGAAATAGAACGGTGGTCATCATTTAGTAGTTATATTTGGTGAATCATCTAGGGTGAGGCGAACCCAACGTTGGAAGGGTGTTTTGTCACTATCATACAAGATGTCTAATGACATACAACCTCGTGTCATCATAAGACAGGGTTGTGCTCATCCACTTACTGAGTATCTTTACGAGCACTACCTAGATAATCTTGGTGTTTATTTGAAGTATAATTCTCAATTAGAGACAGTGGAGATAATGATAAGTCAAGAGAAGACTCACCATTGGGAAGAATATGATAGTAAACTTCTCATTTTTTTTTGGGGTCTATTGGGTCAACCAAGGATAATTCTATGGCCATATGATATCTATCATAACCTAGATGCATGGCCTCCCATGTACGAAGGTTTCCTTGAGCACTTCCCAAAGATTCTAATTTCTAAAACAGTTTTTGACTATACCTTTATGTAAGGTGTCATTGTGAGGTGCTGTCCACGGTTGGAACATGAGTCACATTTGGTATATGTTTGTATCCAAACTCACAGCATATGTGTTGTTGTATTTTGCACGACAATTGTTGTAATAAAGTTGTGTGACGCCCCCAAAATTAGGTATACATCACCCATCTTGGGTCGTCAGATACAAAGTACATAATACAAATACAACTTACTAATACAACTGTCGTGTACAATACGACAAAACATAAACTGTGAGTTTGAATACAAATATTATCTTCTAGAAAGTATTCATACTCAAAAGGAGTCCTCATTACATTTATTAACACACCATTACATAGAATAGTGAGGACTACTAACTAATACTATCATTCGGACCATCACTCCGTTCCCCGACTTGCCCCAGCTACGTTCTCATTTCCTGAAGAGAACAGTGAAAGAAAGGGTGAGCTCAACTAGCCCAGTAAGAAATATCATGACTAAGATAATGCAGAATAAATTATCATTAGCCTTCAACAATGTTAAACTGATAAAATATAATAGACATCAAGTTTAACTGCAGCGGAACAAGCAATCCATTAAAAGAGTCAAGTAAAAAATAAACTCTACTATCTTTTATGATTTAAAAGATTTTCCAACACTGTGATCGCTGAGACTCAGCTTAATAAAATAATTCACATCATCGAATCACCCCTGCACTACGGCCAAGGATATTCGTATATTCATTAATGGTCATGATCATGCCAACAACTGTCCATCAATGCACTACGGGCCAATGAGGACTTTTACCACATCATTTGTAACATTACGGTCATGATTATACCGAATAATCCCTGGTCATAATCATACCAAGTCCATCTATGCACTACAGGCCACAGATGACTTTCAACATTTTATAAACATGAGGATGATGACAATGATATAAGAATTCAATAAAACAAGTTCAAGAATTAATTTATCCAAGAATTAACAACGTCCAAATTGTCAACATGATACTGCTTTGTGGAGTAAAATTCAAGAATGATCAGGAGAATATTTTCATGAATAGATACTAGATGAAACGCAATTATCAAGGATATTCCACAAATTTCATGGAGTATAGAAGTCAAAACTTAACCAACTGAGTACAATAAAGAATGAAATAACAAAAGAAATCACCATGCATGCGATAGACCGCACAGACAGGTTATTCTTAACAGAATAATAAATAATGGAACCAGGTCCGGCGTAAACGCACAGACAGGATATTCCGACAGAATAATAAATAATGGAACCAGGTCCGGTGTAAAACACACAGACAGGATGTTCCAACAGAATAGTAAACGGAACCAGGTCCGGTGTAAAACACACAGACAGGATGTTCCAACAGAATAATAAACGGAACCAGGTCCGGTGTAAAACACACAGACAGGATGTTCCAACAGAATAATAACAAGACGGAACCAGGTCCGGTGTAAAACACACAGACAGGATGTTCCAACAGAATAATAGAAGAATGTCACCAAGTATAGGGTAGACCGCGTATACAGGTTATTCCAACAGAATAATAATAAATGGAATAACAACAGTTCTCTTCATGAATAAGAAAGAATAACACCCCTTACCGTAAAAGAACTGGATATAAGAGTAGTGAAGTAGCAGAAAACTTTTCTTCTATCTCTATATAGTCTCTCTCTATAGTTTCTCTCTCTAGAGTTCAGTGAATTCGTAAGAAAATAATGAAGGAATGAGCTTCTATTTATAGGAAAATGGAATGCATAGTAACTAATCCATGAACGGTCCAGATTGATTACTTTAATCTGATGGTCCATATTTAAAGAAAAATCTTTTAAATAAAATATAATATATTCTATTTATAGAATAACTTTAATAAAGTATTCTGTTTTATATAAAAAGATGTTTCTGTTTTATTACGTTAATAATACGAATAAAACAAAACGTCATTATCGCTAAATAATTCATATTATTAACTGACAATAATGGAATCAAACTGAGTGACTTCTCACATAAGCATTAATAATTAATACCGTGTGCTACTATGCAACCACACGTATTACTGTACTTTTACTACCGAGTAGTTCAACAGTATCAACGGTAAAACTTCCGCCGTTATTTTCATAAAGTATTTTTGTCGTTTTCTCAATCCGACAATAATTCCGTTGTGGGGTCCACCAATAATTGTACCGTCGTACGGATATTCCCCGACAAAAAGAATATTCTCCGACCAATTGAATATAATATGACAACTTGCATACTTTGCAAAATTTATAAATACTACCCATAACTATTATATCAAATCCACACATTAATATAAAAAAAATTATTTCGAGAAAAATTAAATATTTATTCATAAAATCTGGGGTTTCACAATCTCCCCTCCTTATAGAATTTCGCCCTCGAAATTTACGTACGTACTTGGTATGCCGAACATGTGAGGATACCTTGACTTCACTTCAAATTCTAACTCTTGAGGTATAACCTTTAAGCATCGAATATGATCCTTCTTATCCAAGATGTTAACACGTATCTCCTCATACGTTAAATCTTTCGCTATTTCGTCCGGTTCTAAATTAATAATGCGGTTCGGGTCGTCCACATATTTACGTAACATCGATACGTAAAAAAAAATATTCTGAACACGCAACATACTTGGCGGTAAAACGAGTCTATAGGCCACAGTTCCTACTTCATCGAGGATTTCAAATGGGCCAATTAAATCGAGAGTTGAGATTTCCTCTCTTCGTCGATTCTTGCTTCTAGAATAACGCCCTCTTGAACCTTCTTCTTCACATTTATCAGCTCTTAGTATGTAGCTTGAGCGGCTTTAACTTTATCGATTAAAGTCGATTTTAATCGTATATTCGTTATCTTCACGTGGGTTCGAATATTCACACTTGTAACCGTATACGATCTTCTACACAACGCGTCAGCTACCACGTTCACTTTTCCACGATGTTATTGAATGGTACGATCGTAATCTTCAACAGCTCGAGCCAACGTCTTTGGCGCATAATACGTTCGTTTTAGTTGAAGAAATATTTGAGGGTTTAAGAAATAGGTTTTGTACTGGGGTCAATACAAAATTCAATTTTACGCTCTGGGGTAGGCTAAGAAGTCTTCAAGAATACGTCAAGAAATTTATTAACAATAGAAATATCGTTCAAAACTGTGACCCTCATCCAAGACTTGGATAACACGTCACATTGATACCTATCAACTTGCCATCATCATTTACAACGTCTCCTACGGAAAGTCTAGCTTCGGTGCATTCCACACCAGGAAGTCAACAGCGAAAGGAACGGGGATTTTTACTTATGGCTTGATATGACAATGATTGACTTTAGTGGTTTGGTTACTTTGAATTTGCATAACAGGTTGGTTAGGAATATGAAAGCTAACAACCTTACGAGAAGCATGATGAGTAGTGAACCAATCGTTTCAAAAAAATCACATCAAAGGCAAGTATTTTCAAAGAGATAAGATCGACAGGTAACGTGAAAGTGTTGATTTGAACAAGATTTATAAATAGTAGAGGTAACGAAGGTTTCTCCCAACTGAGTTTAAACAGACATATCAAAGTCTAAGTTCTCCGGAGTTAACTTCAAACATTTAACACAACTAGGTAAAATAAAAGAGTGAGTAGAACCGGTATCTAACACGGTATAGACTTCGCAAGAGTTTATGACTAACATACCCGTGATAATTTTATTCAGGTTCCTCGTCACGAAAAAAAAATACTCTCTCTTAAACTACTGGCTTTGGCTTTTCTGGGACGGTCTTTGGTGCCTCCATCCTATCTGAACTTGTCTTCGGTGAACGACAAAATCGGGCTAAATGACCTTCTCTTCCACAATTATAACATGCTTTGGACGGCATCGCGCAGTTTGGACTGATGTGCCCCTCCCCTCCGCATTTGAAACATATGATAGGTGATCGTTCTCCTTCATTAACGACAGGTGCTGGTGTTGACGTCTTTCCATCATTGTTGAATCTCCTCTTCTTGAAATGCTCATTCTTATTATTTTGGCCCTGATTACCACCGAAGTGGTTACCATTTCTGGCCTGTTGATTCCTTCCACGCTTGTTGTCACCGCTTCGATGACTGCTTTCACTAGTATTATCATTTTGCCGGCTGCTCTCTTTTGGTTGCGTTGTCTCGTTATCGCGCTCCACCAACTGAGCCCTATTTACAACATCTGAATACAAACACAGTTTATGAGAAACAAGATGTTGACGTATCTCCGGCTTCAAACCTCTTAAAAACATCCGCGTCATTCTTTCTTCATTATCCACCAGGTGGGACGCAAACCGGGATAACTCCGTAAATTTTGCCTCGTACTGCGACACGGTCATATTATTCTGCTCCAATTTGATGAACTCCACCTCCTTCATGTGACGAATACTCTCGGGAAAGTATTTGTCGTTAAACAGATCTTGGAACTTCTCCCAAGACATCTTCAGTGCGGCAGGTTGAGTACGCTTTATCGATTCCCACCAGTAATCTGCCTCTCCTCGCAACATAAAGGCGGCAAAGGGAACCTTTTGCTCCTCGGAGCAACCCAAGACATCAAATATCTTGGTGATCTGCTTTATCCATGTTTCAGCTACAAGTGGTTTGGGTTCTCCCTTAATCTCCGGTGGTCCCAGCTCCTTAAACTGCTTAGCGGTGACCGCCTGAGAGTTTTCAGTATTTCCACCTACGTTGTGGACAGGAGCCGCTTTCACCTGTTGTTGCATGAATTGCATAAAACCTCTAAACATTGCATCATTCATCATCTGGTCAGTGTTGTTGTTTGCATGAGGATTGTCACCTTCCTGATGAACATTATCCTGATTATTGATATGTGGTGAATCAATAATCGCCTGGGCTTCATTGCTATTCTCAACATTCTCAGATGCCATTTTCAGATACTGCCACAAAATAAAAGTTAATTGATATGTCATATATTATCCTTATATTATGACCGACCAATTAAATACCATGCAAATAAACTTAGGTAGGTCATACTAGCGAAGGAATTCCCCGTCTCTCCCCTCCTAGTTCTATTCTCACATCTTAGCCAGGGATCATATCCCTAAGCTCTGATACCAACTGTGACGCCCCCAAAATTAGGTATACATCACCCATCTTGGGTCGTCAGATACAAAGTACATAATACAAATACAACTTACTAATACAACTGTCGTGTACAATACGACAAAACATAAACTGTGAGTTTGAATACAAATATTATCTTCTAGAAAGTATTCATACTCAAAAGGAGTCCTCATTACATTTATTAACACACCATTACATAGAATAGTGAGGACTACTAACTAATACTATCATTCGGACCATCACTCCGTTCCCCGACTTGCCCCAGCTACGTTCTCATTTCCTGAAGAGAACAGTGAAAGAAAGGGTGAGCTCAACTAGCCCAGTAAGAAATATCATGACTAAGATAATGCAGAATAAATTATCATTAGCCTTCAACAATGTTAAACTGATAAAATATAATAGACATCAAGTTTAACTGCAGCGGAACAAGCAATCCATTAAAAGAGTCAAGTAGAAAATAAACTCTACTATCTTTTATGATTTAAAAGATTTTCCAACACTGTGATCGCTGAGACTCAGCTTAATAAAATAATTCACATCATCGAATCACCCCTGCACTACGGCCAAGGATATTCGTATATTCATTAATGGTCATGATCATGCCAACAACTGTCCATCAATGCACTACGGGCCAATGAGGACTTTTACCACATCATTTGTAACATTACGGTCATGATTATACCGAAAAATCCCTGGTCATAATCATACCAAGTCCATCTATGCACTACAGGCCACACATGACTTTCAACATTTTATAAACATGAGGATGATGACAATGATATAAGAATTCAATAAAACAAGTTCAAGAATTAATTTATCCAAGAATTAACAACGTCCAAATTGTCAACATGATACTGCTTTGTGGAGTAAAATTCAAGAATGATCAGGAGAATATTTTCATGAATAGATACTAGATGAAACGCAATTATCAAGGATATTCCACAAATTTCATGGAGTATAGAAGTCAAAACTTAACCAACTGAGTACAATAAAGAATGAAATAACAAAAGAAATCACCATGCATGCGATAGACCGCACAGACAGGTTATTCTTAACAGAATAATAAATAATGGAACCAGGTCCGGCGTAAACGCACAGACAGGATATTCCGACAGAATAATAAATAATGGAACCAGGTCCGGTGTAAAACACACAGACAGGATGTTCCAACAGAATAGTAAACGGAACCAGGTCCGGTGTAAAACACACAGACAGGATGTTCCAACAGAATAATAAACGGAACCAGGTCCGGTGTAAAACACACAGACAGGATGTTCCAACAGAATAATAACAAGACGGAACCAGGTCCGGTGTAAAACACACAGACAGGATGTTCCAACAGAATAATAGAAGAATGTCACCAAGTATAGGGTAGACCGCGTATACAGGTTATTCCAACAGAATAATAATAAATGGAATAACAACAGTTCTCTTCATGAATAAGAAAGAATAACACCCCTTACCGTAAAAGAACTGGATATAAGAGTAGTGAAGTAGCAGAAAACTTTTCTTCTATCTCTATATAGTCTCTCTCTATAGTTTCTCTCTCTAGAGTTCAGTGAATTCGTAAGAAAATAATGAAGGAATGAGCTTCTATTTATAGGAAAATGGAATGCATAGTAACTAATCCATGAACGGTCCAGATTGATTACTTTAATCTGATGGTCCATATTTAAAGAAAAATCTTTTAAATAAAATATAATATATTCTATTTATAGAATAACTTTAATAAAGTATTCTGTTTTATATAAAAAGATGTTTCTGTTTTATTACGTTAATAATACGAATAAAACAAAACGTCATTATCGCTAAATAATTCATATTATTAACTGACAATAATGGAATCAAACTGAGTGACTTCTCACATAAGCATTAATAATTAATACCGTGTGCTACTATGCAACCACACGTATTACTGTACTTTTACTACCGAGTAGTTCAACAGTATCAACGGTAAAACTTCCGCCGTTATTTTCATAAAGTATTTTTGTCGTTTTCTCAATCCGACAATAATTCCGTTGTGGGGTCCACCAATAATTGTACCGTCGTACGGATATTCCCCGACAAAAAGAATATTCTCCGACCAATTGAATATAATATGACAACTTGCATACTTTGCAAAATTTATAAATACTACCCATAACTATTATATCAAATCCACACATTAATATAAAAAAAATTATTTCGAGAAAAATTAAATATTTATTCATAAAATCTGGGGTTTCACAAGTTGTAGTTGTTTTCTGTACCATGTATTTGGCGACTCAGAATAGGTTGGATGGAATGGACCTATTTTGGGGTTGTCACAACACCAATCTTCAATGACTTACATGATTAATATAGGTATATTTTATAAATGCTACTATCCCATTTTAAACACAAAAGATGGGATTAACTCATAATGATACCTCCCTACAACACAATTAGGGATAGTACCTAACTACTTACTACCTCACACCTGCTGAGGTTTACATCATCATAAAACCTTATTACACAGAAAGAGAGGTACTAATACATCTATCTACAACTGGGTCATCACATCATCACCACTGGTGGCCCTGCCGGGTCACCTGCACAGGCTCCTAGGGAAGCAACTGCTCCAGAACTCTACGTCGAACGGATCGACTAGACTCTCCTATCTTAGAGTGGACCCTCCTAGCCCCACTGCGCTGGCCCTCATACGCTGCGTCTAATGCCAGTCTTAAAGTCTCTACCCTGACCTTCATGGCATCCAGTGCAATCTCTAATAGGTCCACCCGCTTGGCCGACTCATGAAATGCCTCCTCCATCCGTATCTTATCGGCAATCTCCACGTCAAACTCACTTCGCATCGCCAGATGCTCTACGCTCAGTGCTGCGAACTTTTCCTTCTCATGCTCTAGCTGGACTCGCATCTCTGCTAACTCCATCAGTGCTTGATGAGCAGCATCCTTATACTGCTGATCCATGTGCTGATGGTTCATATTCTCCGCCTCCAACTGCAAAATCCTTTGCTCCTGAGCATGGTTTTTCTCTAACAGGTTATTGATCATCACATCCTTCGAGGTGTCCGACACCTCCTCTGGAACGACCTCCTCTGGAACGACATCCTCCTGGTTTACATAATGGCTCCCCTGACTATCACCTGGCATCCTATAAAACAAGGATACAACATCAGTACTACAATAAAATATATTCATTGATGAAATGAAACAATATTTTATTAAGTACAACACATACTCGATGAATTTTCATAATCCATCTCCTAACATACTCTATAAGAGTTTTCTACTAAGGTTATAACCTAGGTTTCGTATTCCTAATGTTTATAACCTACAGCTCTGATACCAACCTGTGACACCCCCAAATCCAGGTTCTCTAACCTCAGATTCGGTGCTCACGGTCTATCATCATCATAAGTATTCTATAACTATTACGAAATAATAAACATACATTGTTCATTATAATAAAGTCTCATAACACGATCCCAAGGTCTCCATAACCTTAACTTTAAATACACCGTTTATCATACAAATAGTTTACTTAAGAAATTCCATCAGATAATAACTAAATTGACATTCAGTCTAAATTACTCCTGGATCTTGCCCTTGCCCTTGTCCTTCGTGTTGGATCCTTCGGGCTTAACTGAAATAGATGTCATGATATAGCAAGAGTAAGCAACTAATTTGCTTCACAAGTTTATATAGACAAGGGAGATATATCATGACTTAGAAAGAAATATTGCGTTCAATGTTCAACAATTATATAAGATTGTGAAGGAACATGAATTAATAATCAACAATTGAATATTCAATAATTGAATAACATGAACTGAGTGGTTTTGAATAACCATGAACATTTGCTAAGGTGCTCAGTGATTAAACTGGACCTCTTAATAAGTTTTGGTATTTAAGGGGATCAGCCTTTCATACCTCGTGATTTATGCATAAACACTTAATAATCCGGCATTGATATCATGCCTTAATCAAATTCGTCCTTTTCTCAGTCAAGAGTTCTTACTATATCAATTTAATAAGAACAATTATTTAAAACACATTTGATTTAAAAAATTTAGACATGCTTGATCTAGCTGATATAATTAGCATAGATCTATTTCATAAACAGTTCATAAATGAAGAACTTTAATTTAATTCACAGTTCAATAGCAGCAGAACGGAATTTAATTGCACAAAGTGCGAATTTCAATAATCAATATAGACGCGAATAATCATCAATAATTATTCACTAACATGCTTTGAAAATAATAACTCGAGCTTGAGTTAGGAAACTTGCCTCGATCGTAGGTTACGGCTACGAAATAAAATTTCTATCCACTATGCAGTTAAATTATCTTCCTTTGAGAGACCTATAATTAATCTTTCAATTAGTTAAAGCATAACATTAGATTATGTAATCACATAGATATTATATATTACATTTAGTTCTTATAAACATTATCCTGTCTAGATAGTGTTACTATTAATTAACGACTACCTTTAATTCACATAATATTATTAACTTAGATAATATTTAATTCACCTTCTAGTATTATTGGTTTACTAATAATACTTTTATTCACTTACTAATATTATTAATCATTTAATAATATTTTATTCATTTACTAATGGTATTATATTTAATAATATTTTATTTAATCTCGAATATTATTATTTAATAATATTTTAATCATTTAATAATAATACTTTAATCTAATATTATTAATCTTTTAATAATATTTTAATCTAGGATTAATATCTTAATCTAATATTATTAATTATTTAATAATATTTTAATGAAATTTTAATCTTAATATTTTTATTTACTTAACAACATCATATTATAATATTATTAATATTATAATAATATTCCAATGATTTACTAAATTAATAAATAATTTATTCTAATTGTTCATCCTTTATTAACCCCTTATTTAATATCCACAAAAGGTCATAAATAATATTTATTATTATAAATTACCAACATGCCCTAAGATAGTCATGATATAATATATTATGAGCATTCAAGCATAAAAATCATATTTTTCTCATTAAAGACATCATTTAACTATTTATTTCTTTTTATTCATAATTTAACCATTTTTAGGAAAAATAGCAAACTGATTCCAAAAATTCTCAACTTCTAGATTTTGACAGAATATAAACCCACAATGATCTCCTAATTTTTCTGGAATTTTAGAAAATGATTTACTATTTTTAAAGTGTCTAAAACACTCGAATTTTGCCCCATTTTTCATAAATTGAGTTTTGCTCAGAAAACTCTGAAATTTTCAGGGTAGCTCTCGTAACATATATGACGCTACTGTAAAAATTTCGGAATTTTCTAGTGTATACACAGTGAGACATTCGAAGGTTAATATTTCAGAGTCCTTTACAGAAATAGTCATTACGCACAATATATAACTCGAAACGTGTCCGTTCTTTTTCCTGTATGTACATAACTTCTCAAGGTACCTCTGTAATTTTTCCCTAATTTTTAAAAGACAAGCAACTGACTGAAACAGCCTCATGAAAAATAGATCAGTAGCTAATTTAGGGTTTTCAAAGCCTCAACATGCAAAGCGGACTGTTTTGGGAAAAATAGTCTCAAAAATTTCGAAATTTGCTAGATTTGTGTTCTACCACTTGGGTTTACTACATAACTCATGTATATAGTACCCCCCTTTGACGGATCATAATTCCAAGTTGTAAAACTTTAGTTACTCAAGATTTAGTGGAAGAAAAACAAGAGTTTTCACCCTTGGAGAACATATGCTCATTTTCTTCCTCTAAGTCTTTGATCTAACACTCAAGTTACTTAGTTCCATATATGATGATATGTAGAACTAGTGTATCTTGAGTATTTGTACATAACCCCATCAAAACTCAAGCTAGCAAAACAAAGTAAAAGAAGAAGATGAAGGTAAGTTATACCTTGACTTAGTTGCTACCTTTCTTGATTTTCCAAAGTAAGTAATATACTTAGGAGGCATGAACAACTAGCACTCTTATCTCTTCTCTCTATAACCAAAACCCTCTCTCTCTCTTTTCTCTCTAAGAAGTTGGCTAGCTTGGGAGCAAAAGATAGAAGAAGAAGATGGAGAGAAAATGAGATGTTGGAAGAATGAAATGTGATTACAAAATGAAATGGATAATTCACTAATAATCCTCCCATAACTATTTTGTTGTCCATTGGGTAAAAACTTTGTATTATTATTTTCATTATGCTAGACATGATGAAATGTGCATAATGGAGTGGCAACCAATGGGAGCTTGACAACATTGTCCTTGTGTTTAATAATGTCTACTAATGGACAAGTTAGCTTAATTATTCCACTTAGGATCCTCTAGCCCATAATATCCTCCATTTAGCTTTTATTTTAAATGCCCAATTTTGATTAATCAAATGTCTAGAATACCCCTAATCAAGTGGGCTAAGTATTGGATTGTGATTTATTTCTTTTGGGCTTCTCCTTTAATTTTTTTTTTTGGCTATATACTAAACATAGTCTAGCAATTTTAATAATGTTACCCAATTTGATTATTTAGGGCTTCCATTTCCAATCATATGAAGTTTATTTACTTATACATGTGACTTTATCTCATAACCTAATTAGATTTACAAGAATTAGGTTTAAAATTATTAGTCACTTGAAATACTATGTTTACCCACTTAAGTTAGTATACATATTAAATACTAACTTTTCCGTATTACCATAACCCTTAGGTTATTTAATAGTCTTACCTAATGTATAATTAGGTTACAAAGCTTTCATTTTTAATGAAATCTATAAATGTATGTATCCATAAGTATAGTATATATGTTAATTGTCACATGCACCACTTCACATATGTGGTCACATATTAAATCCTTATATAACACAAAGTTAAAAAATAAAATCGATAATGTACATACATATATGGTGACTTAAAGTTCACGGTTATTACAGTAAATACTTATTCCAACTTCTTTTGAAGTCTAGGACACATAGTCTTAATAAATCTTCAAGAGTTTGAATAGTTCTCTTTGATTGTCCGTCCGTTTGAGGATGGTATGTCGAACTGAATCATAAATCCATGTCCATAACTTTTTGCAAGCTAACCCAAAATCTTGAAGTGAATCTTAGGTCACGATTCGAAACTATGGATACTGGCATGCCATGCAATCTCACAATCTCATTTACATACATACGAGCAAGACGTTCAAGGGAATAAGTCTCCCGTATTTGCGTATTTTACTCATAACTAACCACATTAATCAAATCAACCCTTACTATTTAAAAATAATAAATAGAGGAAATTTAATTTTATTAATAATAAGTTGGGGTCTTACACCCCAGGTGGTGATCTGAACTTATCACATATATTAATAATACAAAAGTGTTCATCCTTCCTTTTATGTTGATAATAAAATAATTTCTGTTAATTTAATTTAATAAAAAAAGTACTAACAGATTATTTTGTTTCATAAATTAAGGTTATTATAGTGTTAACATGCTTGTCATCATGTTCTCAAAATGGCAATCGAATTATTCGCTCCATTTGCAACATTAATTTAAACATTAACGACTACTTGTAACTTTGATATCACAAAATACGATTTTGCTGAGATGAATTTTCACCCTAATTTAAAACTCATGATTTGATTAAGATGAATTTAAACCCTAATTTGAGACATTTATCCCATCTCAATCGTAAATGTAAATTTTGTTGCCCTCAAATGTATCTCAAATGGGTCTAACTATCATAATAACTACTCCCTCCGTCCCAAATTAACTGCTCAGTTTTGACTTTTTAAAGTCAAATTGACCATTTTTAAAACTAATATTTTTACTATTTTTGCTAAAATATAGGTGAAGTGATTATAACCAAAAGAAAGTATATACAATTTATTACTAATCCCAATTTTTATAATTTTAGAAATATATTTATATATGCTTAATTATTAATTCTAAAAATAGTCAATTTGACTTAAAAAAGTCAAAACTGAGCAATTAATTTGGGACGGAGGGAGTATAATAATCTTAATTTAGGTATGAATAATATGTTAGCACTTTTTATCAAATTTAATTTGAAAAAACAATTATTTTTTATTGACAAAAGGGTAAATTTGCACAACTAATATATCTACGAGAGACTTGTGCTGAGAGACTTGTGCTAAGAAAAAAGTTTACGGAATACTTTTAGAAGAATATTTGTGGGTTAGATTTACAATTTTGTCCAAAAACACATTTTTATTTCATTAAGATCCAACCAACGATCAAAACTCAATCCAAAGCAAAAGTATAATGTTACACAACATATTTTCCTTCAAATTCACACTCAACTATAATCTACGAATCCCAACCTCAAATTTGGGTTAAATTGAATCTATTATCGAACGATCCCATTGTTGGTAGAATTCATATCTAAACAATTGTTGATCCCAAATTCTCAAATTTCCTTTAATCCCTCTCAAGTTTATGCAGTAGTGAATATTTAGGGTAAAAATGAATATTCAAAATTGGAGCAAGGAAAACAATTCTCACTGAGTCGATGATGAAAGAAGAAAAAAATAGCAGCTATTGATGAAAATCCAAGACTGAGTTATTGTCTCCTTCGTCACCCAATGGATATAATTAGAGTGTGATATTTTCGAGCATCCATAACTCCCCTACCGAAAAATATGAGGTGGAGATTGGAGAAAGAGATCGGGATTAAAAATGGGTCAAAGTTTATGGTGGCGATGGGGAGGTGCCGAGGTGGTGTCGTTGTCGTGGATGAATGGGTCGGATGTGCACAGCCAGTAAAGCTTCCGTTTCCTCCACTACATAAATAAATAGTAATGATTTTTACATGAGTACGTTTAGGACAAAATGAGAGTATCGTGTAAACAAAGAAAAGTAGTTTGAGTTTTGACACAAAGTATCCATTTGGAATGGACCATTTCATAGCGAGTGAAACAGGACCATCCATCCATATGAACAAGTTATGGTTGTAGACAGTATGAAGTTTATTTTGGGATAAGTTGATTAATTGATCAATAGAATATTGAGACACATGTGAGGTTTTATGTGTGTCAGTATTCTATTGGCCAATTGACCAACTTACTAAAAAACATAACTTCATGCTAACCAACTTAAAATAAGTGGAATGACATCATCCTTTTAAGTTTTATTTTTCCTCCGGCCCATGATTTTCCGATGAAGTTAGAGTTTTGGTCTTCTATGTAGAGGACAAAGAACCCAATTGATGAGTCTCATCCATTTATAACCAATTAGTATACACCCTCCGTTCCTAAAATATTGTCATTTTAAAAAAAAAATTTGTTCCAAAAAGTTTATTGTTTAAAAGTTTCAAGGAGAATAAATTATTTATTTTTCTATATTACCCCTACCTTCTCTCATTGTTGTATTAATAGTTTTCAACTTCCCATAAAGGGGTAATGATGAAATTTCAAATAAATTTTACTTGGTAAATGATACTTTCTTAATCCATATACCAAAATCTTAAACGACAATCATTTAGGAACAAAGGTAGTAGTATATTATTAGTACTTCATAGATAATGGTGTGTTTGTTTGTCACCGTTTTTGAGAAGTTAAAGCTTCTCAACCAACAAGTTTTTGAGTAGTTAAAGCTTATGAACCAACAACATTAAAAAATATAATAACAGGTTATAAAAATATACTACAGATAAACATAAACAACTCGGGGTGGGGTTTTTGATTGTCCTTCCAAAATTCTTAATTTTGACAAAGTCTCACATAACCTGTGAGACCCCAGATTTTATGAATAAATATTTAATTTTTTCGAAATAATTTTTTTTTATATTATGGTGTGGATTTGATATAATGTTATAGTTGTGAGTAATATTTATAAATTTTGCAAAGTATGCAAGTTGTTATATTATATTCGATTGGTCGAAAAATATTCTTTTTGTCAGGGAATATCCGTACGATGGTACAATCATTGGTGGACCCCACAACAGAATTATTGTTGGATTGAGAAAACGACAAAAATATTTTATTGAAAATAACGGCGGAAGTTTTACCGTTAATACTGTTGAACTACTCGGTAGTAAAAGTACAGTAATACGCGTGGTTGCATAGTAGCACACGATATTGATTATTGATGTTTACGTGAGAAGTCACTCAGTTTTATTCAATTATTGCTACAATAGTTGCTGCATAGTATCTCACGTTATTTGATTTAATTATTGTTGATTTATAAGTTTTGTTTTATTAGTATTATTAACTTAATAAAATAGAAAAACTTTTTATATAAAACAGAACACTTTTATAAAGTTATTCGTTTTATTAGACAATAATTATATTATATTATATTTTATTATGCATAGTGTTGCATAGTGCCTGTATAGTGTTGCATAGTATTTTGCATAGTAAAATCTTTTTATATAAAATAAAATACTTTTATAAAGTTATTTATTTTATTAGGCAATAATTAGAATATATTATATTTTATTTAAAAGATTTTACTTTAATTATGGAACGTCTGATTAAAGTAAATTAATCTGAACCGTTCATGAGTTAGTTACTATGCAGTCCATTCTTCTATAAATAGAAGCTCATTCCTTCATTATTTTCTTACGAATTCACTGAAACTCTAGAGAGAGAAATTATAGAGAGAAAGAAGAAGAGTATTTTGTTAGTTCACTACTCTGATATCAAGTTTCTTTTATGGTAAGGGATATTATTCGTTGTACCCGTAAGGGGTATTATTTCTTTCTTATTCATGAAGAGAACTTCTGTTATTCCATTCTTTATTATTCTATTGGAATAACCTGTATACGCGGAATACCCTATACTTGGTGACATTCTTCTATTATTCCGTCTTTATTATTCTGTTGGAATATCCTGTCTGTGTGTTTTATACCGGACCTGGTTCCGCCTTTATTATTATGTTAGAATATCCTGTCTGTGTGTTTTACACCGGACCTGGTTCCGTCTTTATTATTCTGTTGGAATATCTTGTCTGTGTATTTTATATCGGACCTGGTTCCGTATTTATTATTCTGTTGGAATAACCTGTCTATGCGAAGTACCGCATGAATGGTGATTTCTGTTGTTATTCCATTATTTATTATTCTGTTGGAATATCCTGTCGGTGCGAATTTCGCCTGACCTGGTTCCGTTACTTATTATTCTGTTGGAATAACCTGTCTATGCGAAGTACCGCATGCATGGTGATTTCTTTTGTTATTACATTCGTTATTATACTCAGTTGGTTAAAGTTTTGACTTCTATACTCCATGAAATTAGTGGAATATCCTTAATATTTGCTCTTCATCCAGTATCTTTTCATGAAAATATTCCGCTGAGCATTCTTGAATTTTACTATACAAAGAAGTATCATGTTGACAATTTGGACGTTATTAGTTTCTGGATAATTTAATTCGTGAACTTATTTTATTGAATTATTATGTCATTGTCATCATCCTTGTGTTTATATTATGTTGAAAGTCATCTGTGGCCTGTAGTGCATAGATGGACTTGGTATGATTATGACCAGGGATTATTCGGTATAATCATGACCGTAATGTTACAAATGATGTGGAAAAAGTCTTCATTGGCCCGTAGTGCATTGATGGACAGTTTTTGATATGATTATGGCTATGGATTCTCTTCAGCCAAGGGAGCAAAGCTGAATTATTTTATGGCATGATTAGGACCGTTGATGAAAACACGATTATCTTTGGCCCGTAGTGCATGGATAATTCGTGGTCGTGATACTAAATAATATCCTTGGCCTATAGTGCAAGGATGATTTGATAATGTGGATTATTTATTAAGCTGAGTCCCAGCGATAAAAGTGATGAAAAAACTTTTTAAATCATAAAAGATAGTAGATTTTATTCTCTACTTGACTCTTTTAATGGATTGCTTGTTCCGATGCAGTTAAACTTGATGTCTATTGTATTTTATCAGTTTAACATTGTTGAAGGCTAATGATAATTTATTCTGCATTATCTTAGTCATAATATTTTTTACTGGGCTAGTTGAGCTCACCCTTTCTTTCACTGTTCTCTTCAGGAGATGAGAACGTAGCTGGGACGAGTCGGGAAATGGAGTGACGGTCAAGATGATAGCATTAGTAGTCCTCACTATTCTTATTAAATAGTGTGACAATAAATGTAATGAGGACTCCTTTGAGTTTGTATACTGTCTAGATGACAATATACGTATTAAAACTCTTAGATTATTTTTGTCGTATTTTACACGACTGCAGTATTTTTAGTTTGTATTTGAGTTTTGTACCATGTATTTGGCGACTCAGAATAGGTGATGTATACCTATTTTGGGGGCGTCACAGTTGGTATTAAAGCTTAGGGATATGATCCACGGCTGAGATGTGAGATAAGAACTAGGAGGGGAGAGACGGGGAATTCTTTCGCTAGTATGACCTACCTAAGTTTATTTGGTATTTTATTGGTCGGTCAGAGTATAGTGATAAAATGTGATATGATAATTAACCCTTGTTTTGTGCCAGAACCACTTAAGGTGGAGACGTGGTTAAAGCAGATCACCAAGATATTTGATGTCTTGGAATGCTCAGAGGAGCAAAAGGTTCCATTCGCCACCTTTATGTTGCGTGAAGAAGCAGATTATTGGTGAAAATCTGTAAAATGTACCCAACAAGTGGTTATAAAATATTCATTTTGTCGGGGAATATTCGTTTGGTCGTGGAATATTCTTTCTGTCGGGGAATATTCGTACGACGGCGCAGCTATTTGTGGGCCCCATAACGAAAAACGATTGGATGAAGATAACGACAAAAATTGAGTTTTTATAAATAACGGCGTAGTTGTTACCGTTAACACTGTTGGAATACCCGGTGGTTAAAATACAGTAATACGCGTGGTTGCACAGTACTACACGAATTGCACAGTATTTTTGGATTATTGATTCTTACGAAGGAAGGCACTACTCAATAATTGTTACAGTAGTTACTGTTCAATATTTTATTGATTCCATAATTGCTGCATTGATATTTTATATTATTGTTGTTTCAATAATTGTCACTACACAGTATTTCCCATTATCTGATCAATAATTCATATTATTTGAATAATATTATTAGATAGCATTATTGTCAATGTCTAGAAAGTTCTGTCTAAGGAGAGGTTTGGTCACCTAATTGCGCGCCAGTAAGGAAAAATCCTTATTGGAAAGCCCCCTCTTTCCTGGGAACGGCCTGGTTGTCATAAATGTGATTCTGTAATATTATTTATGAATAATTAATTATTGATAAGGAAATATTTATTTTATGTGGATATAAATAAGGGGTATATTTTTGTAGTTAAAAATGAAGAAGTTAATGTGGAGGTTTTTATCAGTATTTTTGTCGGAATGGAGGTATTAAAAATCAGGGTTCTTGAGATTTTTTGCGGGGGTTATAATTTTTAATCCGACCGTTGGATCGTGGTAATTTTTGGATATGTTATACATATATAAGTTGAGTATATGTCCACAAATTTTGAACCGTTAAAAATGAACGTATAATTTATTATGAATTTTACGAGATGACTAGTTCAGAAATTGTTGAATTTTCGGAGTTAATCATTTTGGTAGAAAATTTTAGAATTGGTGGGCCTCACTCTTGGTTGGTGAAGAAATGTACTGAGATTTTTATTCAAATGTGGTAGGTGGGAATAGTAGCAGGTAAAGCCATCAGGTTGCAGGTTAAGTCTGCTTCGGCGTGCTAACATTTTCCTATAAATAGAGGGCTAAGTTAGAATTGAAAATCACACCAGAAATAAATTTTCTCTCTTTCTCTCTCTAGATTATTGAGTGTATTTTGTGAGTATTTAGATACTTTGAGAGTTTTTATTCATCAGAGCAAAGTTTTCTTCAGCCTTATACCGATATTCCGATCAGAAATACTGATATTTTGAGGTAAGGGATATTATTTTCTTCTTAAATGATATTATTTTCTTCAATATCATTATGCTAAAATATTGATATGAGTTTTTGTATCAAATTTAGAACTTTTTGTGTCGGGGTTACTATTTACGTATACGGCACTATTCACGTATACGACACTATTCACCGAAAAATAAAATTTTTCCTTTTTGTCCAAGATGTCTATTATGGTTACTATCTTTGATTGTATCCATGTTTTGATCTTTATTTTTGAATTCTGCTTCATAATTGATTATTATGAAGTATTATTGATCTGGGATAAACTGTTATACGAATCCCTACTATCTGTCCTTCTGTCTCACTGGATTCATTTTTTTAAGATATTTTTTGTGAGACCCCAGATTTTATGAATAAATATTTAATTTTCTCGAAATAATTATGGTGTGGATTTGATATAATATTATAGTTGTGGGTATTATTTATAAATTTTGCAAAGTAAGCAAGTTGTTATAAAATATTCGTTTGGTCGGAGAATATTCTTTTTGTCGGGAAATATTCCTACGACGGCACAATCATTGGTGGACCCCACAACAGAAGTATAGTTGTAGTTAGAAAACGACAAAATTATCTTTCTATAAAAATAACGGCTGAGGTGTTACCGTTAAAACCGTTAAAACTGTTGTACTACCCGGTAGTAAAAGTACAGTAATACGCGTGGTTGCATAGTAGCACACGGTATTGATTATTGATGCTTACGTGAGAAGTCACTCAGCTATACTCAATTATTGTTACAGTAATTGCTGCATCATATTTCTTAAATTATTGTCATAGTATCATCTGTATAATATGTTATATTATTAAATCAATAATTGAGACGTTGTGGTAAGTTTGGTTATTTTTATGGGGGGCCATATGTCATCATCTAAGAGTCTCTTCGTCAATAGTAATTACCGTCGTCAATAGTAATTACCGTCGTCAATAGTAATTACCGTCGTTAATAGTATTTACCTTGGTCAATAGTATTTACCTTGGTCAATAGTAATTACCTTCGTCAATAGTATTTACCTTGGTCAATAGTATTTACCTTGTTTAATAGTAATTACCTTCGTCAATAGTATTTACCTTGATCAATAGTAATTACTTTCGTCAATAGTAGTTGTCCCTTCAATATTACCAAGAGTCATTTGACCCTTCGTTAGGACCAAGAGTCATTTGACCCTTCGTTAAGACCAAGAGTCACCCTCATTTTTTCTATAAATAGAGGCCTAGGGCTTCATTATTTTTCACGAATTCATTCAAGCTATAGAGAGAGAAAGTATAGAGAGAATAAGAAAGAGAGAATAAAAGTATTCTGCTACTTCACTTTTTCAATATCCAGTTCTTTTAAGGTAGGGAATATTATTTCTTTTATATTCATGAAGAGAATTTCTGTTATTCCATTCTTTATTATTCTGTTGGAATAACCAGTATACGCGGTCTACCCTATACTTGGTGATATTCTTCTAGTTGGAACATCATGTCTGTGTGTTTTACACCGGACCTGGTTACATTATTTATTATTCTGTTGGAACATCCTGTCTGTGTGTTTTACACCGGACCTGGTTCCATTATTTATTATTCTGTCGGAATATCCTGTCTGTGCGTTTACGCCGGACCTGGTTCCATTATTTATTATTCTGTCGGAATATCCTGTCTGTGCGTTTACGCCGGACCTGGTTCCATTATTTATTATTCTGTCGGAATATCCTGTCTGTGCGTTTACGCCGGACCTAGTTCCATTATTTATTATTCTGTTGGAATAACCTGTCTGTGCGGTCTATCGCATGCATGGTGATTTCTTTTGTTATTCCATTCTTTGTACTCAGTTGGTTAAGTTTTGACTTCTATACTCCATGAAATTTGTGGAATATCCTTGATAATTGCGGTTCATCTAGTATCTATTCATGAAAATATTCTTCTGATCAGTCTTGAATTTTACTCCATAAAACCGTATCATGTTGACAATTTGGACGTTGTTAATTCTTGGATAAATTAATTCTTGAACTTGTTTTATTGAATTCTTATATCATTGTCATTATCCTCATGTTTATAAAATGTTGAAAGTCATGTGTGGCCTGTAGTGCATAGATGGACTTGGTATGATTATGACCAGGGATTATTCGGTATAATCATGACCGTAATGTTACAAATGATGTGGTAAAAGTCCTCATTGGCCCGTAGTGCATTGATGGACAGTTGTTGGCATGATCATGACCATTAATGAATACACGAATATCCTTGGCCGTAGTGCAGGGGTGATTCGATGATGTGGATTATTTTATTAAGCTGAGTCCCAGCGATCACAGTGTTGAAAAACCTTTTAAATCATAAAAGATAGTAGAGTTTATTTTCTACTTGACTCTTTTAATGGATTGCTTGTTCCGCTACAGTTAAACTTGATGTCTATTATATTTTATCAGTTTAACATTGTTGAAGGCTAATGATAATTTATTCTGCATTATCTTAGTCATAATATTTCTTACTGGGCTAGTTGAGCTCACCCTTTCTTTCACTGTTCTCTTCAGGAAATGAGAACGTAGCTGGGGCAAGTCAGGGAACGGAGTTATGGTTCGAATGATAGTATTAGTTAGTAGTCCTCACTATTCTATGTAATAGTGTGTTAATAAATGTAATGAGGCCTCCTTTTGAGTATGAATACTCTCTAGAAGATAATATTTGTATTCAAACTCACAGTTTATGTTTTGTCGTATTGTACACGACAGTTGTATTTGATTTCTGTACCATGTATCTGGCGACCCAAGATGGGTGATGTATACTAAATTTTGGGGGCGTCACAGCTGGTATCAGAGCTTAGGGATATGATCCCTGGCTAAGATGTGAGAATAGAACTAGGAGGGGAGAGACGGAGAATTCCTTCGCTAGTATGACCTACCAGTATGACCTACCTAAGTTTATTTGATATTTAATTGGTCGGTCAAAGTATATGGATAATATGTTATATGTTAATTAACCATTGTTTTGTTGCAGTATTTGCAAATGGCATCCGAAAATGTTGAGATAAACAATGAAGCACATGAGACCATTGCATCACCAACGATCAATGCGCAGGGTAATGTGCAACCAGAGGATAATAATCCTCATGAAAATAATAACACTGATGAAATGGTGAATGATGGGATGGTCAGAGACTTTATGCAATTCATGCAACAACGGGCGAGAGCGACTCCTATCCAAAATGAAGGAGGAAACAATGACAACCCACTGTTGGTCACCGCTAAGCAATTCAAGGAGCTAGCACCACCGGAGTTTTTGGGAAAGCGAGAACCACTTAAGGCGGAGACGTGGTTAAAGCAGATCACCAAGATATTTGATGTCTTGGGATGCTCCGAGGAGCAAAAGGTTCCCTTTGCCACTTTTATGTTGCGTGAAGAGGCAGATTACTGGTGAGAATCTGTAAAACATACCCAGCTTGACGCACTCAAGATGTCTTGGGAGAAGTTCCAAGAACTGTTCAATGACAAGTACTTTCTCGAAAGTATTCGTCACATGAAGGAGGTGGAATTTATCAAGTTGGAGCAAAACAACATGACCGTATCGCAGAACGAAGCCAAGTTTGCGGAGTTGTCCCGATTTGCATCCCACTTGGTGGATAATGAAGAGAGAATGACGCGGATGTTTTTAAGAGGTTTGAAACCGGAGATACGTCAATATCTTATTTCTCATAAACTGTGTTTGTATTCAGATATTGTGAATAGGGCTCAGTTAGTGGAGCGCAATAACGAGTCAACGCAACCAAAAGAGAGCAGCCGGAAAAATGACAATACTGGTGATAGCAGTCATCAAAGTGGTGACAATAAGCGTGGAGGGAATCAACATGCCAGAAATGGTAACCACTTTGGTGGTAATCATGGCCAAAACAATGAGAATGGACATTTCAAGAAGAGAAGGTTCAACAATGACGTGAAGACGTTGGCACCAGCACCCGTTTCAAAGGAAGAAGAACGACCACCGGTCGTATGTTTTAAATGCGGACAGGAGGGACACATCCGTCCAAACTGTACGCAGCAATCCAAAGCGTGTTTTAATTGCGGAAGAGAAGGTCACTTAGCCCGATTTTGTCGTTCACCGAAGACAAGTTCAGATAGGATGGAGGCACCAAAGACCGTCCCAGAAAAGCCAAAGCCGATAGTTTAAGAGAGAGCGTTTTTTTTCGTGACGAGGAACTTGAATAAAATCATCACGGGTTTGTTAGTCATAAACTCTTTTGAAGTCTATACCATGTTAGATACCGGTTCTACTCACTCTTTTATTTCACCTAGTTGTGTTCAATATTTGAACTTAACTCCGGAGAAGTTAGACTTTGATTTCTCTGTTGAAATTCTGTTGGGAGAAACCTTTGTTACCTCCACTATTTATAAATCTTGTTCAAATCAACACTTTCACGTTACCTGTTGATCTTATCTCTTTGAAAATACTTGCATTGATGTGATTTTTGGAAACGATTGGTTAACTGCTCATCATGCTTTTCGTAAGGTTGTTAGCTTTCATATTCCTAACCAACCTATTATGCGAATTCAAGTAACCAAATCACTAAAGTCAATCATTGTCATATCAAGCCATAAGTAAAAATCCCTGTTCCTTTAGTTGTTGACTTTCTTGTGTGGAATGCACCGAAGCCAGATTTCTGAAGGCAACGTTGTGAATAACGGTGACAAGTTGATAGGTATCAATGTGACGTGCAATCCAAGTCTTGGATGAGGGTCACAGTTTTGAACGATATTTTTATTGTTAATAAATTTCTTGACGTATTCTTGAATACTTCTTAGCCTACCCCAGAGCGTAAAATCGAATTTTGTATTGACCCCAGTACAAAACCCATTTCTTAAACCCTCAAATATTTCTTCAACTAAAACGAACGTAACATGCGCCAAAGACGTTGGCTCGAGCTGTTGAAGATTACGACCGTACCATTTAATATCATTGTGGAAGAACGAACGTGGTAGCTGACGTGTTGAGTAGAAGATCGTATGTGTTTACGAGGGCGATGTTGTTAAAATAAAGACTCATTTCGTATAACTTACAAATGACGAAGATAGAGTTAAAGACTCGAGGGACCCATATGAAGATAACGAATATACGAGTAAAATCGACTTTAATCGATAACGTTAAAGCCGTTCAAGCTACACACCCGGAGCTGATGAATGTAAGAAGGTTCAAGAGGGCGTTATTCTAGAAGCAAGAATTGACAAAGGGAGGAAATCTCAACCCTTGATGTAATTGACCCATTTAAAATTCTCGATCGAGTAGGAACTGTGGCTTATAGACTCGTTTTACCGCCAAGCATGTCGTGTGTTCATAACGTTTTTTTTTCACGTATCGATGTTACGTAAATATGTGGACGGCCCGAACAACATTATTAATTTAGAACCGGACGAGATAGCGGATGATTTAATATTTGAGGAGATACGTGTTAAAATCTTGGATAAGAAGGATCATATTTGACGCTCAAAGGTTATACCTCAAGAGTTAGAATTTGAAGTGAAGTCAATGTATCCTCACCTGTTCGGCATACCAGGTATGTACGTAAATTTCGAGGGCGAAATTCCATAAGGAGGGGAGATTGTGAAACCCCAGATTTTATGAATAAATATTTAATTTTCTCGAAATAATTATGGTGTGGATTTGATATAATATTATAGTTGTGGGTATTATTTATAAATTTTGCAAAGTAAGCAAGTTGTTATAAAATATTCGTTTGGTCGGAGAATATTCTTTTTGTCAGAAAATATTCGTACGACGGCACAATCATTGGTGGACCCCACAACAGAAGTATAGTTGTAGTTAGAAAACGATAAAATTATCTTTCTATAAAAATAACGGCTGAGGTGTTACCGTTAAAACCGTTAAAACTGTTGAACTACCCGGTAGTAAAAGTACAGTAATACGCGTGGTTGCATAGTAGCACACGGTATTGATTATTGATGCTTACGTGAGAAGTCACTCAGCTATACTCAATTATTGCTACAGTAATTGCTGCATCATATTTCTTAAATTATTGTCATAGTATCATCTGTATAATATGTTATATTATTAAATCAATAATTGAGACGTTGTGGTAAGTTTGGTTATTTTTATGGGGGGCCATATGTCATCATCTAAGAGTCTCTTCCTCAATAGTAATTACCATCGTCAATAGTAATTACCGTCGTCAATAGTAATTACCGTCGTCAATAGTATTTACCTTGGTCAATAGTATTTACCTTGGTCAATAGTAATTACCTTCGTCAATAGTATTTACCTTGGTCAATAGTATTTACCTTGGTCAATAGTAATTACCTTCGTCAATAGTATTTACCTTGGTCAATAGTAATTACTTTCGTCAATAGTAGTTGTCCCTTCAATATTATCAAGAGTCATTTGACCCTTCGTTAGGACCAAGAGTCATTTGACCCTTCGTTAAGACCAAGAGTCACCCTCAGTTTTTCTATAAATAGAGGCTTAGGGCTTCATTATTTTTCACGAATTCATTCAAGCTATAGAGAGAGAAAGTATAGAGAGAATAAGAGAGAGAGAATAAAAGTATTCTGCTACTTCACTTTTTCAATATCCAGTTCTTTTAAGGTAGGGAATATTATTTTTTTTATATTCATGAAGAGAATTTCTGTTATTCCATTCTTTATTATTCTGTTGGAATAACCAGTATACGCGGTCTACCGTATACTTGGTGATATTCTTCTATTTGGAACATCCTGTCTGTGTGTTTTACACCGGACCTGGTTCCATTATTTATTATTCTGTTGGAACATCCTGTCTGTGTGTTTTACACCGGACCTGGTTCCATTATTTATTATTCTGTCGGAACATCCTGTCTGTGCGTTTTACACCGGACCTGGTTCCATTATTTATTATTCTGTCGGAATATCCTGTCTGTGCGTTTACGCCGGACCTAGTTCCATTATTTATTATTCTGTTGGAATAACCTGTCTGTGCGGTCTATCGCATGCATGGTGATTTCTTTTGTTATTCCATTCTTTATTGTACTCAGTTGGTTAAGTTTTGACTTCTATACTCTATGAAATTTGTGGAATATCCTTGATAATTGCGGTTCATCTAGTATCTATTCATGAAAATATTCTCCTGATCAGTCTTGAATTTTACTCCACAAAACCGTATCATGTTGACAATTTGGACGTTGTTAATTCTTGGATAAATTAATTCTTGAACTTGTTTTATTGAATTCTTATATCATTGTCATTATCCTCATGTTTATAAAATGTTGAAAGTCATCTGTGGCCTGTAGTGCATAGATGGACTTAGTATGATTATGACCAGGGATTATTCGGTATAATCATGACCGTAATGTTACAAATGATGTGGTAAAAGTCCTCATTGGCCCGTAGTGCATTAATGGATAGTTGTTGGCATGATCATGACCATTAATGAATACACGAATATCCTTGGCCGTAGTGCAGGGGTGATTCGATGATGTGGATTATTTTATTAAGCTGAGTCCCAGCGATCACAATGTTGAAAAAGCTTTTAAATCATAAAAGATAGTAGAGTTTATTTTCTACTTGACTCTTTTAATGGATTGCTTGTTCCGCTGCAGTTAAACTTGATGTCTATTATATTTTATCAGTTTAACATTGTTGAAGGCTAATGATAATTTATTCTGCATTATCTTAGTCATAATATTTCTTACTGGGCTAGTTGAGCTCACCCTTTCTTTCACTGTTCTCTTCAGGAAATGAGAACGTAGCTGGGGCAAGTCGGGGAACGGAGTGATGGTCCGAATGATAGTATTAATTAGTAGTCCTCACTATTCTATGTAATAGTGTGTTAATAAATGTAATGAGGACTCCTTTTGAGTATGAATACTCTCTAGAAGATAATATTTGTATTCAAACTCACAGTTTATGTTTTGTCGTATTGTACACGACAGTTGTATTTGATTTCTGTACCATGTATCTGGCGACCCAAGATGGATGATGTATACCTAATTTTGGGGGCGTCACAGTTGGTATCAGAGCTTAGGGATATGATCCCTGGCTAAGATGTGAGAATAGAACTAGGAGGGGAGAGACGGGGAATTCCTTCGCTAGTATGACCTACCTAAGTTTATTTGTTATTTAATTGGTTGGTCAGAGTATATTGCTAATATGTGACATGTTAATTAACCTTTGTTTGTGGCAGTATCTGAAAATGACATCTGAGAATGTTGAGAATAGCAATGGAGCACAGGAGACCGTTGATTCTCCCCAGATCAATAATCAGGACAATGTGCAACAGGATGGCGATAATCCTCCTGTAAACAACAACACTGATCAATTGACGAATGACGGTACGTTTAGGAGATTTTTAGAATTCATGCAACATCAGGCGAAGGCGGCTCCTGTTCATAATGCAGGAGGAAACAATGGCAACCCACGGTTGGTCACCGCTAAGCAATTCAAGGAGCTAGGACCACCGGAGTTTTTGGGAAAGCCAGAACCACTTAAGGCGGAGACGTGGTTAAAGCAGATCACCAAGATATTTGATGTCTTGGGATGCTCCGAGGAGCAAAAGGTTCCCTTTGCCACCTTTATGTTGCGTGAAGAGGCAGATTACTGGTGGGAATCTGTAAAACGTACCCAGCCTGACGCACTCAAGATGTCTTGGGAGAAGTTCCAAGAGCTGTTTAATGACAAATACTTTCCCGAAAGTGTTCGTCACATGAAGGAGGTGGAATTCATCAAATTAGAGCAGAATAATATGACCGTGTCGCAGTACGAAGCCAAGTTTGCCGAGTTGTCCTGATTTGCGTCCCACTTGGTGGATAATGAAGAGAGAATGACGCGAATGTTTTTAAGAGGTTTGAAACCGGAGATACGTCAATATCTTATTTCTCATAAACTTTGTCTGTATTCAGATGTTGTAAATAGGGCTCAATTAGTAGAACGCGATAACGAGTCAACGCAACCAAAAGAGAGCAGCCGGAAAAATGATAATACTGGTGATAACAGTCATCAAAGCGGTGACAATAAGCATGGAGGGAATCAACATGCCAGAAATGGTAATCACTTCAATGGTAATCATGGTCAAAATAATAAGAATGGACATTTCAAGATAGTAGAGTTTATTTTCTACTTGACTCTTTTAATGGATTGCTTGTTCCGCTGCAGTTAAACTTGATGTCTATTATATTTTATCAGTTTAACATTGTTGAAGGCTAATGATAATTTATTCTGCATTATCTTAGTCATAATATTTCTTACTGGGCTAGTTGAGCTCACCCTTTCTTTCACTGTTCTCTTCAGGAAATGAGAACGTAGCTGGGGCAAGTCGGGGAACGGAGTGATGGTTCGAATGATAGTATTAGTTAGTAGTCCTCACTATTCTATGTAATAGTGTGTTAATAAATGTAATGAGGACTCCTTTTGAGTATGAATACTCTCTAGAAGATAATATTTGTATTCAAACTCACAGTTTATGTTTTGTCGTATTGTACACGACAGTTGTATTTGATTTCTGTACCATGTATCTGGTGACCCAAGATGGGTGATGTATACTAAATTTTGGGGGCGTCACATTTTTCATCATCCACAGTCCTAAATGATGATATTACTGAATATCTTTGGCCTGTAGTGCAAAGATGTATGATTACCTGATGAATATCTTTGGCCTGTAGTGCAAAGATGAACAGGTGTTGAGATGAACATGATTGACTGGTGATACAAATGAATTTCTTTGGCCTGTAGTGCAAAGATGAATATTTGGTTAAAGATGATTATTAATTGATGTTACAGGGATAAAATATTGATGATGGACTTTTAAATCTTAGGAGATAGTAGAATTCATTCTCTATTTGACTCTTCTAATGGTTTGCTATTTCCGCTGCAGTTGTTGATCTAAAACTTGTTGTCGACTATCAGATTTTTCCCTGTTGAATACTAATGATAATTTATTGTATATTATCTTAGTCATAATATTCTTTACTGGGCTAGTTGAGCTCACCCTTTTCCTTTTTGTTCCATTTTTCTTCTCAGGAGGTGAGAACATAGCAGGATCTAGTCGGGGTATGGAGTGATGGTTCTAGAAAGATGTTTTACCAGTCCTCACTATTTCTGTAAAATAGTGTTTGAATAATTGTAATGAGGACTTATTTGAGTGTGAATATTATCTAGCAGACAATATTTGTATTTAAACTCACAGTATGTGTTGTCGTATTTTGCACGACAATTGTATTATTGAAGTTGTAGTTTGCTTTTTGTACCATGTATTTGGCGACTCAGAATGGGTGTTGTATACCTATTTTGGGGGCGTCACAGTTTATGAGAAATAAGATATTGACGTATCTCCGGCTTCAAACCTCTTAAAAACATCTGCGTCATTCTTTCTTCATTATCAACCAAGTGGGACGCAAATCGGGACAACTCGGCAAACTTGGCTTCATACTGCGACACGGTCATGTTGTTTTGCTCCAACTTGATAAATTCCACCTCCTTCATGTGACGAATGCTTTCGGGAAAGTACTTGTCATTGAACAGCTACTGGAATTTCTCCCAAGACATCTTGAGTGCGTCAGGCTGGGTACGTTTTACAGATTCCCACCAGTGATCTGCCTCTTCACGTAACATAAAGGTGGCAAAGGGAACCTTTTGCTCCTCAGAGCATCTCAAGACATCAAATATCTTGGTGATCTGCTTTAACCACGTCTCTGCCTTAAGTGGTTCTAGCTTTACCAAAAACTCTGGTGGTCCCAGCTCCTTGAATTGCTTAGCGGTGACCAACCGTAGGTTGCCATTGATTCCTCCTGCATTATGAACAGGAGCCGCCTTCGCCTGATGTTGCATGAATTCTAAAAAGCTCTTCAACGTACCGTCGTTCGTCAATTGATCAGTGTTGTTGTTTACAGGAGGATTATCGTCATCCTGTTGCACATTGTCCTGATTATTGATCTAGGGAGACTCAACGGTCTTCTGTGCTCCATTGCTTATCTCAACATTTTCAGATGTCATTTTCAAATACTATTACAAAATAAGGGTTAATTAACATATCACATATTATCTCTATACTCTGACCGACCAATTAAATAACAAGTAAACTTAGGTAGGTCATACTAGCGAAGGAATTCCCCGTCTCTCCCCTCCTAATTCTATTCTCACATCCTAGCCAGGGATCATATCCCTAAGCTCTGATACCAACTGTGACGCCCCCAAAATTAGGTATACATCACCCATCTTGGGTCTCCAGATACATGGTACAGAATTCAAATACAACTTACTAATACAACTGTCGTGTACAATACGACAAAACATAAACTGTGAGTTTGGATACAAATATTGTCTTCTAGAGAGTATCCATACTCAAAAGGAGTCCTTATTACAATTATTATCACACTATTACATAGAATAGTGAGGACTACTAATGCTATCATCTGGTCCATCACTCCGTTTCCCGACTCGTCCAACTATATTCTCATTTCCTGAAGAGAACAGTGAAATAAAGGGTGAGCTCAACTAGCCCAGTAAGAGATATTATGACTAAGATAATGCAGAATAAATTATCATTAGTCTTCAACAATGTTAAACTGATAAAATACAATAGACATCAAGTTTAACTGCAGCGGATCAAGCAATCCATTAAAAGAGTCAAGTAGAGAATAAAATCTACTATCATTTATGATTTAAAAGGTTTTTCATGACTTTTATCGCTGGGACTCAGCTTAATAAATAATCCACATCATCGAATCACCCCTGCACTACGGCCAAGGATATTCTTTAGTATCACGACCACGAATTATCCATGCACTACGGGCCAAAGATAATCGTGTTTTAATCAACGGTCCTGATCATGCCATGAAACAATTCATCTTTGCACTACGACTAAAGAGAATCCATAGTCATAATCATACCAAAAACTGTCCATCAATGCACTACGGACCAATGAGGACTTTTTCCACATCATTTGTAACATTACGGTTATGATTATACCGAATAATCCCTGGTCATAATCATACCAAGTCCATCTATGCACTACAGGCCACATATGACTTTCAACATAATATAAGCATGAGGATGATGACAATGATATAAGAATTCAATAAAACAAGTTCAAGAATTAATTTGTTCAGGAGCCAATAACGTCCAAATTGTCAACATGATACTTTTGTGTAGAGTAAAATTCAAGAATGCTCAGAAGAATATTTTCATGAAAAGATACTGGATGAAGCGCAAATATCAAGGATATTCTACTAATTTCATGGAGTATAGAAGTCAAAACTTTAACCAACTGAGTAAAATAAAGAATGGAATAACAAAAGAAATCACCATGCATGCGGTACTTCGCATAGACAGGTTATTCCAACAGAATAATAATAACGGAACCAGGTCAGGTAAAATTCACACCGACAGGATGTTCCAACAGAATAATAAAGACGGAACCAGGTCCGGCGTAAAACGCACAGACAGGATATTCCGACAGAATAATAAATAATGGAACCAGGTCCGGCGTAAAACGCACAGACAGGATATTCCAACAGAATAATAATAAAGACGGAACCAGGTCCGGTGTAAAACACACAGACAGGATGTTCCAACAGAATAATAATAAAGATGGAACCAGGTCCGGTGTAAAACACATAGACATGATGTTCCAACAGAATAATAGAAGAATGTCACCAAGTTTAGGGTAGACCGCGTATACAGGTTATTCCAACAGAATAATAAATAATGGAATAACAGAATTTCTCTTCATGAATACAAAAGAAATAATACCCCTTACGGGTACAACAAATAATATCTCTTACCTTTGAAAGAAGAGTATTCCGACTGGTAGGGCGAAAATATACTCGAAGAAACTTGTACTACGCTCAAAGCTTTCTTAAACTCTAAAGAAATACGCTCAAGATTATAGAAGAAGAACTCTCTCTCTCTCTCTCTCTATAGTATCTCTCTCTAGAGTTTCAGTAAATTCGTAAGAAAATAATTAAGGAATGAGCTTCTATTTATAGAAAAATGGAATGCATAGTAACTAATCCATGAATGGTCCAGATTGATTTACTTTAATCTGACGGTCCATATTTAAAGAAAAATCTTTTAAATAAAATATAATATATTCTATTTATAGAATAACTTTAATAAAGTATTTTGTTTTATATAAAAGATGTTTCTGTTTTATTACGTTAATAATACGAATAAAACAAAACTTCATTATCGCTAAATAATTCATATTATTAATTGACAATAATTGAATCAAACTGAGTGACTAATCACGTAAGCCTCAATAATCAATACCGTATGCTACTATGCAACCACACGTATTACTGTACTTTTACTACCGAGTAGTTCAACAGTATCAACGGTAAAACTTCCGCCGTTATTTTTAATAAAATATTTTTGTCGTTTTCTCAATCCGACAATAATTCCGTTGTGGGGTCCACCAATAATTGTGCCGTCGTACGAATATTCCCCGACAAAAATAATATTCTCCGACCAATCGAATATAATACAACAACTTGCATACTTTGTAAAATTTATAAATATTACCCACAACTATAACATTATCTCAAATTCACACCATAATATTAAAAAAATATTTCGAAAAAAATTAAATCTTTATTCATAAAATCTGGGGTTTCACAATATTCCATAATATTGTTTGATCAAACGGGTTGAGATCTTCCAATTGATGCGTATTTTAGAATGAATTTCTCTATTAATGGGGATACAGAGAAAACAATGAAGAGATAATAAAAACTTACGCTCAATTGGGGACCATGACCCCTTATAAAGAAAACTGCCGTGTGATGAAACTGCTAAATAGCAGTTACTATCTTTTAGTATTTTTAAATTGGACCCTCATCAATTTAAAAATACAAATCCGATCTCTATACATTAATACCATGACAAACATACCCTTAAGCCTACTTAAAACTTAATTAAATCACTTAAATTTAGACTTATACATGATAATACACATTAATAATATACATGTGTGGTCCCAATTAAGATAAATAAAAAATTAATCCAACAATCTCCCACCGGACCACATATGTATTCTAAGAAATGTGTTTAACTTTAGCGAGCTCCTGAAATTTGTTTTCATGTTCTAAAGGGTATCCAAACAATCTCGTCCATTAGCTACATTAATATAGGATCAAAGCGGTCTTCATTACAATAGCCGTAATTGGACCTATCAATGGTCTCGTATGCCAACATAGCTAAATAACATAGATCAATCATGGATGCATAACATGGAAATTACATGTAATGTGATTCACACACGCCTATTTCCAACTGGTCCTACTTAATTAACTTTAGTGAGATCAATACTTCAATATACTTAATAGAGTGTAGTAAACTGAATATTTTAATTCTGCAGAAAATATATAAATAAAATTTGTAGTTTTAACATAGAGTAATAATCCAAATACAAACTCCCACTAAACTATAGTATCCTCAAATAGAATAACACCCATATGAGCAGTGTGCTCGTGAAAGACATTTGGTGATAATCCTTTTGTGAGCGGATCCGCTATCATGGAGTTTGTCCCAATGAGCTCTATAGAAATCTGTCCATTCTGCACTCTTTCTTGTACAACGAGAAACTTGATTTCAATGTGCTTTGACTTTGTTGAGCTTCTGTTGTTGTTGGAATATAATACCGCTGATTTATTGTCACAATATAATTTTAATGGTCTGTCAACACCCTCCAAAATTCACAGCCCAGTGACAAAATTTCGAAACCATATTCCATGATTTGATGCCTCATAACATGCTACAAACTCTGCAGCCATGGTAGACGAAGCAACGAGCATCTGTTTTGCAGACCTCCATGAAATCGCTCCACCAGCCAATAAGTAAACATAGTCTGAAGTGGATCTCCAGCTATCTTGGCACCCAGCAAAATCAGAATTGGAATACCCAATGATCTCTAACCGATCCGATCTCTTATATGTGAGCATATAATCCTTTGTTCTCTGTAAATACCTCATAACCTGTTTGACTGCCTTTCAATGATCCATGCCAGGATTACTTAAATATCTGCCTAACATGCCAACTATGAACGCAATATCCGGACGCGTACATACTTGAGCATACATTAGACTCCCTACAGCCGATGCATATGGAATCTTTTGCATTTCTTTAATTTCAAGGCTATTCTTTGGGCATTGACTGAGACTAAATTTGTCTCCTTTAGCGACCGGGGTTTTACCTGATTTACAATTTTGCATGTTAAACCTATTGAGAACTTTCTCAATATAGTTCCTTTGTGACAATCCCAATATACGCCGAGAATGTTCTCGGTGTATCTCAATCCCTAACACAAAAGAAGCATTACCAAGATCTTTCATTTCAAAGTTCTTTGATAGAAATCTCTTGGTGTCATGCAACATGTCTATGTCATTTATGGCAAGTAATATGTCATCGACATATAAAACTAGAAAAATATGTTTACTCCCACTGAATTTGTGATACACACAATTATCAACAATATTTATTTCAAAACCATATGAAACAATGACTTGATGAAATTTGAAGTACCACTGACGAGATGCCTGCTTGAGTCCATAGATGGATTTTGTCAATTTACAAACCATATTCTTTGGGTCTCCAGACACAAAGTTTTCAAGTTGCACCATATAAATTGTTTCTTCAATGTCACCATTGAGAAATGATGTTTTGACATCCATTTGATGTAACTCAAGGTCAAAATGTGCAACAAACGCCATAATTGTCCTAAAAGAGTCTTTCGAAGAAACCAGAGAGAAAGTCTCTTTAAAGTCAATTCCTTCTTTTTGAGTAAAGCCTTTAGCCACAGGACGTGCCTTATTACCATTACCATTTGAATCCCTTTTGGTTTTAAATATCCATTTGCAACCTACGGGTTTCACACCATACGGTAATGGAGCAAGTTCCCAAACTTTATTGTCTTGCATAGACTTGTACTATTCATTCATGGCTTCAATCCATTTTTGAGAGTTAGAACTTTGCATGGCTTGCCAAAAATTAATTGGATCATCTTCCGGCATTCCATTTTCTACCTCCTGTTCTTGAAGATACACGATATAATCATTTGAAATTGCAAATTTTCTTTCTCTCGTGGATCGCCTTAATTGCTCAGATTCTTGAGGTTGTTGAGTTACAGGTATAGAAACTTGCACATTGTCAAAAATAGTAGTAGGAATTGAGTTTTCTCCTTCTTCCTCCTGAAAGACAATGTTCCTGATTTGATTTCTTCCCCCAAACTCAACATCCTCAAAAAATGTTGCAGTTCCCGTCTCAAAAATTGACTTACTAGTGAGATCATAAAACTTGTAACTCCGTGATCGTTTTGCATAGCCAATAAAGTAGCTGCTAACAGTTTTGGAGTCCAAATTCCTTTCACGAGGCTTATAAGGCCTCGCTTCAGCAAGACATCCCCAAACACGTAAGTGCTTTAGACTAGGCTTTCGCCCAACCCAAAGTTCATACGGTGTTTTTGCAGTTGCTTTTGTTGGCACCCGATTGAGGATATAAGTTGCTGTCTTTAGAGCCTCACCCCAGAGTGACTCTGGTAAAGTAGATTGACTAATCATACTTCTTACCATATCCTTAAGATTCCGGTTTCGTCTCTCAGATACACCATTCATACTAGGCTACCTTAGCATAGTGTACTATGGGACAATTTCACATTCCTCTAGGTATTTAGCAAACGGTCCTGGACATTGTTCACCTGAGCCGTCATATCTGCCGTAATATTCACCACCACGATCAGATCTGACCTTTTTAATCCGTTTATTGAGTGGTAACTCAACTTCGGCCTTAAATGTTTTGAACACATTCAAAGACTGCGATTTTTTATGTATAAGAAATAGGTAACCATATCTAGAATAGTCGTCTATGAATGTTATAAAGTATTGTTGACCATTCCAAGAAGCTGTAGGGAATAGACCATAAATATCTGTATGTATTAATTCTAAGACGACTGTAATTCGATTGACACCTATTTTCTTCGTTTTAGTCTGTTTTCCCTTGATACAATGAACACAGACATCAAAGTCAGAAAAATCAAGGGAGTCCAAAATCCCTTCAGACACAAGACGCTCAACTCTTGATTTAGATATGTGACCTAGGCGTTTGTGCCATAATGAGGTTGAATTTTCTTTATCTAATTTTCTTTTAGTACCACGCGTTTCCATATGCAAGGTTTCATTGTAAGATGAAATAGTTTTCAGCAAATATAGATTATCAAAAAAATTAAGTAAACCGGTACCAACTATATTCGAATTAATAGACAAATTAAAATTCTTATTTCTAAAAGAACAATAATAACCGAATTTGTCCAATGCAGAAATAGAAACTAAATTTTGTCTAAATGACGGTACAACAAAAGTGTCTTTTAAATCCAAATAGTAACCAGTACTTAACAACGATCTAAAATGTCCTATTGCCTCCACCTCCACTGATTTGTCATCACCCACATAGATACGTCTTTCAGCATCAGTTGGCATTCGGGAGTGCAGGCAACCCTGCATAGAAACAGAAATGTGAGTAGTAGAACCAGAATCTACCCAACCAAGTGTTTTTTGGTACTGAAGTTAAATTGATTTCAGAATAGACCAAAACATGAAATGTACCTTTCTTTTCACGCCAGGCAGCAAATTTGGTACAATCCTTCTTTTTATGTCCAGGCTTACCACAAAAGAAACAATCATTTTCAGACTTTTGTTTCTTTTGCCCCGGACCCTTAGGAACATTAACTTCTTTTCCTCTATCTTTCTTTTTGCCCTTGCCTTTAGAGGTGCTTGCCAAATGAGCACTTTCGGTCCTATCTTGCTTCAATCTTTCTTCTTCTTGCACACAAAATGAAATGAGTTCATTGAGAGTCCATTTCTCCTTCTGGCAGTTGTAACTTACTTTAAACTGACTGAATTGTGCAGGAAGAGAAATTAGAATCAAATGTACAAGTATAGCATCCGATAAATCAAGCTTTAGTGCCTTAAGCTTTGAAGCAAGATGAGACATCTCCATGATGTACTCCTTGACATTACCCTTGCATTTGTACTTCATTGAAATCAAGCTTGCTAAAAACGTGCTTGTTTTAGACTTATCGTTTTTGACAAAACGGTTCTGAATTTCATAAAGAAACTCAATGGCTGTGATATTGTCATTTGTAATTGCACCTCTAAATGCTTCTGGAATACCACGCTTCATGATCATAAGACTTAGCTTGTTCGAACGGTCCCACTTTTCAAAGTACCCAATTTTCTCGGGAGTACTTTCTTTAGTGAGTTCATTCGGTTTCAGCATTCTTAATGCCAAGTCTATGTCCATGCAGCCAATAACAATTAATATGTTCTCTTTCCAGTCCTTAAAATTTGTTTCATTTAACATTGGAACATTATTCATGTTAGCAGATATAGCAGTAGTAGACATTAAAACTGAATAGAGAACAAATATAAAAAATTAATAAACTAATATGTTCATATTTAAATAACCAAATAAATAATCTTTAAATTGATTAATTTTATGACAACATTTTAAGATACCTAGCACAACATTAATATCATGTCTTTGGACAGTGATATTAATTATAATTGGTACTCATGTTAAAATATATAAACAATGACAATAATTATGTTAAATAATAAATCCATGTTTGCATGAATTCATTATTCATATTAAGTTACATGGATAAGTATCACATGTTTATCATCACAAATATGTATGAAATTCGATCAAATATGAACCCATCTTTAGATCGATTAATATTTGCTTGAATTATACACATACACGAACATCTAAACAATCTAAACAAAACAATCTAGCCAAGAGAGGTCACTTTAGTGACATCCGTTTTAATTGATTATTATTAATTAAATGGACAAAACATGATTTATTTTATCTACATCCATGGCTCTGCACTATTATAATTATAACATACAGAAATGGCCAAAACACCATGTACAGTACTACAAAAGTTATTGCCTTACATGTTCTTTATACATAATATTGAACACAATCATACAGTGTGACAGATAGACTGATTTGAACATTTTTTTTTTATTTATGAAATAACAGTTTGTCACAAACCAATCATACAGTGTCATGGACACTTACGAAACTTGATTATACAATTTGGTTAATCATACATGTCACGTCAGTTTTCTTAGTCTATATATATATAGTACAAGTCTGTATCATATATATAATACAAGTCTGTGATTATATATATATACAGTGCAAGTCTATGATCATATTCATTAAATGATGCCCAATAATAATACTAATATTACATTCTCTCTCTCCCCATCGAATTGAATGCTACGTAATACTAGTACTAGCGTGGAGTATAATACATGTCTATCCTGTTAATTATATATATATAACTAACTAATACTCCTATATAAACCGCAACAGGGCGCAAAAGCAGGTTTCGCCATTTTTTATTTTTTTTTATAAAATCTCCAAAATTCATAAATTATCTATGAATCAAACATGGATGGCTCAGATTCTATAATATTGTTTGATTAAACGGGTTGAGATATTCTAATTGATGCGTATTTTAGAATGAATTTCTCTGTTGATGGGGATACAGGAAAAATAATGAAGAGATAATAAAAACTTACGCTCAATTGGGTACCATGACCCCTTATAAAGAAAACTGTCGTGTGATGAAACTGCTAAATAACAGTTACTATCTTTTCGTATTTTTAAATTGGCCCCTCATCAATTTAAAAATACAAATCCGATCTCTACACATTAATAACATGACAAACATACCCTTAAGCCTACTTAAAACTTAATTAAATCACTTAAATTTAGACTTATACATGATAATTCACATTAATAATATACATGTGTGGTCCCAATTAAGATTAATAAAAAATTAATCCAACATAATGGAGTTAATGGAGTCGCAGTGATCGACGACGTTAATGGATCGACATCGTTAATGGAGTTAATGGAGTCGCCGGTTAGGTAGCGGCCGCCGGCAAGAGGGTAGAGAAAGCACGAAACTTAACAAGGAGATCTTCACATTCTTTTCTACCAGAATAGAAGGCACACAGGAAGCTTAACAAATAAATATAGTACTCTCTCCATCCCATAATAACTGTCGCTTTAGCTTGATGCACATGGATTAAGAAAGTCATTTAGTGCTATCATTTATTAATTAAAATTGGTGTGAAATTTCATCACTACCCCTTTATGGAATTGAAAACAATTAATACAAGAGAAAAATTTCTTGGGACAATGAGAGAAGGTAGGGGTGATATAGGAAAGTAAATAATTGTTTCTCCTAGAAAGTTGTAAACGACAAATAAATTGAGAAAAAAATTTCCTTCTAAAACGACAATTATTATGGGATGGAGGTAGTATTAATTAAGGGTAAAATAGTAAAATTACAACTATTCTTAATCTTTGGGAAACTCTCTAGAACGTTTATTATTTTGGTATGGAGGAAGTATTAAATTACGAAATACTAAAAATTAAATTGTGGACGGGACTATATCAATCGTTCCTCATATGAACGCTCAAGTTCTTAAACCTGAATTAACAACATTGAGTTCCTATATATATAGAAAATAGAAAATTTTGAACTAAATTCTCGTGTTTTCAACATATTTACATAACTTTACCATAAAAACATGTTGCATTAAATGGAGACATTAATTTGAGAAAATATACGGGGTAACCAATTAGATAGACTAAGCAATTATGCTCCACTCGCATTTAAATTATGATTAGCCCGATTCATATTCGTCTTCGAATTCCAATAACCCGAATTGTTCCTTTTCAACAAACCCAGCGCTATTTCATTACCCATAATCCGACCCGTATCCACACCCATCGTTATTAATTAAGCCTTAGAAAGTGCTCATAGTAGTAGTGGTATTTATTCATTTCACTTTCCAGCATCAAAACCCTCGTTTTCAGAGGTTCAAATTCATAGGCAGTAGAGAGGTCTGAAATCCCCCCGGTAGCCACCGCCATGGAAAGCGCATTCGCCAGTGCTTCGGCAATCGGCGACCAGAGGCAAAAGATCGAACAGTACAAACACATCCTCGCCTCCGTTATTTCCTCAAACGACATCGTACAAGCCCAGAAGTTCATCGAACACAGTTATTACAAGCTTTTTTCTTTCCTTCAATTTATTTAATTTTATTTAACTAGTGCTTTAATTTCTTAATTTTGGTGTTTTTTTGGGGGGATTTTTTAGTTTTATCGGACGATGTTCCTCTGGTGGTTTCGCGTCAGCTTTTACAGACCTTTGCGACTGAGTTAGGTAGGTTAGAGCCGGAGACCCAGAAACAGATTGCTAATTATACCCTCACGCAGATACAGCCTCGTGTGGTTTCGTTTGAAGAACAGGTTCGTTTTTAGCACGATTATATCTTACAATGCTGAAATCTTATTTGTCTTTGATAATATTATAGGGTTTTCGGGATTGTTACGTGTGCATTTTATTGTTATTTGCATTGATTGTTAATAATTTGATTTTTAGATTATTGTTGTTGTTGTAAACCCTAGTCTTACAATGCTGAAATCTGAATGTTTTTAGTTGTTCATGTTTTGCGACTTTGAGAAGCTTGTGGACACGCCTAACTTATTGAAAAATTAAGGTTATGAAGGGAAACCCATGGGTAATAGTCATAGGGATTTTGAATAGTAAAGTTAGTTTAGTGGCAGTTAAGCATAAGAGCCTTAAATGTCATTGGTTCAATACTCCACAACAGCAATGAATGATAATGGTTTCCTCGAAGAACTTAGTTTTACTATGGGATGGACTTCTATTCTTCTCCTGCATTCATAGAGTAACCAAAGGAAATATAGAGTTCTAAGTAGACTACCTGTTTAAAGTTAAGAGAATATTTTTCTACTAATTGTTTCTTGTTTGCAGTTACATGAGGTGGTAAGCAAGGCATATCTTTTAGAATTGTGTTCCAAGCTCTTGCTTTCTCTCAACTTGGATCAATTTTCGTAGTTAATTTTGTATAGGATTGATTTTTCTCAAGAGTGAGCAAAATATTCCGATTGCTCTTTATGTTGCAGTGATTAGGATATTTTGAAGGCATTATGTAATATTCTAACAATTATATTTTGTTTATGATTGTTTGATAAATTAATTTTCCGATATAAAGAGTTAAGTATTAGGATGATAGGGTTTGATCCGTGTGACATTGTTATCGTGGATGATGTGTATTTCTTTTGTTATTTTTTCAGACTTTTTAATTTTATTTAGAGTACCCGTAATAAGTGGTTTATTATGTTAGTTTTATTCTTTCAAGGCTTCCATCTTTTTCTAGGAAAAGTTCGTTGGTTCTTATAAAAGGCCTAGACACACTTTTATTAGTATTGATATTGAGAATTATTCCAGTTGATTGCGATCAATATTTACTCTTCTCTGGTTGAGGATCCTTGGGATAGTGGAGGCACAGAGCTTCAATTATTTTCTCCAAATTCAAGCTTTCATAATCTTGTCATGCATCAATTCATATTTATAGCTTGTTTTATTTTCTTGTGAGAGTTGCAGGTGTTAGTCATTAGAGAGAAACTGGCAGACTTATATGAGTCTGAACAGCAATGGTCAAAGGCAGCACACATGCTTAGCGGCATTGATCTCGACTCTGGAATGAGGTAAGCTGCTTCTTATATTTTATCCACAGAGTATCTTTCCAGACATTCTTTAAAATCTGCTAAAGATTATCATGATTTGTTTTATTGTTGTTTCTGCAGAGTGATTGATGATACATTCAGGTTATCAAAATGTGTCCAAATTGCTCGTCTGTACCTTGAGGTAATACCAGGCTTGTTTAGTAGTTTATTGCTTATAATTTGATAGATCAAATTGTGCACTGTTTCACATCATACTTTTGGGCATTAAGATTTCCTGGTGCTGAGACGGGTTGTAAAATCCATTATTTGAGCACGTATTTTTATTTATGCATGATAGTTGTGCATGCATTGAGGACCAAGAGAATTTCTATTCATTGTTCGTTTATAAGTTCGGAATATGGTAAATGGTCTTCTTTGTGTAGTAGGCAAAAGAAGCTCTAATCATTGCCTATGCTCTTTGCAATGACGAGTCATGATTTTGGACATGGAATTATTCTTTCATTAGAATTTGGGATGAATCATGTATTTGAAATATTTATGGTATATGGATGCACTAAGAGTTGTCATTATAATTTGGTAAAGTCTAAGCTGTTTTGGCATGAATTCATTCTAAACCATATTTCAAACTGATAATGAACAATATTTTTTAATTCCTGCTACCAATGGGCAATTATAACGAAGCAAGCAAAGGTCAGTTATATCTTGCACATTGACTGGCATAGCTGCTATAATTGTTCAAGCCAAAGAAGGATTCCCACTCCAAATATCCTGTGTGGACTTATACATGTATATAAGCAATGGTAAAGGGTGCATAAAATACATTAAACATGCATGGTCGGCAATTTCTCTCATGATTACTATCAATGTTATTGGAGTATTTGAATGGTCACACTTGTTGGGTAAATGTTGGATCAATACATCAGTCTCTCCCATCCTAATTTCATTCATGTGTGAGGGGTGAGGAGGGGATCAGGACAAAGGAGCCCGACTGCTAAATCCTAGTTTAATTGTTGTGATCTATAACTTCATTGAAGATTTTGGCTGTTTCTTTGGCAGGACGATGATGCTGTTAATGCAGAAGCCTTTATCAATAAAGCGTCATTTTTGGTTAGCAACAGTCAACATCAAGTATTGAATTTGCAGTACAAGGTTAATGGTCTTTGACATTAAGTGAGAGTAATTACGTTAATGGTTGGAAATGTCATCACCAATTGAACACGTTGTTCCTTCTCCTTATTTTAGGTTTGTTATGCAAGGATTTTAGATTTAAAGAGGAAATTCTTGGAAGCTGCTCTGCGATATTACGACATCTCACAAATTGAGCAGCGACAAATTGAAGATGAGTATGTATTCTAGGAAAAAGTTGATTTATTATCATGGACTTATTTATGAATATTTTCTTTCCGATCTTCCCGCTTCTCTTTGTTAGTTTGGCTGTGGTTAGATAAGGCCAGACCATATATAACAAAGAAATAAGAATAGAAAGAACCATACGACTATATGAGTTTATTTTGGTGGCAATTTTTCGTGAGCAAGTTGAAAATGTCCTTTCACCTTTCTCTAGTAATAAGGCAGACTTCAAAGCTCCAACCTATACAAAGGACTGCCTGCATTATTACTAAGTGCTATTTCTATTCAGGCCAGTGGAACTTTCTTTGTCAAAGAAAGTCATTATGCGTTAGACATTAATGCATCTATTTCTTTTTCGTTAGCAGTCCTTCCTTGAGCTGGGTTTTTATCCTATCTATTTATCTCTTTTTTTCAAGAGAATATTTAGGAATCTCTCTTCATATATTTTGAAACTAGATAAAGCTTTTAATTTTAGAGAAGTCCGGGGTTCAGGTCACTTAAACTTTTGATTGATGTTAGTTTCTTCTATAAAAGTGACTATCATTGCCGTAATTTTTTATCAACTGGGTTTAGTAATTAATAAGGCTGGGTTTTTAAAAAAATATTAGCCTAGCGGCATAAATTTGCATGTTGGTTCATTCTGTACCATCTTCCTTGTATTTCAAGTCATGTTTAAACTGCTGTTAATTAAATGAAAAATGTTTTTCAAGTAGGCAATGTTATTTGACGATTGTTTTCTGGCAGAGTGATCGACGAAGAGGCATTAGAGCAAGCTCTAGCTGCTGCTGTGACATGCACAATTCTGGCTGCTGCAGGTCCTCAACGTTCTCGTGTTCTTGCGACTCTTTACAAAGTAAACATTTAGCAGTTACACATTGCTTCTTATTACATTACCTGCTCACTCCAGTCCTTGGAAATTATGAACATCAACATCGAAGCCAAATGCATTTTTCTGAATTAAGCTGAACTACTGATAATTTTTTTACAGGATGAGCGTTGCTCCAAATTGAAGATTTATCCTATTTTGCAGAAGGTACTCCTATCTTTCATGTGTAATCATGCTGAAGCACGTCCACCACATGTCCTTTCTCTAACATGTTATTTCTAACATGCATCCTATTTAATATGCGTTCCTTTCCAGAAACATAAGTTCCTGCATGGCAGTTACCCGCATGTAATCTTAATATTTAGATTCAGACATTGTGAAGATATGTGTATTTGGCAGTTTTTATTTAAGCTGCTGTATACTCTCACAGCTAGATCTAATATGGAGTTTTTAGGTATATTTGGAGAGAATCTTGAGAAAACCAGAGATCGAGGCATTTTCTGAAGAGCTAAAAGCACACCAGGTTGCAATTTTTCTTTGTAATATTTTTCCCCAGTATAGAAATTTCATAAAAGAATCACTTTTGGAGGGTAGCCATTATGCGTACTAACATTCTGTTCTGTTAACAGAAAGCACTTTTGCCTGACAATTTTACTGTGCTTGATCGTGCTATGATTGAGCATAACCTCTTGAGTGCAAGCAAACTATATACCAATATAAGGTACGAAATGTTGCTGTTTCTTTTTATATATTAATTTACACTTTCTCTGGTATAATTCCTCTCTCTGTTGACTGATATTTGTCTTGCTTATTTACAACTCTCATAGCTTTGATGAGTTGGGCACATTGCTAGGCATTGCTCCCAACAAGGTAAACTTCTATCAAATGAACCCGCAAGTTTCCCTGTTTATCTCTTTTTTCTGCTGCTTACGATCAATTCAAATCTAATTAAGGTTTGGGTTGGTTTTGTATTTGCAGGCCGAGAAAATAGCATCAAGGATGATCTACGAAGACAGAATGAGGGGCTCTATTGATCAAGTATGCTCTTTTCTTAATTGTAACACCACTTCTCACCTGTTAGTGCCAGATGTGAAATATATAGTTCACTGTCCCCATCCACTCCCCCCCCCCACAAAAAAAAAAGAAAAAAAGAATTTAATGTGGACGTAGTTTTGCTTGATGAAATGGTGAAATAACAGAAGTACCATTAATGAATTAAGTGAACTGATAAAACCACCCTTATTTTAGTGTTTTGCCACATCCGTGTTTGTTTATCCATTTTAGTTTACCATTAGTTTATCCATGTTATTTTATTTTAGTTTACCATTAGTTTATGATTGCCACCCTTATTTTAGTGCTTTGCAAAGAGAGAGAAGAAATTTTCTTTTGTTGTAGTGCACACTAGTGCTAAACTTCTTATTGACATTGGAGTCTTATTTTGGTGCTTTTTCATGAAAATTTCCAAATGTTAGGTTGAAGCTTTCATACATTTTGAGGATGACACTGAGGAACTGCAGCAGTGGGATCAACAGGTGATTTATTTCTTTTCTATAGCTTGTTGCAATGTGGCTGAATTTTTTTCAGAAATAGTAGAATTTAGCTTCTTTTTAGGATATATAATTTATTGATATTGTGAGTGCTATTCATCATTTTATTTTCGTCATTATCTTCCTTACTTGATACTCTACTTTGTAGCTCCCAACCCCTTGCCCGTCTTCTAACCTAACCAGGCCTCTATGTTTATGGCAGATTGTTGGACTTTGCCAGGCATTGAATGACATTCTGGACAGCATGGCGAAGAAGGGCTTACCAATCCCTGTGTGAAGTCATAATTTTTTGATTGTAAACTGGATTGGTGCACGAATGCTTGAAGGTTTATTTGATATTTGGCACCGATGTAGATATTATTAGTACAAGTCTTACTGTCCCAATTTTAGAGGGCATAAGCCACTTGCGCCTTATTATGACGGCTTGTTGTCAACTTAAAAGTGTTCTTATGAAGTTAAAAAAAATGATCCAGACATTATTATTAGTAAAGATTCAAAAAAGACCAAATGAAGCAACACTAACAGGACTATTATTATTAATAAAAATGAGATCCAGACTCCCATGTGAAGAGATGCAGTCAAAGCATGTGTCAACAGGGTAGGGTACATCCACATTGGCTGAACAAACTAATCCAACAAACAAGAACTGATGTATAGAGTTTGTTCAGTGAATATGGCAAGAATTTGATAATATACTACATTACACCTCCTTCACATTGTTCCCATCAGCATGCAAATATCAATATTCCACAACATAGGAAACCAATAGCTACTATTTTGAGACCAAATGCCATAGGCTGATAGCCTAGTGGTAACGATTCTGCCTCTATTGTGCAAGGTCACGAGTTATAAATTTTTCTTAGGTTCCCCTCCTAGACGGTTCCTCTTAGACCCCTAGGATTGAAACTTATTTCCAGAATTCAATTGAAATAAAATATGAAAAAAAGAAACAAAAAAGAAGCTACTAATGTCCATTTTCTCCAAAAAAAAATTATTTTATTTTTCGCTCCAGAAAGCAGAGTATATTGTTCAAGAGATTCTACAATGAAAAAGTAACAATTTTTTATATTATTTCTTTATCACATATCTAGTGTGGCAAAGGTACAATTATAGCGAGCTCACATAATGCACGAACATGGTCTGGGGATAAAATTTCAAAGGGAACTGACTCGGTGTAATATGTGGAAACAGTACCTGGAAATAAGATTACAAATTAATTGCTCTCTTCTACAACTGGACTGTTTACGTATAAGCTCTCTCTTCTTTTTGGGTAAGCTGTAGATTCTAGATTTGCTCCCCTAAATTTCAACTCTGATGTCCTAAAATTTGGATCTACAGAAGCAGGTCTAGAATTGGTATCAGCAGATTTTGGCCTATAGGAGCTGGCGGTTCCACCAGGATACCGGGATGGAGAGCCATACCTTCGTGTTGGACCTCTTAGACCACCACCTCTCAACTCCGTAACTTCACTTCTAGAAGAAGAATCTATGAAAGATCTGTCCCCGGAACCAGATCCTAATGGAGATCCATTTGTTGCTGACACCGAAGTAAAAGGATCTTCAGGTCCCCATAAGGAATAAGCTTCTTTCTTATTGGCAAAAAATTTCCATGCTCCAAATATGAACAGAATAAAAAACAATACGGGACTGCTCCATAAGATGGTATTGAATTCTCCTCTGTAAATTGGTAGGTTAGACCGATACATTCCCACATATCCACTTCCAAGACTGAGAATAACCAGCTTTTCATGATCACTTGCTATTAATGGTATTACTCCTTTCTTTTGGGCATCTAATTCCATCGCTTGATAATTGAGAAATGATGCTACAATCTCATCAAGACCGGCAGAGAATAGAAGTCGAGGCCCACCAGCCCTAATATAATTTGGAGATGAAACATTGTAGACGAAAACCTTCTCCTGGCTAACAACAAGCAAATAACCTTTAATAGCCTGGAAAGCTAGAGGCTCATTCATATCAAACTTCTTCATGGATCTAATCCTGCATTTGAAGTTCATTATATCACCTAAAAGTAACACATGAATCAAATCACCCTCTGAAGTAAAACCATATGCTTTCGACCGCTCTGTGGCATCAAACACATAATTCCGAGCAACAGAATTGTTCAATCCTTCACAATCGGACTCCCTAATTTTCATGGTCCTCAAATCCAATGATCCCGCGCCAGTCTCAGTAAGAAACAAGAGCCTTTGCTTCAAGAACACAAGTGGCCTGCTTGATGGCACAGCCAACCCATGAACTGACCCATTCTCCCTGAAAACCTTAATTTTTCCACTAACATCTGTAGATAAAATGTACCTCGTCCTTCCAACGTGATGTACTTCTAAGATGGTTATTGGTGACCCACCTTCCTCAATCTCAGATACAACAAATTTCCCGTTAGTTTCCATACGAAGCGTATTCCATTCCTCTCCACTCGAAACCTCCCAAATCCTATGCACCAAAATGACTCCATTTCCATGTCCCGTAACCAATACACTCTCATTCTTATAAGACGACATGTAAGTTAACATGGTTGTAACAGGGGAATTCGACAATGTATAAAACTCAAGCAAGACATCCCCATTTCTTGAAAACACGTAAACTCTCCCTTGATCATCCCCAACGGCAACATACTTACTCAACCCCTCCAAATCTTTCAATGGCAACACACTAACACACATGGCATTTGAATCCAACTTCACAGCAGCCACAAACTGAAACCTCTCCGACCAGAACAGACTATGCTTTGTAACCGACACAGCTCCAACTCTCTCTCCATCTCTCACATTACTTTCAGAGCCATCATCCTCAACATTCTCAGCCAACCCACCATCCCCCCTCTTCCTTTTATCAACTTTAACTTTTACTTGAAGAGGGTTCTTATCATCAAAAGCTCCAATCTTCGGAGACTCCGAAACCAATGATTCTAACCTAGACACCAATTCAGTAAGGTTTTTCACTAGCTCTTCAAGCTTTTCTATCTGAACTTCATGTTGATTCACTACATTTAGATCATTTATCTTGTTGGGTATGTAGGATATCATGTGATCTTGTTCATCTAAATTAGCAGAGCTTGTGTTTGCATAAACCTTAGAAATGTGAAAAATAACAAAAATTAACAGCAAACAGAGAGAGAAAGACTTGCCTTTATAGGAAACTGCCATTGATTGAAAAATTGTTGCTTCGGGTTCACAGCTATTGGATCATTATTAGCTTTGTGATAATACCCAGATCTCTGTTTTGATGGTATGAGAGTTGAACTGGGGCGATGTGAATTTTTGTGGGGTTCGGAGATAATGGGTTGTCTTATTTTGACTTGTGGATTTAGGGCAAGATTTCTGATTTTCAGGCGAAATTTCTTAGCAAGACTGGCAGGCAGGCAGACAGGTACCATGGTAATAAGGAGAGGCAATTATTCACTGCGGTCCGTCTTAGATTCAGTTTTAAGCACGTTAGCTTTAAGAGAGACACGTGGTATGTTTGAGAGATTTAGCATTTACTAGATACAAACCCCCGCGTTGTGGCGGAATTATTTAAATTTTTAATAATAAATATGTGCGTACAATTAATAAATTAAAATATAATAAAAAAAATAGTATATTATTGTGCGATGATCAAATAGTATAATCGGATTAGAGATAAGTAAAAAAAAAAGACCATAACACATTTAAAACGAATAAGTCTAAAAGAGTAAATTTGTACTAAATAAAGGCAATAATTAAAAAGTAAATTGTACACGGGTCTCGAGAGTGTGGATTAGAACCAAAACTGTGACGCCTCCAAAATAGGTATACATCACCTATTCTAAGTCGTCAAATACATGGTACAGAATATAAATACAATCTTTAATATACCACAAGAGAGCTGTGAGTTTTAATACAAATATTGTCTTCTAGACAATATCCACTCTCAGAATAAGTCCCCATTACATTTATTGTCACACTATTTAACAGAATAGTGAGTACTACTAATACTATCATCTGGTCTATCACTCCGTTCCCCGACTCGTCCCAACTATATTCTCATTTTCTGAAGAGAACAGTGAAAGAAAGGGTGAGCTCAGCTAGCCCAGTAAGAAATATTATGACTAAGATAATGCAGAATAAATTATCATTAGCCTTCAACAGTGTTAAACTGATAAAATATAACAAACATCAAGTTTAACTGCAGCGGAACAAGCAATCCATTATAAGAGTCAAGTAGAGAATAAAATCTACTATCTTCTATGATTTAAAAAGTTTTTTATGGCTTTTATCGCTGGGACCCAGTTTAATAAATAATTCACATCATCCATGCACTACAGCCAATGATATTTATGTATTCATCAGCGGTTATGATTATGCCAACAACTGTCTCTCAATGCACTACGGACCAATGATGACTTTTACCACATCATTTGTAACATTACGGTCATGATTATACCGATTAATCCCTGGTCATGAAGTCCATCTATGCACTACAGGCCACAGATGACTTTCAACATAATATAAACATGAGGATGATAACAATGACATAATAATTCAATAAAACAAGTTTAAGAATTAATTTATCCAGGAACCAATAACGTCTAAATTGTCAACATGATACTGCTTTGTGGAGTAAAATTCAAGCATGCTCAGAAGAATATTTTCACAAAAGAACACTAGATGAAGCGCAAATATCAATGATATTCCACTAATCTCATGAAGTATAAAAACCAAAACTTTAATCAACTGAGTATAATAAAGAATGGAATAACAAAAGAATTCACCAAGCATGCGATAGACCGCACAGACAAGTTATTCCAACAGAAAAATAAATAGTGGAACCAGGTCATGCGTAAACGCACCGACAGGATATTCTGACAGAATAATAAATAATGGAACCAGGTCCGGCGTAAACGCACAGATAGGATATTCCGACAGAATAATAAATAATGGAACCAGGTCCGGCATAAATGCACAGACAAGATATTCCGACAGAATAATAAAAATATAATAACAGAAGAATTTCACCAAGTATAGGGTAGCCCGCGTATACATGTTATTCCAACAGAATAATAAAGAATGGAATAACAGAAGTTCTCTTCATGAATAAGAAAGAAAGAATACACTTTACGAGTACAACAAATGTGACGAATGAGATTTTATAATTTAATTTTAATATTTATTGAATTAAATAAATATTTTTTTTCGATGATTTAATTATTGGATTAAATAATTATTTGATGCAATTGTGGTAGATTAAATTAATTATATGTGCTACATTTATTAAATTAATGTAAAGAATTTTTATTATCAAAGTATGTGATTATGTGAGCTTATTGTATTAAAAGAAATATTTAATAAGCATATTGGTATTTTAATTAATTTAATTATTAATTAGAGAGTTAATAATTTGACATTATTTATTAATGAGAAAATTAATTATGTGACTATGTGAAATTATGAGAAGTTATTATATTTTATTGATATTAAATAATACATTGGATTATTTTATATGGAATGTGACAATTTCAAACTATATGATAAAGTTTATTAAATTAAATGGCTTTTGAAATCTATTCTAACTAGTCAAACGGAGCCCTAATGGGAGTTGAACCAGTTACCCATGTTAGGCAACTGACCTCCATAACGCGCGTCAATTTTCCTTTTTTTTTAACAATATGTCTTCTCTTTTCTTCATTATTTTGCTAAGTTGAGAGTCAAAGAGAATTCAAGAGAGAGTTCAGAGAATTTGTGAGAACTCAGTGATTGAAGAAAGAATCTAAGTCTACATATATATACTTTATTCTCAGGGTAATCTCTCCTTCCTAATTTTCTATTTCACGTATTCAAGTTTTATAAAAATGGCCTTCAAAACTTTTGTTAATATCTGTGAATTGGGAATTGGTGTTGTTATAAGGATATATGTAATAATACGAGTAACATAACATGTTTTATATATATATATATATATATTGCATGATTCCATATCCTAAGTTTCGTAATATGATGACTTGCTATTTCAAAAAATTACAGAGTTTGGGTTTTGGCCATATGGCCTTATACGTAACTTTAAGGTGTCAAACATAAATATTTTCGTAAAATTTACACTCTTATTTGATTATGCATGTTGATACGAAGAGACTAAGCCTTAAACGAATGGATTCGGTGTTATAACGAATCCGTAGCGTTAAATTATATATTTTTGTACAAAATCTTCAAGAATATCAAGAACAGTACAATTTGTATAATTTAATTCTGTGATTATGTGTTTTAAATGGTTAACATCAAGTTATAAATATTGGGTTATGTTTATGCATAAATTATAACATGTGTATATGATTAAATTCGTGTAGTAGTAATTTAATTGGAATTTTTGGGTTGTGTTCTGCAATTTTCACGAATTGCAGAACAGTTTCTGGCTCGTCGCGCCGCGGCGCCAGTCCAGCGCCTGAAGTCTCGCGCCGCAGCGCCACCGCGCCGCAACGCCAAGTCTCGAGCCGCAGCGCCAAGTGTCCGGCAGCAGCGCCATCGCGCCGCAGCGCGATGGCGCCGCAGCACGAAGATCATGTATAACAGTGGCGCCACAGCGCCACTCTCCAGAAAGTTCAAGAATGAGATTTTTAAAATGTTTAAGCCTAATAATGTGTTAGTGAATTAATGTAATGAACATGTAAATATGTTAGAAGTATAATGTGATGATAAAATAGTTGTTTAACGTGCAAATAACATAATTACATGTGAATTGAATTGTTGAATACATAAGTAGCTTGATAATTCATGAAGTACAAATTATGTGACAAAGTGATAATTTGACTAAGTATAGTCAATAATCAAAGTAGACAAAGAGAATAACTTTATGTTGATTAGTTAAGTTATAATTAACTGGTATTGTGTATGTGAATGGTATGTAGGATTAAATTCAAAGAACGAGTTTAGTTAAAGTATAATCTACGCACGAGGCAAGTTTCCTAACCCTACTTGTCATTACTGTTCAAGATTATTATTTACCTCGAGTAAATTATCATTACTATTATTCAAATTCAAATGTTATATTAAAGATTGATTATCTTTTCAAAGCATGATTCAGTTATACAATAGTCGTTCTATTGTATACTTCTTGAGATTATTATTCAAATTGAATATCGTTATTGTTAAACCTTATTAGACTAGTGAACCTTATTGATTCAACTAGTCCTTAGTTGATGAACGTTCTAAATTTCAGAACCCTTATTGAATTATCCAAACCAAATTTCCTTTGGTGCGGACTCGAATGTCAAACTGAGATGAACAACCCTGCAAAGGGATTTACTTATGCGTTAGCGTTAAGATATTGTGCACAGTATGGTACTAAGGCCTGATCCCCCTAAGTACGAGAAGAAAAGTCCATAGTCTTATGACTGTTAAAGGTTTCAAGTATAACCCTTGATAACTTAGGACATAGTTCAAGGTCTTATGACCCTCAGAATTCTTTTGATTCTTGTTATTCATTCTTAATTCAAAAGTTGAGCTTTGTTCAGATGTCTTTGATTTATTCGCATGTTATTATACTGTTATTTCATTATTATACTTGCGGGCATTTGTGCTCACTCTTGCTTAATAATAACATTGCAGTTAAGAACGAAAGAACTGATGAACCTTCCACTAGTAAAGGCAAGGGCAAAGTTAGCAAGTGACGAAGACCTGTTGTTTATTTGATGATGTATTTGTTTAAGACTTGAGTTAATGTTATTGTTTAAGACTTATTTGTTTATGATTCCGCACAGATGTTTAAGGTTAGTTTAACCTGGGATTGTATTATTATTATTCAGATGTTGTAACCCTTAAGGGGAAGATTTTATTTCTATCTATTGCATGGTTTGTATTTTTTATGGGTAGATAGATAGATGATATTTGTATCGTGAACACCAAATCCTGTGGAAATAGAAGTACCGAATTTGGGGGTGTCACAACAAATAATATCCCTTACCATAAAATAAACTGAATATAAGAGTTGGGAAGGAGGATGATATTTTTCTATAGCTTCTCTATAATTTCTCTCTCTAGAGTTTCAGTGAATTCGTAAGAAATAATGAAGGAATGAGATTCTATTTATAGAAAAATGGACTGCATAGTAACTAACTCATGAACGGTCCAGATTGATTTACTTTAATCTAACGGTCCATATTTAAAGCAAAATCTTTTAAATAAAATATAATATATTCTATTTATGAAATATATTTAATAATAATAATAACACGTAACTCCCTCCGTGACTGCCTCAATTTTCTATCCCCTCCCCACTTTTCTTGCCAACTTGATAACATATATATATATATATATATATATATATATATATATATATATATATATATATATATATAATAATGTAATCCACACATGCTAAATCAATTTATATATATACATAATCTATATACTCCTTCTTTTGTACGTTAAGTCTCCCCCCCCCTCAATTCATTTTCTTCCAGTGGCCCTGCATGTTTCCTCCACCAACAAGTACTGAATAATCTTCTACCAATTATTTTGAAAAATGAGTAGATAGGGGTCCGAATAATAACATCAAAATTCACAACAATTACTATAACAATAATTGAACAAAACTGAGTGACTTCTCACGTAAGCATCAATAATCAATACCGTGTGCTACTATGCAACCACGCGTATTACTGTACTTTTAACACCGGGTGTTTCAACAGTTAACGGTAAAACTTTCGCCGTTATTTTCATAAAGTATTTTTGTGGTTTTCTCAATCCGACAATAATTCCGTTGTGGGGTCCACCAATGATTATGCCGTTGTACGAATATTTCCTGTTAAAACGAATATTCTCCGACCAATCGAATATTATATAACAATTTGCGTACTTTGTAAAATTTATAAATATTTCCCACAACTATAACATTATAACAATTTCACTCCAAAATAATATTTATAGAAAATTCATCTTTATTCAAAAAGTTGGGGTTTTACAATCTCCCCTTCTTATGAAATTTCGCCCTCAAAATTAGGGTACGTACCTGGTATGTCGAAGAGGTAAGGATACCTTGACTTCATTTCAGATTCTGACTCCCAGGTCATTTCCTCAACATCGTGGTTTTTTCACAAAACTTTGACTTGAGGTATAACCTTGGAGCGTAGAATATGTTCCTTCTTATCCAGGATTTAAACAGAAACCTCTTCATACGTCAAATCTTCCGCTATTTCGTCCGGTTCTAACTCAATAATGTGGTTCGAGTCTTCCACACATTTACGTAATATGGATATGTGAAAAATATTATGAACACGAGACATACTTGGCGGTAAAGCGAGTCTATAGGCCACAGTTCCTACTCGATCGAGGATTAGAAATGGGCCAATGAATCAAGAATTGAGCTTTCCTCTTTTTCTAAATCTCGTAACTCCTTTCCATGGAGCAACTTGTAACAACACATGATCTCCTATATCAAATACCACGTCCTTTCGATGAAGATCAGCATAACTCTTTTGTCGATCTTGTGAGATTTTTATACGTTGCCGGATTGTTTGAATCTTTTTCGTAGTCATACGTACCAACTCTGGTCCAAACAACGTTGCTTCACCCACCTCATCCCAGCATACTGGAGAACGACACTTTCTTCCATACAACGCCTCGAATGGAGCCATGCCAATACTTGCTTGATAACTGTTGTTGTAGGAAAACTCCACCAATGGTAAGAACTTATCCCAACTTCTCTTGAAGTCAAGGACACAGAGTCTTAATAAATCTTCAAGAGTTTAAATAGTCCTCTCTGATTGTCCGTCCGTCTGGGGATGATATGCCGAACTAAATCGTAAATCCGTGCCCATAGCCTTTTGCAAACTAACCCAAAATCGTGAAGTGAATCTTGTGTCTCGATCAGAAATTATGGATACTGGCATACCATGCAGTCTTACAATCTCGTTTATGTACATACGAGCAAGACGTTCAAGTGTATAAGTTTCTCGTATTGGTAAGAAATGAGCAGACTTGGTCAATCTATCAACAATGACCCAAATTACATCAATGCCTTGAGAAACCTTGGGAAGACCAGTAACGAAATCCATGGTAATGTGCTCCCACTTCTATTCTGGAATTTCAAGTGGTTGCAATGGACCTTTTGGTACTTGATGCTCCGCCTTGACTCGTTGACAAGTTAGACACCTTGAGATAAACAGCGCTATCTCTCTCTTCATATTGCTCCACCAAAATGTATGACGAAGATCACGATATATTTTGGTACTCCTAGGATGGATTGCAAAAAGTGTGTTGTGCGCCTCCATCATAATTTTATACTTTAAATCAGGGTCGTTAGGAACACAAAGTCTGGAGTTGACTCGAAGTATTCCTTTTTCATCAATTCTTGCATCTGGCATAGCACCTTCTTGTACTTTCTTCCTCATACGCATCAGCTCCAGGTCTGTTGCTTGAGCAGCTTTAACTTTATCAATTAAAGTCGGTTCTACTCGTATATTCACCATCATTACATGGGTCCCTGGAGTCTTTAACACTATCTCCATCCTTTCCAAGTCACACAAAATGGGCCTTTGCGTTGTCAATATTGCCCTCGTACCCGCATACGATCTTCTACTCAATGCGTCAGCTATCACGTTCGCTTTTCCAGGATGGTATTGGATGGTATGATCATAATCTTTCAACAGTTCAAGCCAACATCATTGTCGTATGTTGAGTTCCTTTTGAGTGAAGAAATATTTGAGGATTTTATGATCCGTAAAGATCTCCACTTTCTCCCCATACAAGTAATGCCTCTAAATTTTAAGTGTGAAGACAACAGCTGCCAACTCTAGATCATGAGTAGGATAATTCCTCTCATATTCTTTGAGTTGTCTTAAGGCATAGGCTATGACTTTCTCATGTTGTATGAGAACACATCCCAATCCTTTTCCCGAAGCATCACTGTAGATGACTTTGTCAGAACAGGTGCTGAAATGAGTCTCCTCTTGAGTTCTTGAAAACTCTTCTCATATTCTTCGCTCTAACCGAACTTTGTATCTTTTCGAGTCAGCTGAGTTAATGGAGTAGCGATTCGAGAAAATCCTTCTACGAATCTCCGATAATAACCAGCTAAACCTAGAAAGTTACGTACTTCGGTCACTGATTTAGGTTGCTCCCAGCTTTGAATTGCTTCAATCTTTGCTGGGTCAACAGATATTCCATGACTTGATACTACGTGCCCAAGGAATGCTACTTCCTCAAGCCAGAACTCGCATTTCTTTAACTTGGCATAAAGCTTGTATTCACGAAGCTTTTGGAGTGTCAGCCTCAAGTGTTGCTCATGATCTTCACGGCTTTTGGAATAAATAAGGATGTCATCAATAAAGACGACCACAAAGTGATCCAAATATTCCTCGAATACTCGGTTCATCATATCCATGAAGGCAGCAGGAGCATTAGTTAATCCAAAAGACATGACTTAGAATTCATAATGACCGTACCGAGTTCTGAAAGCAGTCTTTGGAATATCCTCAGTTCTAACCTTCAGTTGATGATATCCAAAACGAAGATCGATTTTTGAAAAGAATTGTGCTCCTTGCAACTGGTCAAACAGGTCATCAATACGTGGCAATGGGTACCTGTTTTTGATGGTGACATGTTTCAACTCCCGATAATCAATACAAAGTCGCATACTCCCATCTTTCTTCTTCACGAATAGAACAGGAGCACCCCAAGGAGAAGTACTAGGACGAATAAAGCCAATGTCTAACAATTCTTGCAGTTGAGTCTTTAACTTCTGAAGTTCAATAGGAGTCATTCGATATGGGGCTTTGGAAATGGGTTTTGTGCCGGGTTCAAGGTCAATACAAAATTCAATTTCACGCTCTGGGGGTAGGCCAGGAAGTTCTTTAGGGAATACGTCAGGAAATTCATTAACAATAGAAATATCATTCAAAATTGAAGTATTTTTGTTTAGATCCGTGACATGAGCTAGGAAAGCTTGACATCCGTTTTTCAATAAACGAATAGCTTTATGGCTTGAGATAACAGTGATTGATTTTAATGGTTTGGTTGCTTGAATTAACATAATAGGTTGATTAGGAATATGAAAGCTAACAACCTTACGAAAATAATCAATTTTTACATGATGAGTAGTTAACCAATCAATCCCCAGAATTACATCAAATGCAAGTATTTTCAATGAAATAAGATCGACAGGTAATGTGAGGGTATCGATTTGAACCAAACAAGACTTATAAACCGTAGATGTAATGAAGGTTTCTCCCAATGTAATTTCAACAGATAAGTCAAAGTCCAATTTCTCCGGAGTCAAATTTAAACGTTGAGCGCAAGTAGGAGAAATAAAAGAATGGGTAGAACCGGAATCAAATAAAGTATAGACTTCGCTAGAGTATATGATAAGCTTACCCGTGATGACCTCGTTCGGGTTCCTTGCTTTCTAGGAGGTCACAACAAACGCTCTCCCTTGCACTACCGATTTTAACTTTTTGGGATGTCCTTTGGTGCCTCCATCCTAGCTAAACTTGTCTTCGGTGAACGATAAAATCGGGCTAGGTGACCTTCTTTTCCACAATTATAACATGCTTTGGACGGCATCGCGCAGTTAGGACTGATGTGTCCTTCCCCTCTGCATTTGAAGCATATGATAGGTGGTCGTTCTTCTTCCTTAACCACGGGTGCTGGTGCTGACGTCTTTCCATCATTGTTGAATCTCCTCTTCTTGAAATGTCCATTCTTATTATTTTGGCCATGATTACCACCGAAGTGGTTACCATTTCTTTCCTACTGATTCCCTCCACGCTTGTTGTCACCGCTTTGATGACTGCTTTCACTGGTATTATCATTTTGCCGGTTGCTCTCTTTTGGTTGCGTTGACTCGTTATCGCGTTCCACTAACTGAGCCCTATTTACAACATCTGAATACAAACACAGTTTATGAGAAATAAGATGTTGACGTATCTCCGGCTTCAAACCTCTTAAAAACATCCGCGTCATTCTCTCTTCATTAACCACCAAGTGGGACGCAAACCGGGACAACTCAGCAAACTTGGCTTCGTACTGCGACACGGTCATGTTGTTTTGCTCCAGCTTGATGAACTCTACTTCCTTCATGTGACGAATACTTTCGGGAAAATACTTGTCATTGAATAGTTTCTGGAACTTCTCCCAAGACATCTTCAGTGCGGCAGGTTGAGCACGATTTACAGATTCCCACCAGTAATCTGCCTCTGCCCGCAACATGAAGGTGGCAAAGGAACCTTTTGCTCCTCGGAGCATCCCAAGACATCAAATATCTTGTTGATCTGTTTAATTCACGTCTCCGCCTTAAGTGGTTTTGGCTCTCCAAAAAACTCCGGTGGTCCCAGTTCTTTAAACTTCTTGGCGGTGACCGTCCGAGAATTGCTAGTATTTCCACCTATATTTTGGACAGGAGCCGCTCTCACCTATTGTTGCATGAATTGCATAAAGCCTCTGAACATTCCATCATTCATCATTTGGTAAGTGTTGTTGTTTGCATGAGGATTGTCGCCTTCCTTATGCACATTATCCTGATTATTGATATGTGGTGAACCAACGATCGCCTATGCTCCATTGCTATTCTCAACATTCTCGGATGTCATTTTCAAATACTGCCACAAAACAAGGGTTAAATAACATATCACATATTATCTCTATACTCTGACTGACCAATTAAATATCAAAAAAACTTAGGTAGGTCATACTAGCGAAGAAATTTTTCGTCTCTCCCCTCCTAGTTCTTATCTCACATCTTAGCCAGGGATCATATCCCTAAGCTTTGATACCAACTATGACGCCCCCCAAAAAAGGTATACATCACCTATTCTGAGTCGCCAAATACATGGTACAGAATACAAATACAATCTTTAATATACCACAAGAGAGCTGTGAGTTTTAATATAAATACTGTCTTCTAGACAATATCCACTCTCAGAATAAGTCCTCATTACATTTATTGTCACACTATTTAACAGAATAGTGAGGACTACTAATACTATCATCTGGTCCATCACTCTCCCGTTCCCCGACTCGACCCAGCTATATTCTCATTTTCTGAAGAGAATAGTGAAAGAAAGGGTGAGCTCAACTAGCCCAGTAAGAAATATTATGACTAAGATAATGCAGAATAAATTATCATTACTGTTCAAACAGTGTTAAACTGATAAAATATAACAAACATCAAGTTTAACTGCAACGGAACAAGCAATCCATTAGAAGAGTCAAGTAGAGAATAAAATCTACTATCTTCTATGATTTAAAAGGTTTTTCATGACTTTTATCGCTGGGACCCCAGTTTAATAAATAATTCATCATCATCCCTGCACTACGGCCGATGATATTCATGTATTCATCAGTGGTCATGATCATGCCAACAACTGTCCCTCAATGCACTACGGGCCAATGAGGACTTTTACCACATCATTTGTAATATTACGGTCATGATTATACCGATTAATCCCTGATCATAATCATACCAAGTTCATCTATGCACTACAGGCCACAAATGACTTTCAACATAATATAAATATGAGGATGATGAAAATGACATAATAATTGAATAAAACAAGTTCAAGAATTAATTTATCCAGGAACCAATAACGTCCAAATTGTCAACATGATACTGCTTTGTGGAGTAAAATTCAAGCATGCTCAGAAGAATATTTTCACGAAAGGACACTAGATGAAGCACAAATATCAAGGATATTCCACTAATTTCATGGAGTATAAAAGCCAAAACTTTAATCAACTGAGTATAATAAAGAATGGAATAACAAAAGAATTCACCAAGCATGCGATAGACCGCACAGACAGGCTATTCCAACAGAAAAATAAATAGTGGAACCAGGTCATGTTTAAACGCACCGACAGGATATTCCGACAGAATAATAAATAATGGAACCGGATCTAGCGTAAACGCACAGACAGGATATTCCGACAGAATAATAAATAATGGAACCAGGTCCGGCATAAATGCACAGACATGATATTCCGACATAATAATATAAATGTAATAACGGAAGAATTTCACTAAGTATAGGGTAGCCCGCGTATATAGGTTATTCCAACCGAATAATAAAGAATGGAATAACAGAAGTTCTCTTTATGAATAAGAATGAAAGAATACACTTTACGAGTACAACAAATAATATCCCTTACCATAAAATAAACTGAATATAAGAGTAGGGAAGGAGCATGATACTTTTCTATAGCTTCTCTATAATTTCTCTCTCTAGAGTTTCAGTGAATTCGTAAGAAATAATGAAGGAATGAGCTTCTATTTATAGAAAAATAGACTGCATAGTAACTAACTCATGAACGATCCAGATTGATTTACTTTAATCTGACGGTCCATATTTAAAGCAAAATCTTTTAATAAAATATAATATATTCTATTTATAAAATATATTTAATAATAATAATATATAACTCCCTCCGTGACTGCCTCAATTTTCTATCCCCTCCCGACTTTTCTTGCCAACTTGATAACATATATATATATATATATATATATATATATAATATATATATAATGTAATCCACACATGCTAAATCAATTTATATATATACATAATCTATATACTCCCTCTTTTGTACGTTAAGTCTCCCCCCCCCCTCAATTATTTTTCTTCCAGTGGCCCTGCATGTTTCCTCCACCAACAAGTCAACATCACAAGTGGATCCCATATAAATATACTGAATAATCTTCTACCAATTATTTAAAAAATGAGTAGATAGGGGTCCGAATAATAACATCAAAATTCACAACAATTACTATAGCAATAATTGAATAAAACTGAGTGACTTTTCATGTAAGCATCAATAATCAATACCGTGTGCTACTATGCAACCACGCGTATTACTGTACTTTTAACACCGGGTGCTTCAACAGTTAACGTAAAACTTCCACCGTTATTTTTATAAAGTATTTTTGTCGTTTCTCAATTCGACAATAATTCCGTTGTGGGGTCCACCAATAATTGTGCCATTGTACGAATATTCCTGTTAAAACGAATATTTCCCGACCAATCGAATATTATATAATAATTTGCGTACTTTGAAAAATTTATAAATATTACCCACAACTAAACATTATATCAATTTCACTCCAAAATAATATTTATATAGAAAATTCATCTTTATTCAAAAAGTTGGGGTTTTACAAAAACTCTACAAGCCATACCAATAAAATACCTCATGTCCTCATCATTTACATGCATACTTACATGTTTGTGTTTATTTATAATATTAACAAAACCAAAATACAGACTTAAAATGAAGATACTAAATAATCAAATTAAGAAATAAACTCAGTTCCTTACTGTTGATATAAGAAACGTGAATAGCTTTAATCTAAACACAAACTTTTCAATCGAAAATCTAACCAAAATTTTCAATTAAACACGATTGAAAACACAAATATTAGATCAATCAAATCAATTGCAAACATTAATCCGCATATCAGCAACTAAATACAAATGCAATAATCTCAAATGTTAGCACATAATATCTAAAAATTTAGAAAATAGGCAAACTAATGAAATAATTCCACCCGCTTCTGGGTTATTTTCACACTCCTGCATATAGGAGTAACCTGTAAGTAATAATGTGTTTATATAATGGCTCTTCCATCGTTCGAAACGTGAATGACATAAGTAGAAGAAAGACAGAGAGACAAAACGGAAAAGAAGAGGAAAATTGACCGTGAAAGAATAAGAAGAAGCCATGGTTGTTATTCACTTATGAGAATAAATAATTAGTCTGATTAATATACGTATGTATATGCATGGAGGATTAGGTCAGGTGATCATTAACATTATTTCAAAATCTAATTCAGTTAGAAGTTTTATCCATATAAAATTGTCCTCATTAGTTGTTGAAGAGATTAAATTCTACTTGGTTTGTTATTATTTATCCATAATTTAAAAAAGGATAGGATATAATTAAGATAATTGGTTTGTTATTATTTATCCATAATTTAAAAAAGGATATGATATAATTAAGATAATTGGGACATAATTAAAATTATTTAAGATGGACAAGTGTTGAATTTATAGAAGGACATTTGTGTGACGCCCCCAAAACAGGTATACATCACCCATCTTGGGTCGCCAGATATATGGTACATAAATCCAAATACAACTTAATAATACAACTGTCGTGTTCAATACGATAATACATAAACTGAGAGTTTGAATAAAAATATTGTCTACTAGAGAGTATACAAACTCAAAAGGAGTCCTCATTACAATTATTATCACACTATTTCACAGAATAGTGAGGACTACTAATGCAAACATCTAGGACCATCACTATGTTCTCCGACTAGTCCCTGCTACGTTCTCATTTCCTGAAGAGAACAATGAAAGCAAAAGGTGAGCTCAACTAGCCCAGTAAGAAATATTATAACTAAGATAATACAGAATAAATTATCGTTAGCCTTCAACATTGTCAAACTGATACAATATAACAACCATCAAGTTTAACTGCAGCGGCACAAGCAATCCATTAAAAGAGTCAAGTGGAGAATAAAATCTACTATCTTTTATGATTTAAAAGGTTTTTTTTCATCACTTTTATCGCTGGACTCAGCTTAATAAATAATTCACATCATCGAATCACCCCTGCACTACGGCCAAGGATATTCTTTAGTATCACGACCACGAATTATTTATGCATTACGGTTAAAGATAATTATATTTTCATCAACGGTCATGATCATGCCATAAAATAATTCATCTTTGCACTACGGCCAAAGAGAATCCATAGCCATAATCATACCAAAAACTGTCCATCAATGCACTACGGGCCAATGAGGACTTTTTTCACATCATTTGTAACATTACGGTTTATGATTATACCGAATAATCCCTGGTCATAATCATACTAAGTCCATCTATGCACTACAGGCCACAGATGACTTTCAACATAATATAAACATGAGGATGATGACAATGATATAAGAATTCAATAAAATAAGTTCAAGAATTAATTTATCCAGGAACCAATAACGTCCAAATTGTCAACACAATACTGCTTTGTGGAGTAAAATTCAAGAATGCTCAGAAGAATATTTTCATGAAAAGATACTGGATGAAGCGTAAATATCAAGGATATTCCACTAATTTTATAGAGTATAGAAGTCAAAACTTTAACCAACTGAGTATAATAAAGAATGAAATAACAAAAGAAATCACTAGGCATGCGATAGACTGCACAGACATGTTATTCCAACAGAATAATAAATAACGGAATCAGGTCCGGCGTATAACGCACAGACAGGATATTCCAACAGAATATCAAAGACGGAACCAGGTCCGGCGTAGAATGCACAGACAGGATATTCCAATAGAATAATAAAGACGGAACTAGGTCTGGCGTAGAACGCACAGACAGGATATTCCAACAGAATAATAAAGACGGAACCAGGTCCGGCGTAGAACACACAGACAGGATATTCCAATAGAATAATAAAGAATGGAATAATAGAAGAATTTCACCAGTATAGGGTAGCCCGCGTATACAGGTTATTCCAACAGAATAATAAAGAATAGAATAACATAAGTTCTCTTCATGGATAAGAAAGAAATAATACTCCCTACTTTAGAAAAACTGGATATTGAAGTAGTGAAGTAACATAATACTTTTCTTCTTTCTCTCTAAAATTTCTCTCTATAATAATCACTCTAAAGCTTTTGTGAATTAGTGAGAAATGAAGGAAGAATGAGCTTCTATTTATAAAAAAATATAGTTTTGATAATTGCACATTTGGGGCTCGAAAAATTACAATACAATACCTCCAACTTTTCTTTCATTTTTAATTTAGTCTTGCAAGTATTATCAAACTTGCACCAACTCCCCTAATAGTAAATAATGTGAATCAATAGTAAATCATGTGAAAAATAGTATAATCATGTGAATAAATAGTATAATCATGTGAAAAAATTAATTACAGTATAGTACCTTCAACTATACCTCCATTTTTAACTTAGTCATGCAAGTATTATCAATCTTGCACCAACTCCCCTAATAGTACATGAATGTGATTCAATAGTACCCACATGTGAACAAATATTTATATAAGCATGTGAATTAGTAGTAATTAAGTGCTCATTTATCCGATAAATTACCCGATTTATCAATATAAACCCCCATACATCAATTATCATCGAAATAAATATAGATTTTCACTAACACAAATAATTCCAACACAATGAAACCATTTTTATCAAAAATATAAATTTTGAAATTTCGAAGTTTGACTTTTCCCAAAAAAGTCAACTGTTGGCTTTTTGACCAAATAGTGAATTCTGAAAAATTTTGTGTTTATAGACTATTTTTACTCATTTCATCGTTCTGGACTCAAATATCACGTCCGCGTCTCCAAATTCAACTCCGAACACAACTTCAATTTTAATAACATTCATCATTAATATTATAACTCACAATATTTAAACAACCAGGTCGTTCCCAGGAAAGAGAGGGCTTTCCGATAAGGATTTTTCCTTATTGGCGCGCAATTAGGTGACCAAACCTCTCCTTGATAGAACTTCTAGACATTGTCAATATTACAAATAATAATATGAATAACTTTGTCGTCTCAATTATTGATTTAATAATAATAAATATTATACAGATGATACTGTGATAATAATTGAATTAATAATATGAGAGATATGACGCAGTAATTACTGTAGCAATAATTGAGTATAACTGAGTGACTTCTCACGTAAGCATCAATAATCAATACCGTGTACTACTATGCAATCACGCGTATTATTATACTTTTAAACACCGGTGTTTCAATAGTTAACGGTAAAACTTCCGCCGTTATTTTCATAAAGTATTTTTGTCATTTTTTTAATCCGACAATAATTCTGTTGTGGGGTCCACCAATGATTATACCGTCGTACGAATATTTCTCGACAAAAAGAATATTCCCTGACCAATCGAATATTATATAACAACTTGCGTACTTTGCCAAACTTGTAAATAATAGTCACAACTATAACATTATATCAAATCCACACCATAATATTAAAAAAAATATTTCGAGAAAATTAAATCTTTATTCATAAAATCTGAGGTCTCACAATCTCCCCTCCTTATGGAATTTCGCCCTCGAAATTTACGTACGTAGGTATGCCGAACAGGTGAGGATATCTTAACTTCACTTCAAATTCTAACCCTTGAGGTATAACCTTTGAGTGTCGAATATAATCCTTTTTATCCAAGATTTTAACACGTATCTCCTCATATGTTAAATCATCTGCTATCTCGTTCGGTTCTAAATTAATAATGTGATTCGGGTCATCCACATATTTACGTAACATCGATACGTGAAAAAAAACGTTATGAACACGCGACATACTTGGCAATAAAACGAGTCTATAAGCCACAGTTCCTACTTGATCGAGGATTTTAAATGGGCCAATTAAATCGAGGGTTTAGATTTCCTCTCTTCGTCGATTCTTGCTTCTAGAATAACGCCCTCTTGAACCTTCTTCATCACATTCATCAGTTTCGGGTTTGTAGCTGGAGCGGATTTAACTTTATCGATTAAAGTCAATTCTAATCGTATATTCGTTATCTTCACGTGGGTTCCTAGAGTCTTTAACTTCATATTCATCATTTGTAAGTCGTACAAAATGGGTCTTTGTGTTAACAATATCGCACTCGTAAATGCATACGATCTTCTACTCAACGCGTCAGCTACCACGATGATATTGAATGGTATGGTCGTAATCTTCAAACAGCTCGAGCCAACATCTTTGGCTCATAATACGTTCGTTCGGTTGAAGAAATATTTAAGGGTTTTAGAAATGAGTTTTGTACTGGGGTCAATACAAAATTCGATTTCACGCTCTAGGGTAGGCTAAGAAGTCTTCAATAATACGTCATAAAATTTATTAACGATAGAAATATCATTTAAAAAAAACTGTGACTCTCATCCAAGACTTGGATAACACATGAAATGAAGGTTTCTACTAACGAAGTTTCAACCAATAAATCAAAGTCTAACTTCTCTAGGGTCAAATTTAAACGTTGAGCGCAAGCAAGAGAGATAAAAGAGTGGGTATAATCGGTATCTAATAAGGTATAGACTTCGCAAGAATTTATAATTAACTAACCCGTGCTAACTTCGTTCGGGTTACTAGCTTTTTGAGATGTCACGAAAAACGCTCTCCCTGAAACCACAGACTTTATTTTGTCCGTATCCGCCTTTGGTGCCACCGTTCCAGCTGGACTTGACTTCACTATACGACAAAATCGAGCTAAATGACATTCTCTTCTTGAAATTTTCACTTCTATTATCTTGGCTATGATTACCACCGAAGTGGTTACCATTCTTGGCATTATAATTTCCCCCACGATGGTTATCATTGTTCCGATGGCCGTTGCCACTGGTATGATTATTATCGTGTTGTTGGTCGTTACCTCTTGGTTGAGCTGACTCAACGGTCTCATATGTTTCATTTCTTATCTCAATATTTTCAGATGTCATTCGCAAACACTGTCACAAAACAAGGTTAATTGATATATCACATATTATCCCTATAACTCTGACCAACCAAATAAATACCAATAAACTTAGGTAGGTCATACTAGCGAAGGAATTCCCCATCTCTCCCCTCCTAGTTCTAGTCTCACATCTTAGCCAGGGATCATATCCCTAAGCTTTGATACCAACTGTGACGCCCCCAAAACAGGTATACATCACCCATCTTGGGTCACCAGATACATGGTACATAAATCCAAATACAACTTAATAATACAACTGTCGTGTTCAATATGACAATACATAAACTGAGAGTTTGAATACAAATATTGTCTACTAGAGAGTATACAAACTCAAAAGGAGTCTCATTACAATTATTATCACACTATTTCACAGAATAGTGAGGACTACTAATGCAAACATCTAGGACCATCACTCTGTTCCCCGACTAGTCCTTGCTACGTTCTCATTTCCTGAAGAGAACAATAAAAGTAAAAAAGTGAGCTCAACTAGCCTAGTAAGAAATATTATGACTAAGATAATGCAGAATAAATTATCGTTAGCCTTCAACAGTGTCAAACTAATACAATATAACAACCATCAAGTTTAACTGCAGCGGCACAAGCAATCCATTAAAAGAGTCAAGTAGAGAATAAAATCTACTATCTTTTATAATTTAAAAGGTTTTTTTTTCATCACTTTTATCGCTGGGACTCAGCTTAATAAATAATCCACATCATCGAATCACCCCTGCACTACGGCCAAGGATATTCTTTAGTATCACGACCACGAATTATCCAAGCACTACGGCTAAAGATAATCATGTTTTCATCAACGATCCTGATCATGCCATAAAATAATTCATCTTTGCACTACGGCCAAAGAAATCCATAGCCATAATCATACCAAAACTGTCCATCAATGCACTATGGGCCAATGAGAATTTTTTCCACATCATTTGTAACATTCCGGTTATGATTATACCGAATATTCCTGGTCATAATCATACAAAGTCCATATATGCACTACAGGCCACAAATGACTTTCAACATAATATAAACATGAGGATGATGACAATGATATAAGAATTCAATAAAACAAGTTCAAGAATTAATTTATCCAGGAACCAATAACGTCTAAATTGTCAACATGATACTGCTTTATGGAGTAAAATTCAAGAATGCTCAGAAGAATATTTCCATGAAAAGATACTGGATGAACCGCAAATATCAATGATATTCCACTAATTTTATGGAGTATAGAAGTCAAAACTTTAACCAACTGAGTATAATAAAGATGAAATAACAAAAAAAAATCACCAGTCATGCGATAAAACCGCACAGATATGTTATTCTAACAGAATAATAAATAACGGAATCAGGTCCGGCGTATAACGCACAACAACAGATATTCAACAGAATAATAAAGACGAAACCAGGTCCGGCGTAGAACGCATAGACAGGATATTTTAACAGAATAATAAAGACGGAACTAGGTCCGGCGTAAAACGCACAGACAGGATATTCTAACAGAATAATAAAGACAAACCAGGTCCGGCGTAGAATGCACAGACAGGATATTCCAACAGAATAATAAAGAATAAAATAATAGAAGAATATCACCAAGTATAGGGTAGCCCGCGTATACAGGTTATTCCAACAGAATAATAAAGAATGGAATAACATAAGTTCTCTTCATGGATAAGAAAGAAATAATACTCCCCTACTTTAGAAAAACTAGATACTGAAGTAGTGAAGTAGCAGAATACTTTTCTTCTTTCTCTTAAAAATTTCTCTCTATAATAATCACTCTAAAGCTTTTGTGAATTAGTGAGAAATGAAGAAGAATGAGCTTCTATTTATAGAAAAATATAGTTTTGACCATTGCACATTTTGGGGCTCGAAAAATTACAGTACAATACCTCCAACTTTTCTTTCATTTTTATTTTAGTCCTGCAAGTATTATCAAACTTACACCAACTCCCTAATAGTAAATAATGTGAATCAATAGTAAATCATATGAATAAATAGTATAATCATGTGAAAAAATTAATTACAGTTATAGTACCTTCAACTATACCTCCATTTTTAACTTAGTCATGTAAGTATTATCAATCTTGCACCAACTCCCCTAATAGTACATGAATGTGATTCAATATTACCCACATGTGAACAAATAGTTATATGAGCATATGAATTAGTAGTAATTAAGTGCTCATTTATTCGATAAATTACCCGATTTATCAATATAACCCCCCAGACATCAATTATCATCGAAATAAATGTCGATTTTCACTAACACAAATAAATTCCACCACAATGAAACAATAAACATTTTTATCAAAAATATAAATTTAAAATTTCGAAGTTTCACTTTTCCCGAAAAAGTCAACTGTTGACTTTTTGACCGAATAGTGAATTCCGAAAATTTTTTGTGTTTATAGACTATTTTTATTAATTTCATCGTTCTGGACTCAAATATCACGTTTGCGTCTCCAAATTCAACTCCGAACACAACTTCAATTTTAATAACATTCATCATTAATATTATAACTCACAATATTTAACAACCAGGTCGTTCCCAAGAAAGAGGGGGCTTTCTGATAAGGATTTCTCCTTATTGGCGCGCAATTAGGTGACCAAACATCTCTTGACAGAACTTCTAGACATTATCAATATTGTAAATAATAATATGAATAACTATTGTCATCTCAAATATTGATTTAATAATAATAAATATTATGCAGATGAAACTGTGACAATAATTGAATAATAATATGAGAGATATTATGCAGCAATTTACTGTAGCAATAATTGAGTATAATTGAGTGACTTCTCACGTAAGCATCAATAATCAATACCGTGTGCTACTATGCAACCACGCGTATTACTGTACTTTTAACACCGGGTGTTTCAACAGTTAACGGTAAAACTTCCGCCGTTATTTTCATAAAGTATTTTTTTCATTTTCTCAATCCGAAAATAATTTTGTTGTGGGGTCCACCAATGATTATACCGTCGTACAAATATTTCTCGACAAAAAGAATATTTCCCGACCAATCGAATATTATATAACAACTTGTGGTACTCTGCAAAACTTGTAAAATAATACCCACAACTATAATATTATATTAAATCAAATCCACACCATAATATTAAAAAAAATATTTCGAGAAAATTAAATCTTTATTCATAAAATCTGGGGTCTCACAATTTGTCAATATATGGTGCCATGTACTGTGATTTAGTATATATAATAGATTTGACAGTTTTGGCACATAAATCCTTGGTGTAGGAATATGGATTTTATTATGAGATAATTTAAATTTAATTTTAGTGTGTATATATCGGTACGTTTTTGGTGCATACTCTTTTATTTTACATATTTTATTCATCACTTTTAGCGACGAATAAGACGACGATTTGTTCCGTCGTTATAGAACAGATAAAATATTTATATGTTATGACGACGTTTCGATGCGTCGTTAAAAACTAAGACAACGATTCTCTAATATACACGACGAGATCGAACTGTCGTCCGGTCCGTCGTTAAAGGTGGTGAGCAAGAAATGTTAAATAAAGGGATATATATATGGGTAATTATCCATAGGATGTATTTTTTATGGATCAAAAATGAGTAAATAACATTTATAATGTCCGTTCTAAATATCAACGGTTAAAAATATATAAATAAAAATATCAACGATTAATTTAATATATTGAAAAAAATGTACGTACACAGCTGTGTATTACACAGTCGCTATGACGACGATTTTTTGGGCTATAGCGACAATTTCACACCGTCGCCATAGTTATTCTGTCTATGGTGACGGGTGAACCGTCGCTATAGCCCAAAAAACCTGTTGTCATAGTCCTACTGTATAATACACAGCTGTGTATATACATATAGCCCTATATATATATATATATAAATATATATATATATATAATAATATATATAATATATATAGGGGAATGATCTATATGCTATGAGATAAAAAGTGGCATATAGCATCTGTACCGTCCGTTTAAACATATCATAGCCATTCATTAATTAGACGGACGGTATAAATGCTATATGCCATTTTTTAATTCATAGCAAATAGTTGATATGGATCATTTGTAAGACCCCAACTTATTATAAATAAAATCGAATTTTCTCTAATTATTATTGTGAAATAATAAGGTATTAATTTGATATAATTCTCTGGTTATGGGTGAAATGTGTAAATTTAATAAAATAAAGCAAGTGGTTATAAAATAATCATTATTGTCGTGAAATATTTGTTTGGTCGTGGAATATTCTTGTTGTCAGAGAATATTCGTTCGGCGCAGTCATTTGTGGGCCCCATAATAAAATAATTGTCGGATGGAAAAAATGACAAGTGTGAATTTTTATAAATAACGGTGTAGTTGTTATCGTTAACACTGTTGGAATACCCAGTGGTTAAAATACAGTAATACGCGTGGATGCACAGTATTTTTGAATTATTGATTCTTACGT
>CM029012.1:217640319-217868907 GCA_016801055.1 Panax notoginseng | reverse complement strand
GTACCGTTGTTCGTCATTTGTACGATGCCATTGTTCACCTGAGGATTGTTGCCTTCCTGATGCATATTATCCTGAGTATTAATCTGTGTGAACTCAACGGTCTCCTGTGCTCCAGTGTTATTCTCAATATTCTCGGATGTCATTTTCAAATACTGTCACAAAACAAGGGTTAATTGACATGCAACATATTATCCCTATATTCTGACCGACCAAACAAATACCAAATAAACTTAGTCAGGTCATACTAGCGAAGGAATTCCCCGTCTCTCCCCTCCTAATTCTTGTCTCACATCTCAGCCAAGGATCATATCATTAAGCTTTGATACCAACTGTGACGCCTCCAAAATAGGTATACATCATCTGTTCTGAGTCGCCAAATATATGGTATAGAAACAAATTCAACTTCAGTAATACAATTGTCGTGCAGAATACGACAACACATATACTGTGAGTTTGAATACAAATATTGTCTACTAGAGAGTATACAAACTCAAAAGGAGTCCTCATTACAATTATCACACTATTTCACAGAATAGTGAGACTACTAATGCAGCCATCTGGACCGTTAATCCATCCCCTACTAGTCCCAGCTATATTCTCATTTCCTGAAGAGAACAGTGAAAGAAAGGGTGAGCTCAACTAGCCCAGTAAGAAATATTATGACTAAGATAATGTACAACAAATTATCATTAGTTTTCAAACGGGGAAAAATCTGATAAAATATAATAGACAACAATTTTTAGATCAACAACTGCAGCGGAAAAAGCAATCCATTAGAAGAGTCAAGTAGGTGCATAAAATCTACTATCTCTATAATTTAAAAGATTTATCATCAATTTTATTGCTGAGATTCAGCTTAATAAATATCCACATCATCGAATCATCCCTGTAATACGGCCAAAGATAATCGTGTTTTCATCAACGGTCATGATTATGCCCTAAAACAATTCATCTTTGCACCCTTGGCCGAGAGAATCCTTGGCCATAATCATACCAAAAATTGTCCATCAATGCACTACGGACCAATGAGGACTTTATACCGCATCATTTGTAACATTACGGTCATGATTATACCGAATAATCCCTGTCATAATCATACAAGTCCATCTATGAACTACAGGCCACAGATGACTTTCAACAGAATATAAACATGAGGATGATGACAATGATATAATAATTCAATTAAACAAGTTCAAGGATAAATTTTAAAGATTTATAATTTAAATTTATCCAGAAATCAATAACGTCCAAATTGTCAACATGATACTACTTTGTGGAGTAAAATTCAAGAATAATACTCAGTTGGTCATGTTCATCTCAACACCTGTTCATCTTTGCACTATGGTCCAAAGATATTCATCAGGTAATCATCCAATCTTTGCACTACAGCCAAAAATATTCAGTAATATCATCATTTAGTACTGAGGATGATGAAAAATATCTTTAAAAAAAAATGAATCCAGTGAGATAAAAGAACAAATATTAGTGTGACAACCCTAAAATAGGTCTATTCCATCCAACCTATTCTGAGTCGGCAAATACATAGTACAGAAAATAACTACAACTTTATTACAACAATTGTCGTGCAAAATACAACAACACTTATGCTATGAGTTTGGATACAAATATATACAAAATGTGACTCATGTCTCAACCGTGGATAGCACCTCACAATGACACCTTACATAAAGGTATAGTCAAAAACTGTTTTAGAAATTAGAATCTTTGGGAAGTGCTCAAGGAACCTTCGTACATGGGAGGCCATGCTTCTAGGTTATGATAGATATCATATGGCCGCAGAATTATCCTTGGTTGACCCAATAGACCCCAAAGAAAAACGAAAAGATTACTATCATATTCTTTCCAATGGTGAGTCTTCTCTTGACATATCATTATCTCCACTGTCTCTAATTGAGAATTATACTTCAAACAAACACCAAGATTATATAGGTATGCTCGTAAATATACTCAGCAAGTGGATGAGCACATTCCTGTCTTATGATGACACGAGGTTGTATCATTAGATATCTTGTATGATAGTGGCAAAACACCCTTCCAACGTTGGGTTCGCCTCACCCTATGTGATTCACCAAATATAACTACTAAATGATGTATACAACATTTTTCTATACTGCATAGGGAGAACCTCCACAGCTAGAGACCACCGTTCTATTTCCCCCCCGTTACCCTCGCTCAACCCAACTACACTCTTATTACTGAAAAAATTGTGAGGCAAAAGGGTGAGCATAACTAGCCCAGTAAAGAATATCATGACAAAAGATAATTAAATTATCAATAGCTTTCATCAGTAATAAATCAGAGATTTAGAACATATTGTAGATGATAAAACTTTTCAACCATAGTTGCAGCGAAACGAGCATCCATTAGAAGAGTCAAATAGACCATAAAATCTATTATCTTCTCCTCCATGTTAAAAATCCATCAACAATGTTTTATCCCTGTAACATCAATCAATAATTCCTGTCCACAATCACGTGTATAACTCATAATCGTAATTGTAGTTCTAAATTTCTTTTTCTCATCCAGGACAAAGATAATTTTTTATCACTGAAACATCAAAGATCATGGTTATACCAAATCATAGTTCATGTTCATAATCATACTAATAAATTCATCTTTGCACTACGGCCCAAAGATATTCATCAACAAGTTATCTTTGCACTACAGGCCAAGATATTCAACAACATGTCATCTTTGCATTACGAGCCAAATATATTCATCAACAACTCATCTTTGCACTACAGGCCAAGATATTCAACAACAAGTCATCTTTGCATTACGAGCCAAAGATATTCATCAATAATTCATCTTGCACTACGGGCCAAAGATATTCGTTAACAATTCATCTTTGCACTACATGCCAAAAATATTCATATCTCAAAGAAATATATAATCATTTTAGAATTTATATAAACAATAATTATAACCATGTTAATCAATTCATCTTTACACTTAGCTAAAGATATCAATTATAAATTCAATGGTCATGATCATACCAGTTAATAATTCATCTTTTGGCACTACAGGCCAAAGATATTCTTCAGTCATGATCATACCAATAATTTATCCATCTTTACACTCAAGTGAAAGAGAAATTCAACATCAGGGTTATAAAAATGTTATATATGATAATAAAAATAATATGATCAAAATATGGATTTAATTTCAAGAGTAATATTCATAAATCAACTATAATTTGGTCAGAAAAAGAAGCCAATTTTATCGTGAATAGTATCCGTGAATAGTAACTCGTGAATAGTAACTCAGAATAGTAACTCATGAATAGTACTTCGTATTCATACATAGTACCGTATACGTAAATAATGTCATATACGTAAATAGTACTATATACATGAATAGTGTTGTATACGTGAATAGTGTCGTATACGTGAATAGTAATCCTGACTCAAAAAGGTAAAAATTCTACAATAAAATCCATACCAATATTTCAGTATAATGATATTGAAAAATAACATCATTATGAAGAATATAGCATCCCTTAATATCCCTTACTATCCCTTACCTCAAAAGAGCAACACTTCTGACTGGATATCGGATATGACACTGAAGGAAACTTGCACTGATGAATAGCACTGACCAAGTATCTAAATACTCACAAAATACACTCGATAATCTAGAGAAAAAAGAAGAGAAAACTATGAATTCTGTGTGATTTTCATTTCTACCTTAGCCCTCTATTTATAGAAAAATGTTAGCACGCCGAAGCAGACTTGACCTGCTAACCTGATGGCTTTACTTGCTACTATTCCACCTACCAAAAATCAGCCATCTTCCCCAACAACCAAAAGTGGGCCCACCCATTTCTAGAATTTTTCCACCAAAATTATTTATAAACCTAAATTTTCGAATCAGTCACCTCTTAAAATCATAACAAATCATTCATTCATTTTTAACGGTTCAAAATTTGTGAACATATACTCAACTTATATATGTATAACATATCCAAAAATCACAACGATCCAACGGCCAGATTAAAATTATAACTCACACAATAAAGCTGTAAGAATACTGATTTGATCTTTTATACCTCCAATCCCGACAAAATACTGATAAAATACCTCAACATTAATTCCTTCATTTATAACCACATAAATAAATTCATCATTTATATCAACATCAAATAATTATTTCATTATCATATAGATCAATATTTAATTATTCAAAAATATTATTACAGAATCACAATAATGACAACCAGACAGTTCTCTCAGGAAAGATGGGGCTTTCCAATAAGGATTTCTCCTTACTGACGCGCAATTAGGTGACCAAACCTCACCTTGACAGAACTTCTAGACATTGTCAATAATGCTATCTCATAATATTATTCAAATAATATGAATTATTGATCTGATAATGGAGATACTATGCAGTGACAATTATTGAAACAACAATAATATAAAATATCAACGCAACAATTATTGATTCAATAAAATAAAATATTGAACAGAAATTACTGTAACAATTAAGAGTAGTGTCTTCCTTACGTAAGAATCAATAATTTAAAATACTGTGCAAAATCGTGTGCTACTGTGCAACCACGCGTATTACTGTATTTAACCACCAGGTATTCCAACAGTGTTAACGGTAACGATACGTCGTTATTTATCAAATTTCAAATTTGTCATTTCCTTCATCCACAATTATTCTGTTTATGGGGCCCACAAATTGGCTGCGCCGTAGTACAAATTATTTCCCGACAGAAAGAATTTCTATGGCCAAACGAATATTCTCTCCTACAACAATGAATAATTTATAACCACTTGTTTATTTTGAAAAATTTACACATTTCACCCATAACCAAAGTATTATATCAAATAACACCATATTATTCACAATATTAAATAGAGGAAATTCGATTTTATTTATTAAAAAGTTGGAGTCTTACAATTAGGGATTCGTATTACAGTTTATCCAAGTTCAATAATACTCCGAAATAACCAATTTCGAAGTAGAATTCAAAAATAAAGATCAAAACATGGATACAATCAAAGATATAACCATAATAGCCATCTTGGATAAAAAGAAGAAAATTTTATTTTTCGGTGAATAGTGTTGTATTCGTGAATAGTGGCGTATACGTGAATAGTTCGTATACGTGAATAGTAACCCCGGACACAAAAAGTTCCAAATTTGATAAGAAGTTCATATCAATAAATAAGCATGATATTGAAAAAATAATATCATTACGAAGAAAATAACATCCCTTACCTCAGAATAACCGTACTTCTAACTGAATTTCGAATATAGTGCTGACAGAAAAACTTGCACTGAATAGCAACTCTCAAATATCAAAATACTCACAAAATACGCTCGAGAATAATAGAGAGAAAAGAGAGAAAGCTTATGTTTCTAGTGTGATTTGAATTCTAACGTATCCCTCTATTTATAGAAAAATGTAGTACCCGAAGCTGACTTGACCTGCTATCTGATGGCTTTACCTGCTACTATTGCCACCCCCACCACATTTGAAATAAAATTCATTAATATTTCTTCACCAACCACAAGTGGAGCCCACTCAATTCTAGAATTTTCCACCAAAATTATTTATAAACCTAATTTCCGAATCAGTCACCCTCTTAAAATTCAAACAAATCATTCGTTCATTTTAACGGTTCAAAATTTGTGGACATATACTCAACTTATATATGTATAACATATCCAACAATCAAAAACGATCCAAACGGTCGGATTAAAAATATTACTCTCAAAATATATCTAAAAAATACTGATTTGATTTTTAAACCTCCTTCCGACAGAAATACTGATAAAACACCTCAACATTAATTCCTTCAATAATAACCACATAAATAAATCCATCATTTATATCCATATCAAATAAATATTTTCTTATCAATAAATCAATAATTAATTATCACAAATAATATTACAGAATCACAAATATGACAACCAGGCCGTTCCCAGGAAAGAGGGGGCTTTCCAATAAGAATTTCTCCCTTACTGGCGCGCAATTAGGTGGCCAAACCTCTTCTTAGACAGAACTTTCTAGACATTACCAATAATGCTATCTAATAATATTATTCAAATAATATGAATTATTGATCTGATAATGAAAAATACTGTGCAGCACTAATTATTGAAACATCAATAATATAAAATATCAACGTAGCAATTATTGAATCAATAAAAAAAATATTGAACAGTAAATGCTATAAACAGTTATTGAGTAGTGTCTTCTTACGTAAGGATCAATAAATTAAAAATACAGTACAAAATCGTGTGCTACTGTGCAACCACGCCTATTATTGTATTTTAACACACCGGTATTCCAACAGTGTTAACGGTAACAACTGCGCCTTTATTTATAAAAACTCCAATTTTGTCGTTTTTCTTCATCCGACAGTTATTCTGTTATGGGGCCCACAAATGGCTGCGCCGTCGTACGAATACTCCCCGACAACAAGAAAATTCCACGACCAAACGAATATTCCCCGACAACAATGAATATTTTATAACCACTTGCTTATTTTGTAAACTTTTCACATTTCACCCATAACCAAAATATTATATCAATTAACACCTTATTATTTCAAATAAAATTTGAGGAAAATTCAATTTATTATAAAAAGCTGGGGTCTTACAACCTCCCCTTCTTATAAAATTTCGTCCTCGAAATTGACGTACGTACCTGGTGTTTCGAAAAGGTGAGGATAAACCTCGCTTTTATTTCTGATTCCAACTCCCAGTTCATTTCTTCAATAGCATGGTTCCTCCACAAAACTTAACTTGAGGTATAACCTTTGCATAGGACATATTCTTTCCTATCCAAGCTCTTGACAGGTACCTTCCTCGTACGTTAAATCTTCGGCTATCTCGTCTGGTTCTAACGCAATAATATGATTCGGGTCGTCCACATATTTACGTAACATCGATATGTGAAAAAACGTTATGAACACGCAACAAACTTAGCGTTAAGGCGAGTTTATAGGCCACAGTTCCTACTCGATCGAGTATTTCAAATAGACCAATAAAATCAAGGATTGAGATTTCCTCTCTTCATCGACTCTTGCTCCTAGAATAACGCCCTTTTGAACCTTCTTCTTTATTCATCAGCTCTTACTTGAGCGGCTTTAACTTTATCGATTTAAAGTCGATTCTAAACGTATATTTGCTATCTTCACATAGGTTCGTATATTCGTACTCGTAAATGCATACGATCTTCTGCTCAACGTGTCAGCTACCACGTTCGTATCTCGTCAGCTCCTGTTTTATTCGTAAAGAAGAAAGACGAGGGAGTATGCGACTTTGTATCGACTATCGAGAATTGAACCATGTTACCATCAAGAATAGGTATCCGCTACCTCGTATTGATGACCTGTTCGACCAGTTGCAAGGTGTAAGACCCCAAATTTTATGAAATAAAAGTATTCAATTTTTCTATTTAGTAAATGGTTAAATATTAATAAAAAGTTAAAGTTAAGGGTGATATATGAATATTTTTCAAATAAGCAAGTTATTTATAAAATATTTATTTTATCGGAGAATATTCCGTTTGGTCGTGGAATATTCTTTCTGTCGGGGAATATTCGTACGACGGCGCAGCTATTTGTGGGCCCCATAACGAAAAAACGGTCGAATGAAGATAACGACAAAAATTGAGTTTTTATAATTAACGGCGTAGTTTGTTACCGTTAACACTGTTGACACCCGGTGGTTAAAATACAGTAATACGCGTTATTGCACAGTAGCACACGTATTACATAGTATTTTTGAAATTATTGATTCTTACGTAAGAAGGCACTACTCAATAATTGTTACAGTAATTACTGTTCAATATTTATTTTATTGAATTCAATAATTGCTACGTTAAAATTTTGTATTATTGTTGTTCAATAATTGTTGCTGCATAGTATTTCCATTATCAGATCAATAATTTTCATATTATTTGAATAGTATTATTAGATAGCATTATTGACAATGTCTAGAAAGTTCTGTCTAAGGAGAGGTTTGGTCATCTAATTGTGCGCCAGTAAGGAGAAATCCTTATTGGAAAGCCCCCTCTTTCCTGGGAACGCCCTGGTTGTCATAAATGTGATTCTGTAATATTATTTGTGAATAATTAATAATTGATTCATATGATAAGGAATATTTATTTTATGTGGATATAAACGAGGGATATATTTTTCGTGGTTAAAAATGAAGGAGTTAATGTTGAGGTTTTTTATCCGTATTTTTGTCGGAATGGAGGTATTAAAAATCAGGGTTTTTGAGATATTTTACGGGGGTTATAATTTTTAATCCGACCGTTGGATCGTGGTAATTTTTGGATATGTTATACATATATAAGTTGAGTATATGCCACAAATTTTGAACCGTTAAAAATGAACGTATGATTTATTATGAATTTTACGAGATGACTGGTTCAAAAATTGTTGAATTTTCGGAGTTTATCATTTTGGTGGAAAATTCTAGAATTGGTGGGCCCCACTTGTGGTTGGTGAAGAAAAGTGCTGAATTATATTTTAAATGTGGTGGGTGGGAATAGTAGCAGGTAAAGCCATCAGGTTGCAGGTCAACCTACCAAAATTTTCCTATAAATAGAGGGCTAAGTTAGAATTGAAAATCACACCAGAACATAAGTTTTATCTCTTTCTCTCTCTATATTATGAAGCATATTTGTGAGTATTGATACTTTGAGAGTTGCTATTCAGTGCAAGTTTCCTTCAGCATTATATCCGATATCCAGTCAGAAGTACTACTGCTCTTTTGAGGTAAGGGATAGTAAGGGATAGTAAGGGATTTTAAGGTTGTTATGTTTTTCATTTCGTAATTTTTCTGAACTTCAAAAATTCAGGAAAAATTTGAAATGATATTTTGATGAGTTTTATTGATTGTGTCCAAAAATGGTGAATTTTGGATGTATAGATTGAGAGTTATGAATTTTATGAGAAAAGACTATTTTAAAAGTAACCGCTTATAATTCCTGTGGTTAACTCCAAAATTGATGAAATTTTTATTGGGAGTAACATGTATATGATAGAAGTATACTCTGTAAATTTCAGAATTTTTAGATAAAAGTACAATTTTTGATAAATGTCAAATATTCGGCTATTTTGGTATGAAAATAGTAAATGACTTTTAAAAATTCTGAGAAAAATATATGTTCACTATGGGACTATATTATGCTAAATCCCAGAAAAGAAATATTTTTGGAACTGATTTGGTATTTTTCATGAAAATAGTCTAGCTATGAGTAAATGAATTAAATATGTTGTGAAGAAAGAAAATTGGAAAATAGGATTTTATGGCTTGAGAATCCTATATGAGGTATATGCAGATTTTTGATGAGGGTTTTGGTTATTGATGATGAATTGTAAGAGTTGGCATTTTATGATGATTAAATGCATTAATTAGTAAAGTGTAAACAATTTAAATAATTGTTTATAAGCTTAAGAAATGTTATTATTTCAATACATTATATCAAAATATTGGTATAGATTTTATTGTGGAATTTCTACCTTTTTGAGTCGGGTTACTATTCACGAGTTACTATTCATGAGTTACTATTCACGAGTTACTATTCACGACAAAAATTAGTTTCTTTTTCTAACCAAATTATAGTTGATTTATGAATATTACTCTGGAGATTAAAACTATACGTTGATCAATATTATTTTTATCATCATATATAACATTTTTATAACCCTGATGTTGAAATTCACTTTCACTGGAGTAAAAGATGGGTAGATTTTTTGGTATGATCATGACTAGGGTTCTCTTTGGCCTGTAGTGCAAAGTTGAATTGTGACTGGTATGATCATGACCATTGAATTTATAATTGAATATCTTAAGCTTTATGTAACGACCCCAAAATAGGTTCATTCCATCCAACCTATTCTGAGTCGCCAAATACATGGTACAGAAAACAACTACAACTTTATTACAACAATTGTCGTGCAAAATACAACAACACATATACTGTGAGTTTGGATACAAATATATACCAAATGTGACTCATGTTCCAACCGTGGACATCACCTCACAATAACACCTTACATAAAGGTATAGTCAAAAACTGTTTTTTAGAAATTAGAATCTTTGGGAAGTGCTCAAGGAAACCTTCGTACATTGGAGGCCACGCGTCTAGGTTATGATAGATATCATATGGCCACAGAATTATCCTTGGTTGACCCAATAGACCCCAAAGAAAAACGAGAAGATTACTATCATATTCTTCCCAATGGTGAGTCTTCTCTTGACATATCATTATCTCTACTGTCTCTAATTGAGAATTATACTTTAAACAAACACCAAGATTATATAGTAGTGCTCGTATATATACTCAGCAATGTGGATGACACACCCTGTCTTATGATGACACGAGGTTGTATGTCGTTAGACATCTTGTATGATAGTGGCAAACCACCCTCCAACGTTGGGTACACCTTACCCTATTGGATTCACCAAATATAACTACTAAATGAATCGTTTCTATACTGCTTTTCGAGAACATCCACAGCTAGAGACCACTGTTCTATTTCCCCGTTACCCTCGCTCGACCCAGCTACACTCTTATTACCTGAAAGGAATTGTGAAGCAAAAGGTGAGCACAACTAGCCCAGTAAAGAATATCATGACTAAAGATAATTAAATTATCAGTAGCCTTCATCAATAATAAATCAGAGATTTAGAACATATGGTAAAATGATAAAAATTTCAACCATAGTTGCAGCGGAACGAGCAATCCATTAGAAGAGTCAAATAGACTATAAAGTCTATTATCTTCTCCATGTTAAAAATCCATCAACAATGTTTTATCCCTGTAACATCAATCAACAGTTCCTTTCCACAATCATATGAATAACTCATAATCATAATTGTGATTCTAAATTTTTCTTCGCACCCAGGACGAAGAATATTTTCATCACATGTCTTTACCTGAAACATCAAAGATCATGGTTATATACCAAATCACAGTTCCTGTTCATAATCATACTAATAAATCTATCTTTGCACTACGACCAAAGATATTCAGCAACAGTTTATCTTTGCACTACGGGCCAAAGATATTCACAACAGACCATCTTTGCACTACAGGCCAAAGATATTCATCTACAATTCATCTTTGCACTACAGGCCAAAGATATTCCTCAACCGTTCATCTTTGCATTACTGGCCAAAGATATTCAACAACAGGTCATCTTTGCACTACGGGCCAAAGATATTCATCTACAATTCATCTTTGCACTACAGGCAAAGATATTCCTCAACAATTCATATTTGCACTACATGCCAAATAATATTAATACCTCAAAGAATATATAATCATTTAAGAATTTATATAAACAATAATTATAACCATGTTGATCATTTCACCTTTGCACTTAAGCTAAAGATATTCAATTATAAATTCAATGGTCATGATCATACCAGTCAACAAATTCAACTTTGCACTACTGGCCAAAGAGAACCCATAGTCATGATCATACCAATAATTTACCCATCTTTACACTCAAGCGAAAGAGAATTTCAACATCAAGGTTATAAAAATGTTATATATGATTATAAAAATAATATGGTCAATACATGGATTTAATTCAAGAGCAATATTCATAAATCAACTATAATTTGGGTTAGAAAAAGAAACCAATTTATCGTGAATAGTACCTCATGAATAGTAACCTCCGACTCAAAAAGATAGAAATTCCACAATAAAATCTATACCAATATTTCGGTATAATGATATTGAAAGAATAACATTTCTTAAGCTTATAAACAATTATTTAAATTGTTTACCACTTTACTAATTAATGCATTTAATCATCATAAAAATTCAACTCTTAAGATTTCATCATCAATAGCCAAAATCCTCATCAAAAATCTGCATATACCTCATATAGGATTCTCAAGCCATAAAATCCTATTTTCCAATTTTTTTTTCCTCCACAAAACATATTTAATTCATTTTACTCATAACTAGACCATTTCATAAAAAATACCAAATCCGTTCCAAAAATATTTCTTTTCTGGGATTTAGCATAATATAGTCCATAGTGAACATATATTTTTCTCAGAATTTTTAAAAGTCATTTACTATTTTTCATATGGCCAAAATAGCCGAATATTTAAACATTTATCAAAAATTGTACTTTTGTCTAAAAATTCTGAAATTTACCAGAGTATACTTCTATCATATACATGTACTCCCAATAAAATTTCATCAATTTTGGAGTTAACCACAAGGAATTTATAAGCTGTTACTTTTAAAATAGTCTTTTCTCATAAAATTCATAACTCTCATCTATACATCCAAAAATCACCATTTTTGGACACAATCAAGAAACTCATCAAATATCATTTCAAATTTTTCCAGAATTTTTGAAGATCAGAAAAATTACGAAACTGAAAATCATACAACCCTTAAAATCCCTTAATATCCCTTACTATCCCTTACAATCCCTTACAATCCCTTACAATCCCTTACCTCAAAGAGCAGTACTTCTGATCGGTATAAGGCTGAAGGAAACTTGCACTGATGAATAGCAACTCACCAAGTATTTAAATACTCACAAAATACACTCAATAATCTAGAGAGAGAAAGAGAGAAAGCTTATGTTTCTGGTGTGAATTTTCAATTCTAACTTAGCCCTCTATTTATAGGAAAATTTTGGTAGGTTTGACCTGCAACCTGATGGCTTTACCTGCTACTATTCCACCCCACCACATTTGAAATATAATTCAGCACATTTCTTCACCAACCACAAGTGGGGGCCCACTAATTCTAGAATTTTCCCACCAAAATGATAAAACTCCGAAAATTCAACAATTTCTGAACCAGTCATCTCGTAAAATCATAACAAATCATACATTCATTTTTAACGTTCAAAATTTGTGGACATATACTCAACTATATATGTATAACATATCCAAATATTACTACGATCCAACGTCGGATTAAAAATTATAACCCCCGCAAAATATCTCAAAAACCCTGATTTTTAATACCACCATTCCGATAAAAATACTGATAAAAACCTCAACATTAACTCCTTCATTTTAACCACAAAAATATATCCCTCATTTATATCCACATAAAATAAATATTTTCTTCATATAAAATCAATAATTAATTATTCACAAATATATTTACAGAATCACATTTATGACAACCAGGCCGTTCCAGGAAAGAGGGGGCTTTCCAATAAGGATTTCTCTTACTAGCGCGCAATTAGATGACCAAACCTCTCCTTAGACAGAACTTTCTAGACATTGCAATAATGCTATCTAATAATACTATTCAAATAATATGAATTATTGATCTGATAATGGAAAATACTGTGCAGCAACAATTATTGAACAACAATAATATAAATTTCAACGTAGCAATTATTGAATCAATAAAATAAAATATTGAACAGTAATTACTGTAACAATTATTGAGTATGCCTTCTTACGTAAGAATCAATAATTTCAAAAATACTGTGCAATACCATGTGCTACTGTGCAATAACGCGTATTACTGTATTTTTAACCACCGGTATTTCAACAGTATTAACGATAACAACTACGCCGTTATTTGTAAAAACTCAAATTTGTCCGTTTTCTTCACCCGACGTTATTCGTTATGGGGCCCACAAATAGCTGCGCCGTCGTACGAATATTTCTCCGACAGAAAGAATATTCCACGACCAAACGAATATTCCCCGACAACAATGATTATTTTATAACCACTTGCTTATTTTGAAAAAAAATTCATATTTCACCCATAACTTTAAACTTTTATCAATTTAACCATTTACTGACTAGTAATTATAAGAAAAATGAATACTTTTATTTCATAAAATCGGGGTCTTACAATCTCCCCTCCTTATGAAATTTCGTCCCCGAAATTTACGTACCTGGTATTTCGAAGAGTTGAGAATACCTTGCTTCCATTTCAGATTCTATCTCTCAATCATCATGATTTCTCCATTGCTTATCTCCCATGATAACTTCATTGGGTTCCTCTATTGTTGGGAAGTCATGACAACCGCCATCCCCCGAACTACTCGCTTTGACTTGTCTGGCAGCAGCATTTGGCGTCATCATTACCGTTGGAAATATACATTTTCTATAGGACATATTCCTCCCTCAACTGCCTCTCGTACTCCTCATTCATGATCTGAATCATCAATCTTCGATCCATATCGGATTCAGGTTGACCGCTATGTACAGGGTAATTCAAAACTCGATGTTTGGTTCTCCCCAATTGCTTTCCAAAAAGAGAAATTCATATCATCTATTTTAGCCTTCTTAGATCGAACATCTCTTTCCACAATATCCACGTGTCGTGCGGCTTTTGCCCATGCATCACTTATTCTCACTCGTTCAATTTTTCTTCGTTCAGCTCAGATTCCATTTTTATCATCTTATACTACTCTGTCAAAGAATGCTTCTGTTCAAGCATCACATATCGGGTAACACAAGCTTGAATTGTTGCATCCTTTTGTTCACGACCGCCTGTCGTTCTTCTGCCCTGCTCTTCTAACTCATGAATATGATTTTGAATTCACATTTGATCATATAATACCTCTAATAAACTTTTTCACTCCTCTGTACTTCTTCTTCCTCTTCTTCCTCAGTCTCAGCTGTTACCTCTGCGACAATCTCGGGTGCAACTATCAATTCTTCACTCACCACATAGATATCTCTAATTCCTTCTTCGTCTGACATCACATTATCATGGTTAGTGATTAGAGGTATCCCCACAGTCTCATTCACTCCATTGTTAGCATTCTCAGCTCCATTCTCAAATACTGCCATAAAATAAGGGTTAATTAAACAAATTAACATATCACATAATATCCCAATATTATGACTAACCAACAAATAAGCTTAGGTAGGACACACTAGCGAAGGATTTACGCATCTCTCCCCTCCTAGTTATATTCCCCGATCTCCCACCAGAGATCATATCCCTAAGCTCTGATACCAACTGTAACTCTGGACACCAACCTATGTCAGCACCTTACATTGATACCTATCAGTTTGCCACCGCAGAACGGCGTCCCCTACGGAGAGTCTGGCTTCGGTGCATCCCCCATCAACAGGAAGTCACCAGCGAGAGGCTCGGGGCTCTTTACTTATAGCTCTGATACCAACTGTAACGACCCCATAATAGGTTCATTCCATCCAACCTATTCTGAGTCGCCAAATACATGGTACAGAAAACACCTACAACTTTATAACAACAATTGTCGTGCAAAATACAACAACACATATACTGTGAGTTTGGATACAAATATATACCAAATGTGACTCATGTTCCAAACCGTGGACATCACCTCACAATAACACCCTTACATAAAGGTATAGTCAAAAACTGTTTTAGAAATTAGAATCTTTGGGAAGTGCTCAAGGAAACCTTCGTACATGGGAGGCCACGCGTCTAGGTTATGATAGATATCATATGGCCACAGAATTATCCTTGGTTGACCCAATAGACCCCAAAGAAAAATGAGAAGATTACTATCATATTCTTCCCAATGGTGAGTCTTCTCTTGACATATCATTATCTCTACTGTCTCTAATTGAGAATTATACTTTAAACAAACACCAAGATTATATAGGTAGTGCTCGTATATATACTCAGCAAGTGGATGAGCACATCCCTGTCTTATGATGACACGAGGTTGTATGTCGTTAGACATCTTGTATGATAGTGGCAAACCACCCTTCCAACGTTGGGTACACCTTACCCTATTGGATTCACCAAATATAACTACTAAATGAACTTTTCTATACTGCTTCGGGAGAACATCCACAGCTAGAGACCACTGTTCTATTTCCCCGTTACCCTCGCTCGACCCAGCTACACTCTTATTACCTGAAAGGAATTGTGAAGCAAAAGGGTGAGCACAACTAGCCCAGTAAAGAATATCATGACTAAAGATAATTAAATTATCAGTAGCCTTCATCAATAATAAATCAGAGATTTAGAACATATGGTAATGATAAAAATTTCAACCATAGTTGCAGCGGAACGAGCAATCCATTAGAAGAGTCAAATAGACTATAAAGTCTATTATCTTCTCCATGTTAAAAATCCATCAACAATGTTTTATCCCTGTAACATCAATCAACAGTTCCTTTCCACAATCATATGAATAACTCATAATCATAATTGTGATTCTAAATTTTTCTTCGCACCCAGGACGAAGAATATTTTCATCACATGTCTTTACCTGAAACATCAAAGATCATGGTTATACCAAATCACAGTTCCTGTTCATAATCATACTAATAAATCTATCTTTGCACTACGACCAAAGATATTCAGCAACAGTTTATCTTTGCACTACGGGCCAAAGATATTCATCAACAGACCATCTTTGCACTACAGGCCAAAGATATTCATCTACAATTCATCTTTGCACTACAGGCCAAAGATATTCCTCAACCGTTCATCTTTGCATTACTGGCCAAAGATATTCAACAACAGGTCATCTTTGCACTACGGGCCAAAGATATTCATCTACAATTCATCTTTGCACTACAGGCCAAAGATATTCCTCAAGAATTCATATTTGCACTACATGCCAAATATATTAATACATCAAAGAATATATATTCATTTAAGAATTTATATAAACAATAATTATAACCATGTTGATCATTTCACCTTTGCACTTAAGCTAAAGATATTCAATTATAAATTCAATGGTCATGATCATACAGTCAACAATTCAACTTTGCACTACTGGCCAAAGAGAACCCATAGTCATGATCATACCAATAATTTACCCATCTTTACACTCAAGCGAAAGAGAATTTCAACATCAAGGTTATAAAAATGTTATATATGATTATAAAAATAATATGGTCAAAATATGGATTTAATTTCAAGAGCAATATTCATAAATCAACTATAATTTGGTTAGAAAAAGAAACTAATTTTGTCGTGAATAGTAACTCATGAATAGTAACCTCGACTCAAAAAGATAGAAATTCCACAATAAAATCTATACCAATATTTCGGTATAATGATATTGAAAGAATAACATTTCTTAAGCTTATAAACAATTTATTTAAATTGTTTACACTTTACTAATTAATGCATTTAATCATCATAAAATGTCAACTCTTAAGATTTCATCATCAATAGCCAAAACCCTCATCAAAAATCTGCATATACCTCATATAGGATTCTCAAGCCATAAAATCCTATTTTCCAATTTTTTTTCCTCACAAAACATATTTAATTCATTTACTCATAACTAGACCATTTTCATAAAAAATACCAAATCAGTTCCAAAAATATTTCTTTTCTGGGATTTAGCATAATATAGTCCCATAGTGAACATATATTTTTCTCAGAATTTTTAAAAGTCATTTACTATTTTTCATATGGCCAAAATAGCCGAATATTTAAACATTTATCAAAAATTGTACTTTTGTCTAAAAATTCTGAAATTTACAGAGTATACTTCTATCATATACATGTACTCCCAATAAAAATTTCATCAATTTTGGAGTTAACCACAAGGAATTATAAGCTGTTACTTTTAAAATAGTCTTTTCTCATAAAATTCATAACTCTCAATCTATACATCCAAAAATCACCATTTTTGGACACAATCAAAAAACTCATCAAAATATCATTTCAAATTTTTTCAGAATTTTTGAAGATCAGAAAAATTACGAAACTGAAAATCATAACAACCCTTAAAATCCCTTAATATCCCTTACTATCCCTTACAATCCCTTACAATCCCTTACAATCCCTTACCTCAAAAGAGCAGTACTTCTGATCGGTATAAGGCTGAAGGAAACTTGCACTGATGAATAGCAACTCACCAAGTATTTAAATACTCACAAAATACACTCAATAATCTAGAGAGAGAAAGAGAGAAAGCTTATGTTTCTGGTGTGATTTTCAATTCTAACTTAGCCCTCTATTTATAGGAAAATTTTGGTAGGTTTGACCTGCAACCTGATGGCTTTACCTGCTACTATTCCCACCCACCACATTTGAAATATAATTCAGCACATTTCTTCACCAACCACAAGTGGGGCCCACTAATTCTAGAATTTTCCACCAAAATGATAAACTCCGAAAATTCAACAATTTCTGAACCAGTCATCTCGTAAAATTCATAACAAATCATACATTCATTTTTAACGGTTCAAAATTTGTGGACATATACTCAACTTATATATGTATAACATATCCAAATATTACTACGATCCAACGGTCGGATTAAAAATTATAACCCCCGCAAAATATCTCAAAAACCCTGATTTTTTAATACCTCCATTCCGACAAAAATACTGATAAAAACCTCAACATTAACTCCTTCATTTTAACCACAAAAATATATTCCTCATTTATATCCACATAAAATAAATATTTTCTTATCATATAAATCAATAATTAATTATTCACAAATAATATTACAGAATCACATTTATGACAACCAGGCCGTTCCCAGGAAAGAGGGGGCTTTCCAATAAGGATTTCTCCTTACTAGCGCGCAATTAGATGACCAAACCTCTCCTTAGACAGAACTTTCTAGACATTGCCAATAATGCTATCTAATAATACTATTCAAATAATATGAATTATTGATCTGATAATGGAAAATACTGTGCAGCAACAATTATTGAACAACAATAATATAAAATTTCAACGTAGCAATTATTGAATCAATAAAATAAAATATTGAACAGTAATTACTGTAACAATTATTGAGTAGTGCCTTCTTACGTAAGAATCAATAATTTCAAAAATACTGTGCAATACCATGTGCTACTGTGCAATAACGCGTATTACTGTATTTTAACCACCGGGTATTTCAACAGTATTAACGATAACAACTACGCCGTTATTTGTAAAAACTCAAATTTGTCGTTTTTCTTCACCCGACAGTTATTCGTTATGGGGCCCACAAATAGCTGCGCCGTCGTACGAATATCTCCGACAGAAAGAATATTCCACGACCAAACGAATATTCCCCGACAACAATGATTATTTTATAACCACTTGCTTATTTTGAAAAAAAATTCATATTTCACCCATAACTTTAAACTTTTATCAATTTAACCATTTACTGACTAGTAATTATAAGAAAAATTGAATACTTTTATTTCATAAAATTCGGGGTCTTACACTTTAAGTGCAAAGGTGAATTGATCAACATGGTTATAATTATTGTTTATATAAATTCTGAAATGATTATATATTTCTTTGAGATATGAATATATTTGGCCAGTAGTGCAAATATGAATTGTTGATGAATATCTTTGGCATGTAGTGCAAAGATGGCCTGTTGATGAATATCTTTGGCCTGTAGTGCAAAGATGAACTGTTGTTGAATATCTTTGGCCCGTAGTGCAAAGATGGTTTGTTGATGAATATCTTTGGCCCGTAGTGCAAAGATGGTTTGTTGATGAATATCTTTGGCCCGTAGTGCAAAGATGAATTTGTTAGTATGATTATAAACAGGAATTGTGATTTGGTATAACCATGATCTTTGATGTTTCAGGTAAAGACAGGTGATGAAAATATTCTTCGTCCTGGGTGCGAAGAAAAATTTAAAGTCACAATTATGATTATGAGTTATTCATATGATTGTGGAAAGGAACTGTTGATTGATGTTACAGGGATAAAACATTGTTGGTGGATTTTTAACATGGAGAAGATAATAGACTTTATAGTCTATTTGACTCTTCTAATGGATTGCTCGTTCCGCTGCAACTATGGTTGAATTTTTTATCATTTACCATATGTTCTAAATCTCTGATTTATTGTTGATGAAGGCTATTGATAATTGAATTATCTTTAGTCATGATATTCTTTACTGAGCTAGTTGTGCTCACCCTTTTGCTTCACAATTCCTTTCAGGTAATAAGAGTGTAGCTGGGTCGAGCGGGGGTAACAAGGGAATAGAACGGTGGTCATCATTTAGTAGTTATATTTGGTGAAGAAAATAGGGTGAGGCGAACCCAACGTTGGAAGGGTGTTTTGTCACTATCATACAAGATGTCTAATGACATACAACCTCGTGTCATCATAGGACAGGGTTGTGCTCATCCACTTGCTGAGTATATCTATGGGCACTACCTATATAATCTTGGTGTTTGTTTGAAGTATAATTCTCAATTAGAGAAAGTGGAGATAATGATAAGTCAAGAGAAGACTCACCATTGGGAAGAATATGATAGTAATCTTCTCATTTTTCTTTGGGGTCTATTGGATCAACCAAGGATAATTCTGTGGCTATATGATATCTATCATAACCTAGACGCGTGGCCTCCCATGTACGAAGGTTTTCTTGAGCACTTCCCAAAGATTCTAATTTCTAAAACAGTTTTTGACTATACCTTTATGTAAAGTGTTATTGTGAGATGATGTCCACGGTTGGAACATGAGTCACATTTGGTATATATTTGTATCCAAACTCACAGCATATGTGTTGTTGTATTTTGCACGACAATTGTTGTAATAAAGTTGTAGTTATTTTCTGTACCATGTATTTGACGACTCAGAATGGGTTGGGTGGAATGGACCTATTTTGGGGGCGTCACACAAGGTGCACAATTCTTTTCAAAGATCGATCTTCATTCTGGATATCATAAGCTGAAGATTAAAACTGAGGATATTCCAAAGACTGCCTTCAGAACTCGATACGGGCGTTATGAATTCTTAGTTATGTCTTTTGGATTGACTAATGCTCCTGCTGCCTTCATGGATATGATGAACCGTGTATTCAAAGAATATTTAGATCAGTTCGTTGTTGTCTTTATTGATGACATCCTCATCTATTCCAAAAGCCGTGAAGATCATGAGCACCATTTGAAGCTGGTACTGCAAAGGCTTCGTGAAAATAAGCTATATGCCAAACTGAAGAAATGCGAGTTCTGGCTTGAGGAAGTAACATTCCTTGGGCACGTGGTGTCAAAACATGGAGTATCTGTCGACCTGGCGAAGATTGAAGCCATACAAAGTTGGGAGCAACCGAAGTCAGTGACCGAAGTACGTAGCTTTCTGGGCTTAGCTGGTTATTATCGGAGATTCGTGGAAGGATTTTCTAGAATTACTACTCCGTTAACTCAGCTGACTCGGAAGGATACAAAATTCAGTTGGAGTGAGGATTGTGAGAAGAGTTTTCAAGAACTCAAGAGGAGACTCATTTCGGCATCTGTTCTGACAATACCATCTGGTTCGGATGGATTTGTTATCTACAGTGATGCTTCAGGCAAAGGGTTAGGATGTGTTCTCATGCAACATGGGAAAGTCATAGCCTATGCTTCGCGACAACTAAAAGAATATGAGAGGAATTATCCTACTCGTAATTTGGAGTTGGCAGCAGTCATTTTCGCGTTGAAGATTTGGAGACACTACCTGCATGGGGAGAAAGTGGAGATCTATACAGATCATAAAAGCCTCAAATATTTCTTCACCCAAAAGGAAATCAACATGCGGCAACGACGTTGGCTTGAGCTGTTGAAAGATTACGATCATACCATCCAATATCATCTTGAAAAAGCGAACGTAATAGCTGACGCATTGAGTAGAAGATCATATGCGGTTACGAGTGCAATGTTGTTAACACAAATGCCCATTTTGTATGATTTGCAAAGGATAGAGATAGAGAAGAAGGCTCCAAGTACCCACATGATGATATCAAATATACGAGTAGAACTGAATTTAATCAATAAAGTTAAAGCTACTCAAGCTACGGACATGGAGCTGATGCGTATGAAGAAGAAAATGTAAGAAGGTGATATTCCAGAAGGAAGAATCAATGAAGAAGGAATACTTCGAGTCAACTCCAGACTTTGTGTTCCTAACGATTCTGACTTGAAGCATAGAATCATGATGGAGGCACACAACACACCGTTTACAATCCATCCTGGGAGTACCAAAATGTATCACGATCTTCGACATACATTTTGGTGGAGCAATATGAAAAGAGAGATCGCGGAGTTTATCTCGAGGTGTTTAACTTGTCAACGTGTAAAAGCGGAGCATCAAGTACCAAAAGGTCCATTGCAACCACTTGAGATTTCAAAATAGAAGTAGGAACACATTACTACGGATTTTGTTACGGGTCTTCCCAAGGTTTCTCAAGGCATAGATGCGATATGGGTCATTGTTGATAGATTAACCAAGTCTGCTCATTTCTTACCTATACGTGAGACTTATTCCCTTGAACGTCTTGCTAGTATGTACGTACATTAGATTATGAGATTGCATGGCATGCCATTATCCATAATTTCGGATCGTGACCCAAGATTCACTTCACGATTTTGGGTTAGCTTGCAGAAAGCTATGGGCACGGATTTACGATTTAGTTCAGCATACCAACCTCAAACGGACGGGCAATCAGAGAGGACTATTCAAACCCTTGAAGATCTATTAAGACTCTGTGTTCTAGATTTCAAAGGAAGTTGGGATAAGTACTTGCCACTGGTAAAATTCTCCTACAACAATAGTTATTAGGCAAGTATAGGTATGGCTCCATTTCAAGCCTTTTATGGACGAAAGTGTCGTTCTCCATTATGCTTGGACGACGTGGGTGAAGTAACGTTGTTTGGACCAGAATTGGTACGCATAACTATAGAGAAGATCCGAACGATTCGACAACGTATACAAACGGCACAGAATCGACAAAAGAGTTATGCGGATCTTCATCAAAAGGATGTAGAATTTAGTATTGGGGATCATGTATTGTTACGTGTTGCACCATGGAAAGAAATTACAAGATTTGAGAAGAGAGAAAAACTCAATCCACGATTTGTTGGTCCATTTAAAATTCTTGACCGAATAGGAAATGTGGCATATCGACTCGCATTACCTCCAAGCATGTCTCGTGTTCATAATATTTTTTACGTATCTGTGCTTCGTAAATATATGAAAGACCCGAACCACATAATTGAGTTAGAACCAGACGAGATAGCTGAAGATTTAACGTACGAGGAGGTACCTGTTAAGATCTTGGATAGGAAAAAGCATGTTCTACGCACAAAGGTTATACCACAAGTTAAGGTTTTGTGGAGAAATCGTGCTATTGAAGAAATGACTTGGGAGTTAGAATCAGAAATGAAAGCGAGATATCCTTACTTTTTCAAAACACCAGCTACGTACGTCAATTTCGAGGATGAAATTTCATAAGGATGGGAGGTTGTAAGACCCCAACTTATTAATGAATAAAATCAAATTTTCTATAAATATTATTGTGAATAATAAGGTGTTAATTTGATATAATACTTTGGTTATGGGTGAAATGTGTAAATTTTGTAAAATAAGCAAGTAGTTATAAAATATTCATTTGTTGTCGGGAAATATTCGTTCGGTCGTGGACAATTCTTTCTGTCGAGAAATATTCGTACGACGACGCAGCCTTGTGTGGGCCCAATAATGGAAAGCAATTTGATGAAAAAAACAACAAGTATAAGTTATTTATAAATAACGGCGTAGTTGTTACCGTTAATACTGTTGGAATACCCGGTGGTTAAAATAAAGTAGCACACGGTATTGCACCAATTATTGATTCTTACGTAAGAATGCACTACTCAATAATTGTTACAGTAGTTACTGTTCAATATTTTATTTTATTGATTCAATAATTGCTGCGTTGATATTTTATATTATTGTTGTTTCAATAATTGTTGTTGCACAGTATTTTTCATTTTCAGATCAATAATTTATATTATTTGAAAAGTATTATTAGATAGCATTATTGGCAATGTCTAGAAAGTTCTGTCTAAGGAGAGGTTTGGTCATCTAATTACGCGCCAGTAAGGAGAAATCTTTATTGGAAAGCCCTCTCTTTCTTGGGAACGGTCTGATTGTCATAATTATGATTCTATAATATTATTTGTGAATAATTAATTATTGATTTATATGATAAAAAAATATTTATTTTATGTGGATATAATTGATGGATATATTTATTTTATGTGAAGGAATTAATGTTGATCGTATTTTGTGAGTATTTAGATACTTTGTAAGTTTTTATTTATCAGTGCAAATTTTCTTTAGCCTTATACCGATATTCCGAACAGAAGTACTGTTATCTTGAGGTAAGGGATGTTATTTTCTTCTTAAATGATATTATTTTTTTCAATATCATTATGCCGAAATATTAGTTTGAATTTTTTATCAAATTTAGAACTTTTTGTGTAGGGATTACTATTCACGTATACGACACTATTCACGAATACGACACTATTCACCGAAAAATAAATTTTTTTTTTGTCCAAGATGTCTATTATGGTTACTATATTTGATTGTATCCATGTTTTGATTTATTTTTGAATTCTACTTCACAATTGGTTGTTATGGAGTATTATTGTACTTGGATAAACTGTAATACGAATCCCTAATATTTGTTCTTCTGTCTCACTGGGTTTGTTTTCTTTAAAATATTTTTCATCATCCTCAGTCCTAAATGATGATATTACTGAATATCTTTGGCCTGTAGTGCAAAGATGAATGATTAACTGATGAATATCTTTGGCCCGTAGTGCAAAGATGAACAGGTGTTGAGATGAACATGACCGACTAGTTGTAAGACCCCGAATTTTATGAAATAAAAGTATTCAATTTTTCTTATAATTACTATTCAGTAAATGGTTAAATTGATAAAAGTTTAAAGTTATGAGTGAAATATGATTTTTTTTCAAAATAAGCAAGTGGTTATAAAATAATCATTGTTATCGGGGAATATTCTTTCTGTCGGGGAATATTCGTACGACGGCGCAGCTATTTGTGGGCCCCATAACGAATAACTGTCGGATGAAGAAAACGACAAATTTAAGTTTTTACAAATAACGGCGTAGTTGTTACCGTTAACACTGTTAGAATACCCGGTGGTTAAAATACAGTAATACGCGTTATTGCACAGTAGCACACGGTATTGCACAGTATTTTTGAAATTATTGATTCTTACGTAAGAAGGCACTACTCAATAATTGTTACAGTAGTTACTGTTCAATATTTTATTTTATTGATTCAATAATTGCTACGTTGAAATTTTATATTATTGTTGTTCAATAATTGTCACTGCACAGTATTTTCCTTTATCAGATCAATAATTCATATTATTTGAATAATATTATTAGATAACATTATTGTCAATGTCTAGAAAGTTCTGTCTAAGGAGAGATTTGGTCATCTAATTGCGCGCCAGTAAGGAGAAATTCTTATTGGAAAGCCCCCTCTTTCCTGGGAACGGCCTGGTTGTCATAAATGTGATTCTGTAATATTATTTGTGAATAATTAATTATTGATTCATGTGATAAGAAAATATTTATTTTATGGGGATATAAATGAGGGATATATTTTTGTGGTTTAAAATGAAGGAGTTAATGTTGAGATTTTTATCAGTATTTTTATCGGAATGGAGGTATTAAAAATTAGGGTTTTTGAGATATTTTGCGAGGGTTATAATTTTTAATCCGACCGTTGGATCGTGGTAATTTTTGGATATGTTATACATATATAAGTTGAGTATATGCCCACAAATTTTGAACCGTTAAAAATGAACGTATGATTTATTATGAATTTTACGAGATGACTGGTTCAAAAATTGTTGAATTTTCAGAGTTTATCATTTTGGTGGAAAATTCTAGAATTGGTGGGCCCCACTTGTGGTTGGTGAAGAAATGTGCTGAATTATATTTTAAATGTGGTGGGTGGGAATAGTAGCAGGTAAAGCCATCAGGTTGCAGGTCAAACCTACCAAAATTTTCCTATAAATAGAGGGCTAAGTTAGAATTGAAAATCACACCAAAAACATAAGCTTTCTCTCTTTCTCTCTCTATATTATGAAGCATATTTTATGAGTATTTAGATACTTTGAGAGTTGCTATTCAGTGCAAGTTTCCTTCGGCTTTGCATTCCAGTCAGAAATACTGCACTTTTGAGGTAAGGGATAGTAAGGGATTGTAAGGGATTGTAAGGGATAGTAAGGGATATTAAGGGATTTTAAGGGTTGTTATGAATTTCAGTTTCGTAATTTTTCTGATCTTTAAAAATTCTGGAAAAATTTAAAATGATATTTTGATGAGTTTTATTGATTGTGTCCAAAAATGGTGATTTTTGGATGTATAGATTAAGAGTTATGAATTTTACGGGAAAAGACTATTTTAAAAGTAACCGCTTATAATTCCTTGTGGTTAACTCTAAAATTGATAAAATTTTTATTGGGAGTACATGTATATGATAGAAATATACTCTGTAAATTTCAGAATTTTTAGACAAAAGTACAATTTTTGATAAATGTCTAAATATTCGGCTATTTTGGCCATATGAAAAATAGTAAATGACTTTTAAAAATTCTGAGAAAAATATATGTTCACTATGGGACTATATTATGCTAAATCCCAGAAAAAAAAATATTTTTGGAACTGATTTGGTATTTTTCATGAAAATGGTCTAGTTATGAGTAAATGAATTAAATATGTTTTGTGAGGAAAGAAAATTGGAAAATAGGATTTTATGGCTTGAGAATCCTATATGAGGTATATGCAGATTTTTGATGAGGGTTTTGGTTATTGATGATGAAATTGTAAGAGTTGGCATTTTATGATGATTAAATGCATTAATTAGTAAAGTGTAAACAATTAAAATAAATTGTTTATAAATTTAAGTAATGTTATTCTTTCAATATCATTATACCGAAATATTGGTATGAATTTTATTGTAGAATTTCTATCTTTTGTGTCGGGGTTACTATTCATGAGTTACGAATATTACTCTTGAGATTAAAACTATTTGTTGATCATATTATTTTTATCATCATATATAACATTTTTATAACCCTGATGTTGAAATTCTCTTTCACTGGAGTGTAAAGATGGGTAGATTATTGGTATGATCATGACTAGGGTTCTCTTTGGCCTGTAGTGCAAAGTTGAATTGTGACTGGTATGATCATGACCATTGAATTTATAATTGAATATCTTAAGCTTAAGTGCAAAGGTGAATTGATCAACATGGTTATAATTATTGTTTATATAAATTCTGAAATGATTATATATTTCTTTGAGATATAAATATATTTGGCCTGTAGTGCAAATATGAATTGTTGATGAATATCTTTGGCATGTAGTGCAAAGATGGCATGTTGATGAATATCTTTGGCCTGTAGTGCAAAGATGAACGGTTGATGAATATCTTTGGCCTGTAGTGCAAAGATGAACTGTTGTTGAATATCTTTGGTCCGTAGTGCAAAGATGGTTTGTTGATGAATATCTTTGGCCCGTAGTGCAAAGATAGATTTGTTAGTATGATTATAAACAGGAACTGTGATTTGGTATAACCGTGATCTTTGACGTTTCAGGTAAAGACAGGTGATGATAATATTCTTCGTCCTGGGTGCGAAGAAAAATTTAGAATCACAATTATGATTATGAGTTATTCATATGATTGTGGAAAGGAACTGTTGATTGATGTTACAGGGATAAAATATTGTTGATGGATTTTTAACATGGAGAAGATAATAGACTTTATAGTCTATTTGACTCTTCTAATGGATTACTCGTTCCGCTGCAACTATGGTTGAAATTTTTATCATTTACCATATGTTCTAAATCTCTGATTTATTATTGATGAAGGCTATTGATAATTTAATTATCTTTAGTCACGATATTCTTTACTGAGCTAGTTGTGCTCACCCTTTTGCTTCACAATTCCTTTCAGGTAATAAGAGTGTAGCTGGGTCGAGCGAGGGTAACGGGGAAATAGAACGGTGGTCTCTAGCTGTGGATGTTCTCCCGAAGCAGTATAGAAAAGTTCATTTAGTAGTTATATTTGGTGAATCCAATAGGGTAAGGTGTACCCAACGTTGGAAGGGTGGTTTGCCACTATCATACAAGATGTCTAACGACATACAACCTCGTGTCATCATAAGACATGATTGTGCACATCCGCTTACCGAGTATATCTACAAGCACTACCTATATAATCTTGGTGTTTGTTTGAAGTATAATTCTCAGTTAGATACAGTGGAGATAATGATAAGTCAAGAGAAGACTCACCATTGGAAAGAATATGATAGTAATCTTCTCGTTTTTCTTTGGGGTCTATTGGGTCAACCAAGGATAATTCTGTGGCCATATGATATCTATCATAACCTAGACGCGTGGCCTCCCATGTACGAAGGTTTCCTTGAGCACTTCCCAAAGATTCTAATTTCTAAAACAGTTTTTGACTATACCTTTATGTAAGGTGTTATTGTGAGGTGATGTCCACGGTTGGAACATGAGTCACATTTGGTATATATTTGTATCCAAACTCACAGCATATGTGTTGTTGTATTTTGCACGACAATTGTTGTAATAAAGTTGTAGTTGTTTTCTGTACTATGTATTTGACGACTCAGAATGGGTTAGGTGGAATGGACCTATTTTGGGGTTGTCACAGGTGGTATCAGAGCTTAGGGATATGATCTTTGGCGGAGATCGGGGAATATAACTAGGAGGGGAGAGATGAGTAAATCCTTCGCTAGTGTGTCCTACCTAAGCTTATTTGTTGGTCAGTCATAATATCGAGATATTATGTGATATGTTAATTTGTTAAATTAACCCTTGTTTTGAAGCTGTATTCTAGAAAGATATCTGAAATACAGGAGATGAGCAATGGAGAAATCATGATGATAAGGAAGATTGAATCTGAAATGAAAGCAAGGTATTCTCAACTCTTTGAAATACCAGGTACGTAAATTTCGGGGACGAAATTTCATAAGGAGGGGAGATTGTAAGACCCCGAATTTTATGAAATAAAAGTATTCAATTTTTCTTATAATTACTATTCAGTAAATGGTTAAGTTGATAAAAGTTTAAAGTTATGAGTGAAATATGATTTTTTTTCAAAATAAGCAAGTGGTTATAAAATAATCATTGTTGTCGGGGAATATTCTTTCTGTCGGGGAATATTCGTACGACGGCGCAACTATTTGTGGGCCTCATAACGAATAACTGTCGGATGAAGAAAATGACAAATTTAAGTTTTTACAAATAACGGCGTAGTTGTTACCGTTAACACTGTTAGAATACCCGGTGGTTAAAATACAGTAATACGCGTTATTGCACAGTAGCACACGGTATTGCACAGTATTTTTGAAATTATTGATTCTTACGTAAGAAGGCACTACTCAATAATTGTTACAGTAGTTACTGTTCAATATTTTATTTTATTGATTCAATAATTGCTACGTTGAAATTTTATATTATTGTTGTTCAATAATTGTCACTGCACAGTATTTTCCTTTATCAGATCAATAATTCATATTATTTGAATAATACTATTAGATAACATTATTGTCAATGTCTAGAAAGTTCTGTCTAAGGAGAGATTTGGTCATCTAATTGCGCGCCAGTAAGGAGAAATTCTTATTGGAAAGCCCCCTCTTTCCTGGGAACGGCCTGGTTGTCATAAATGTGATTCTGTAATATTATTTGTGAATAATTAATTATTGATTCATGTGATAAGAAAATATTTATTTTATGGGGATATAAATGAGGGATATATTTTTGTGGTTTAAAATGAAGGAGTTAATGTTGAGATTTTTATCAGTATTTTTATCGGAATGGAGGTATTAAAAATTAGGGTTTTTGAGATATTTTGCGAGGGTTATAATTTTTAATCCGACCGTTGGATCGTGGTAATTTTTGGATATGTTATACATATATAAGTTGAGTATATGCCCACAAATTTTGAACCGTTAAAAATGAACGTATGATTTATTATGAATTTTACGAGATGACTGGTTCAAAAATTGTTGAATTTTCGGAGTTTATCATTTTGGTGGAAAATTCTAGAATTGGTGGGCCCCACTTGTGGTTGGTGAAGAAATGTGCTGAATTATATTTCAAATGTGGTGGGTGGGAATAGTAGCAGGTAAAGCCATCAGGTTGCAGGTCAAACCTACCAAAATTTTCCTATAAATAGAGGGCTAAGTTAGAATTGAAAATCACACCAAAAACATAAGCTTTCTCTCTTTCTCTCTCTATATTATGAAGCATATTTTATGAGTATTTAGATACTTTGAGAGTTGCTACTCAGTGCAAGTTTCCTTCGGCTTTGCATTCCAGTCAGAAATACTGCACTTTTGAGGTAAGGGATAGTAAGGGATTGTAAGGGATAGTAAGGGATATTAAGGGATTTTAAGGGTTGTTATGATTTTCAGTTTCGTAATTTTTCTGATCTTCAAAAATTCTGGAAAATTTTGAAATGATATTTTGATGAGTTTTATTGATTGTGTCCAAAAATGGTGATTTTTGGATGTATAGATTAAGAGTTATGAATTTTACGGGAAAAGACTATTTTAAAAGTAACCGCTTATAATTCCTTGTGGTTAACTCCAAAATTGATAAAATTTTTATTGGGAGTACATGTATATGATAGAAGTATACTCTGTAAATTTTAGAATTTTTAGACAAAAGTACAATTTTTGATAAATGTCTAAATATTCGGCTATTTTGGCCATATGAAAAATAGTAAATGACTTTTAAAAATTCTGAGAAAAATATATGTTCACTATGGGACTATATTATGCTAAATCTCAGAAAAAAGAATATTTTTGGAACTGATTTGGTATTTTTCATGAAAATGATCTAGTTATGAGTAAATGAATTAAATATGTTTTGTGAGGAAAGAAAATTGGAAAATAGGATTTTATGGCTTGAGAATCCTATATGAGGTATATACAGATTTTTGATGAGGGTTTTGGTTATTGATAATGAAATTGTAAGAGTTGGCATTTTATGATGATTAAATGCATTAATTAGTAAAGTGTAAACAATTAAAATAAATTGTTTATAAATTTAAGTAATGTTATTATTTCAATATCATTATACCGAAATATTGGTATAAATTTTATTGTAGAATTTCTATCTTTTGTGTCGGGGTTACTATTCATGAGTTACGAATATTACTCTTGAGATTAAAACTATTTGTTGATCATATTATTTTTATCATCATATATAACATTTTTATAACCCTGATGTTGAAATTCTCTTTCACTGGAGTGTAAAGATGGGTAGATTATTGGTATGATCATGACTAGGGTTCTCTTTGGCCTGTAGTGCAAAGTTGAATTGTGACTGGTATGATCATGACCATTGAATTTATAATTGAATATCTTAAGCTTAAGTGCAAAGGTGAATTGATCAACATGGTTATAATTATTGTTTATATAAATTCTGAAATGATTATATATTTCTTTGAGATATGAATATATTTGGCCTGTAGTGCAAATATGAATTGTTGATGAATATCTTTGGCATGTAGTGCAAAAATGGCATGTTGATGAATATCTTTGGCCTGTAGTGCAAAGATGAACTGTTGATGAATATCTTTGGCCTGTAGTGCAAAGATGAACTGTTGTTGAATATCTTTGGCCCGTAGTGCAAAGATGGTTTGTTGATGAATATCTTTGGCCCGTAGTGCAAAGATAGATTTGTTAGTATGATTATAAACAGGAACTGTGATTTGGTATAACCGTGATCTTTGACATTTCAGGTAAAGACAGGTGATGATAATATTCTTCGTCCTGGGTGCGAAGAAAAATTTAGAATCACAATTATGATTATGAGTTATTCATATGATTGTGGAAAGGAACTGTTGATTGATGTTACAGGGATAAAATATTGTTGATGGATTTTTAACATGGAGAAGATAATAGACTTTATAGTCTATTTGACTCTTCTAATGGATTACTCGTTCCGCTGCAACTATGGTTGAAATTTTTATCATTTACCATATGTTCTAAATCTCTGATTTATTATTGATGAAGGCTATTGATAATTTAATTATCTTTAGTCACGATATTCTTTACTGAGCTAGTTGTGCTCACCCTTTTGCTTCACAATTCCTTTCAGGTAATAAGAGTGTAGCTGGGTCGAGCGAGGGTAACGGGGAAATAGAACGGTGGTCTCTAGCTGTGGATGTTCTCCCGAAGCAGTATAGAAAAGTTCATTTAGTAGTTATATTTGGTGAATCCAATAGGGTAAGGTGTACCCAACGTTGGAAGGGTGGTTTGCCACTATCATACAAGATGTCTAACGACATACAACCTCGTGTCATCATAAGACATGATTGTGCACATCCGCTTACCGAGTATATCTACAAGCACTACCTATGTAACGACCCCAAAATAGGTTCATTCCATCCAACCTATTCTGAGTCGCCAAATACATGGTACAGAAAACAACTACAACTTTATTACAACAATTGTCGTGCAAAATACAACAACACATATTTCTGTGAGTTTGGATACAAATATATACCAAATGTGACTCATGTTCCACCGTGGACATCACCTCACATAACACCTTACATAAAGGTATAGTCAAAACTGTTTTAGAAATTAGAATCTTTGGGAAGTGCTAAGGAAACCTTCGTACATGGGAGGCCACGCGTCTAGGTTATGATAGATATCATATGGCCACAGAATTATCTTGGTTGACCCAATAGACCCCAAAGAAAAAACGAGATGATTACTATCATATTCTTCCCAATGGTGAGTCTTCTCTTGACATATCATTATCTCTACTGTCTCTAATTGAGAATTATACTTTAACAAACACAAGATTATATAGGTAGTGCTCGTATATATACTCAGCAAGTGGATGGAGCAACATCCCTGTCTTATGATGACACGAGGTTGTATGTCGTTAGACATCTTGTATGATAGTGGCCAACCACCCCCCCCCCCGTTGTGTACCAACGTTGGGTACACCTTACCCTATTGGATTCACCAAATATAACTACTAAATGAACTTTTCTATACTGCTTCGGGAGAACATCCACAGCTAGAGACCACTGTTCTATTTCCCCGTTACCTCGCTCGACCCAGCTACACTCTTAATTACCTGAAAGGAATTGTGAAGCAAAAGGGTGAGCACAACTAGCCCAGTAAAGAATATCATGACTAAAGATAATTAAAATTATCAGTAGCTTCATCAATAATAATTCAGAGATTTAGAACATATGGTAAATGATAAAAATTTCAACCATAGTTGCAGCGGAACGAGCAATCCATTAGAAGAGTCAAATAGACTAAAAGTTATTATTTCTTCTCCATGTTAAAATCCATCAACAATGTTTTATCCCTGTAACATCAATCAACAGTTCCTTTCCACATCATATGAATAACTCATAATCATAATTGTGATTCTAAATTTTTCTTCGCACCCAGGACGAAGAATATTTTCATCACATGTCTTTACCTGAAACATCAAAGATCATGGTTTATACCAAATCACAGTTCCTGTTCATAATCATACTAATTAATCTATCTTTGCATAGACCAAAGATATTCAGCAACAGTTTATCTTTGCACTACGGGCCAAAGATATTCATCAACAGACATCTTTGCAACAGGAAAGATATTCATCTACAATTCATCTTTGCACTACAGGCCAAAGATATTCCTCAACCGTTCATCTTTGCATTACGGCCAAAGATATTCAACAACAGGTCATCTTTGCACTACGGGCCAAAGATATTCATCTACAATTCATCTTTGCACTACAGGCCAAAGATATTCCTCAACAATTCATTATTTGCACTACATGCCAAATTTATTAATACCTCAAAGATATATAATCATTTAAGAATTTATATAAACAATAATTATAACCATGTTGATCATTTCACTTTTGCACTTAGCTAAGATATTCAATTATAAATTCAATGGTCATGATCATACCAGTCAACAATTCAACTTTGCACTACTGGCCAAAGTGAACCCATAGTCATGGATCATACCAATAATTTACCATCTTTACACTCAAGCGAAAGAGAATTTTCAACATCAAGGTTATAAAAATGTTATATATGATTATTAAAAATAATATGGTCAAAACATGGATTTAATTTCAAGAGCAATATCATAAATCAACTTAATTTGGTTAGAAAAAGAAACCAATTTTGTCGTGAATAGTAACTCATGAATAGTAACCTCGACTCAAAAAGATAGAAATTCACAATAAAATCTATATACCAATATTTCGGTATAATGATATTGAAAGAATAACATTTCTTAAGCTTATAAAAATTTATTTAAATTGTTTACACTTACTAATTAATGCATTTAATCATCATAAAATGTCAACTCTTAAGATTTCATCATCAATAGCCATAAACCCTCATCAAAATCTGCATATACCTCATATAGGATTCTCAAGCCATAAAATCCTATTTTTCCAATTTTTTTTCCTCACAAAACATATTTAATTCATTTACTCATAACTAGACCATTTTCATAAAAAATACCAAATCAGTTCCAAAATATTTCTTTTCTGGGATTTTAGCATACTATAGTCCCATAGTGAACATATATTTTTCTCAGAATTTTTAAAGTATTTACTATTTTTCATATGGCCCAAAATAGCCGGAATATTTAATCATTTATCAAAAATTGTACTTTTGTCTAAAAATTCTGAAATTTACAGAGTATACTTCTATCATATACATGTACTCCCAATAAAAATTTCATCAATTTTGGAGTTAACCACAAGGAATTATAAGCTGTTACTTTTAAAATAGTCTTTTCTCATAAAATTCATAACTCTCAATCTATACATCCACAAATCACCATTTTTGGACACAATCAAGATAACTCATCAAAATATCATTTCAAATTTTTCCAGAATTTTTGAAGATCAGAAAAATTACGAAAACTGAAAATCATAACAACCCTTAAAATCCCTTAATATCCCTTACTATCCCTTACCTCAAAAGAGCAGTACTTCTGATCGGTATAAGGTGAAGGAAACTTGCACTGATGAATAGCAACTCACCAAGTATTTAAATACTCACAAAATACACTCAATAATTAGAGAGAGAAAGAGAGAAAGCTTATGTTTCTGGTGTGATTTTCAATTTAACTTAGCCCTCTATTTATAGGAAAATTTTGGTAGGTTTGACCTGCAACCTGATGGCTTTACCTGCTACTATTCCCACCCACCACATTGAAATATAATTCAGCAATTCTTCACCAACCACAAGTGGGGCCACTAATTTTAGAATTTTCCACCAAATGATAAACTCCGAAAATTCAACAATTTCTGAACCAGTCAGCTCGTAAAATCATAACAAATCATACATTCATTTTTAACGGTTCAAAATTTGTGGACATATACTAACTTATATATGTATAACATATCCAAATATTACTACGATCCAACGGTCGGATTAAAAATTATAACCCCGCAAAATATCTCAAAAAACCCTGATTTTTAATACCTCCATTCCGACAAAAATACTGATTAAAACCTCAACATTAACTCTTCATTTTAACCACAAAAATATATCCCTCATTTATATCCACATAAAATAAATATTTTTTATCATATAAATCAATAATTAATTATTCACAAATAATATTACAGAATCACATTTATGACAACCAGGCCGTTCCCAGGAAAGAGGGGGCTTTCCAATAAGGATTTCTCCTTACTAGCCGCAATTAGATGACCAAACCTTCCTTAGACAGAACTTTCTAGACCATTGCCAATAATGCTATCTAATAATTCTATTCAATAATATGAATTATTGATCTGATAATGGAAATATATCTGTGCAAGCAGCAATTATTGAACAACAATAATATAAAATTTCAACGTAGCAATTATTGAATCAATAAAATAAAATATTGAACAGTAATTACTGTAACAATTTATTGGTAGTGCCTTCTTACGTAAGAATCAATAATTTCAAAAAATACTGTGCAATACCATGTGCTACTGTGCCAATAACGCGTATACTGTATTTTAACCACGGGTATTTCAACAGTTTTAACGATAACAACTACGCCGTTATTTGTTAATAACTCAAATTTGTCGTTTTTTCTTCACCCGACAGTTATTCGTTATGGGGCCCACAAATAGCTGCGCCGTCGTACGAATATTCTCCGACAGAAAGAATATTCCACGACCAAACGAATATTCCCCGACAATAATGATTATTTTATAACCACTTGCTTATTTTGAAAAAAAATTCATATTTCACCCATAACTTTAAATTTTATCAATTTAAACCATTTACTGACTTGTAATTATAAGAAAAATTGAATACTTTTATTTCATAAAATTCGGGGTCTTACAACCTATATAATCTTGGTGTTTTGTTGAAGTATAATTCTAGTTAGATACAGTGGAGATAATGATAAGTCAAGAGAAAGATCACCATTGGGAAGAATATGATAGTTATCTTCTCGTTTTTCTTTGGGGTCTTATTGGGTCAACCAAGGATATTTCTGTGGCCATATGATATCTATCATAACCTAGACGCGTGGCCTACCATGTACGAAGGTTTCCTTGAGCACTTCCCAAAGATTCTAATTTCTAAAACAGTTTTTGACTATACCTTTATGTAAGGTGTTATTGTGAGGTGATGTCCACGGTTGGAACATGAGTACATTTGGTATATATTTGTATCCAAACTCACAGCATATGTGTTGTTGTATTTTGCAAGACAATTGTTGTAATAAAGTTGTAGTTGTTTTCTGTACTATGTATTTGACGACTCAGAATGGGTTAGGTGGAATGGACCTATTTTGGGGTTGTCACAGGTGGTATCAGAGCTTAGGATATGATCTTTGGCGGAGATCGGGGATATAAATAGGAGGGGAGAGATGAGTAAATCCTTCGCTAGTGTGTCCTACCTAAGCTTATTTGTGGTCAGTCATAATATCGAGATATTATGTGATATGTTAATTTGTTAAATTAACCCTTGTTTTGAAGCTGTATTCTAGAAAGATATCTGAAATACAGGAGATGAGCAATGAGAAATCATGATGATAAGGAAGATTGAATCTGAAATGAAAGCAAGGTATTCTCAACTCTTTGAAATACCAGGTACGTAATTTCGGGGACGAAATTTCATAAGGAGGGGAGATTGTAAAGACCCCGAATTTTATGAAATAAAAGTATTCAATTTTTCTTATAATTACTATTCAGTAAATGGTTAAGTTGATAAAAGTTTAAAGTTATGAGTGAAATATGATTTTTTTTCCAAAATAAGCAAGTGGTTATAAAATATCATTGTTGTCGGGGGAATATTCTTTCTGTCGGGGAATATTCGTACGACGGCGCAGCTATTTGTGGGCCCATAACGAATAACTGTCGGATGAAGAAAACGACAAATTAAGTTTTTACAAATAACGGCGTAGTTGTTACAACGTTAACACTGTTAGAATACCCGGTGGTTAAAATACAGTAATACGCGTTATTGCACGTAGCACACGGTATTGCACAGTATTTTTGAAATTATTGATTCTTACGTAAGAAGGCACTACTCAATAATTGTTTACAGTAGTTACTGTTCAATATTTTATTTTATTGATTCAATAATTGCTACGTTGAAATTTTATATTATTGTTGTTCAATAATTGTCACTGCACAGTTATTTTCCTTTATCAGATCAATAATTATATTATTTGAATAATATTATGGATAACATTATTGTCTATGTCTAGAAAGTTCTGTCTAAGGAGAGATTTGGTCATCTAATTGCGCGCAGTAAGTAAGGAGAAATTCTTATTGGATAAGCCCCTCTTTCCTGGGAACGGCTGGTTGTCATAAATGTGATTCTGTAATATTATTTGGGATTATTTAATTATTGATTTATATGATAAGAAAATATTTATTTTATGTGGATATAAATGAGGGATATATTTTTGTGGTTTAAAATGAAGGAGTTAATGTTGAGATTTTTATCAGTATTTTTATCGGAATGGAGGTATTAAAAATCAGGGTTTTTGAGATATTTTGCGAGGGTTATAATTTTAATCCGACCGTGGATCGTGGTAATTTTTGGATATGTTATACATATATAAGTTGAGTATATGCCCAAAATTTTGAACCGTTGTTAAAAATGAACGTTATGATTTATTATGAATTTTACGAGATGACTGGTTCAAATTGTTGTTGAATTTTCAGAGTTTATCATTTGGTGGAAAATTCTAGAATTGGTGGGGCCCCACTTGTTGGTTGGTGAAGAAATGTGCTGAATTATATTTCAAATGTGGTGGGTGGGAATAGTAGCAGTGTTAAGCCATCAGGTTGCAGGTCAAACCTACCAAAATTTTCCTATAAATAGAGGGCTAAGTTAGAATTGAAATCACACCAAAAACATAAGCTTTCTCTCTTTCTCTCTCTATATTATGAAGCATATTTTATGAGTATTTAGTACTTTGAGAGTTGCTATTCAGTGCAGTTTCCTTCGGCTTTGCATTCCAGTCAGAAATACTGCACTTTTGAGGTAAGGGATTGAAAGGGATTGTAAGGGATTGTAAGGATTGTAAGGGATATTAAAGGGATTTTAAGGGTTGTTATGATTTTCAGTTTCGTAATTTTTCTGATCTTCAAAAATTCTGGAAAAATTTGAAATAATATTTTGATGAGTTTTATTGATTGTGTCCAAAAATGGGTGATTTTTGGATGTATAGATTAAGAGTTATGAATTTTACGGGAAAAGACTATTTTAAAAGTAACGCTTATAATTCCTTGTGGTTAACTCCAAATTGATGAAATTTTTATTGGGAGTACATGTATATTGATAGAAGTATACTCTGTAAATTTCTGAATTTTTAGACAAAAGTACAATTTTTGATAAATGTCTAAATATTCGGCTATTTTGGCCATATGAAAAATAGTAAATGACTTTTAAAAATTCTGAGAAAAATATATGTTCACTATGGGGACTATATTATGCTAAATCCCAGAAAAAAAAAAATATTTTTGGAACTGATTTGGTATTTTTCATGAAAATAGTTAGTTATGAGTAAATGAATTAAATATGTTTTGTGAGGAAAGAAAATTGGAAAATAGGGATTTTATGGCTTGAGAATCCTATATGAGGTATATGCAGATTTTTGATGAGGGTTTTGGTTATTGATGATGAAATTGTAAGAGTTGGCATTTTATGATGATTAAATGCATTAATTAGTAATGTGTAAACAATTAAATTAATTGTTTATAAATTTAAGTAATGTTATTCTTTCAATATCATTATACCGAAATATTGGTATGAATTTTATTGTAGAATTTCTATCTTTTGTGTCGGGGTTACTATTCATGAGTTACGAATATTACTCTTGAGATTTAAAACTATTTGTTGATCATATTATTTTTATCATCATATATAACATTTTTATAACCCTGATGTTGAAATTTCTCTTTCACTGGAGTGTAAAGATGGGTAGATTATTGGTTTGATCATGATAGGGTTCTCTTTGGCCTGTAGTGCAAAGTTGAATTGTGACTGGTATGATCATGACCATTGAATTTATATTTGAATATCTTAAGCTTAAGTGCAAAGGTGAATTGATCAAACATGGTTATAATTATTGTTTATATAATTCTGAAATTGATTATATATTTCTTTGAGATATGAATATATTTGGCCTGTAGTGCCAAATATGAATTGTTGATGAATATCTTTGGCATGTAGTGCAAAGATGACATGTTGATGAATATCTTTGGCCTGTAGTGCAAAGATGAACTGTTGATGAATATCTTTGGCCTGTAGTGCAAAGATGAACTGTTGTTGAATATCTTTGGACCGTAGTGCAAAGATGGTTTGTTGATGAATATCTTTGGGCCGTAGTGCAAAGATAGATTTGTTAGTATGATTATAAACAGGAACTGTGATTTGGTATAACCGTGATCTTTGACGTTTCAGGTAAAGACAGGTGATGATAATATTCTTCGTCCTAGGTGCGAAGAAAAATTTAGAATCACAATTATGATTATGAGTTATTCATATGATTGTGGAAAGGAACTGTTGATTGATGTTACAGGGATAAAATATTGTTGATGGATTTTAACATGGAGAAGATAATAGACTTTATAGTCTATTTGACTCTTCTAATGGATTACTCGTTCCGCTGCAACTATGGTTGAAATTTTTATCATTTTACCATATGTTCTAAATCTCTGATTTATTATTGATGAAGGCTATTGATAATTTAATTATCTTTAGTCACGTATATTCTTTACTGAGCTAGTTGTGCTCACCCTTTTGCTTCACAATTCCTTTCAGGTAATAAGAGTGTAGCTGGGTCGAGCGAGGGTAACGGGAAAATAGAACGGTGGTCTTTAGCTGTGGATGTTCTCCCGAAGCAGTATAGAAAAGTTCATTTAGTAGTTATATTTGGTGAATCCAATAGGGTAAGGTGTACCCAACGTTGGAAGGGTGGTTTGCCACTATCATACAAGATGTTCTAACGACATACAATCTCGTGTCATCATAAGAATGATTGTGCACATCCGCTTCCGAGTATTCTACAAGCACTACTATATAATCTTGGTGTTTGTTTGAAGTATAATTCTCAGTTAGATACAGTGGAGATAATGATTAAGTCAAGAGAAGACTCACCATTGGAAAGAATTATGATAGTAATCTTCTCGTTTTTCTTTGGGGTCTATTGGGTCAACCAAGGATAATTCTGTGGCCATATGATATCTATCATACCTAGACGCGTGGGCCTCCATGTACGAAGGTTTCCTTGAGCACTTCCCAAAGATTCTAATTTCTAAAACAGTTTTTGGGACTATACCTTTATGTAAGGTGTTATTGTGAGGTGATGTCCACGGTTGGAACATGAGTCACATTTGGTATATATTTGTATCCAAACTCAAGCATATGTGTTGTTGTATTTTGCACGACAATTGTTATAATAAAGTTGTAGTTGTTTTCTGTACCATGTATTTGACGACTCAGAATGGGTTGGGTGGAATGGACTTATTTTGGGGTTGTCACACTAGTGATACAAATGAATATCTTTGGCCTGTAGTGCAAAGATGAATATTTGATTAAAGATGATTATTGATTGTTGTTACAGGGATAAATTATTGATGATGAACTTTTAAATCTTAGAGATAGTAGAACTCATTCTCTACTTGACTCTTCTAATGGTTTGTTGTTTTCGCTGCAGTTGTTGATCTAAAACTTGTTGTCTATTATATTTTATCAGATTTTTTCCTGTTGAAGACTAATGATAAGTTGTTGTATATTATCTTAGTCATAATATTCTTTATTGGGCTAGTTGAGCTCACCCTTTTCCTTTTTGTTTCATTTTTCTCAGGAGGCGAGAATATAACGGGAACTAGTCGGGGTGTGGAGTGATGTTTCTAGTCAGTGGTGTTAGCAGTCCTCACTATTTTATTAAATAGTATTTCAATAATTGTAATGAAAAACTTATTTGAGTGTGGATATTGTCTAGAAGACAATATTTGTATTTATAAATTCACAGTATTGTGTTGTCGTATTTTGTGCGACAAGTGTTTTAATAAAGTTGTATTTGTTTCTGTACCATTATTTGACGACCCAAAATGAGTGATGTATACCTATTTTTGGGGGCGTCACAGTTGGTATCAGAGCTTAGGGATATGGTCTCTGGCGGAGATCGGGGAATAGAACTAGGAGGGGAGAGACGAGTAAATCCTTCGCTAGTGTGTCCTACCTAAGCTTATTTGTTAGTTGGTCATAATATAGGGATATTATGTGATATGTTAATTTGTTTAATTAATCCTTATTTTATGGCAGTATTTGAGAATGGTAGCCGAAAACGTTAACAATGGAGTATATGAGACTGTGGAACAACCTTTAGTCACAAACTAGGAGAACGTGCAACAGGAAGGCAATATTCCTCCTGTAAACAACGTTATCGAGCAAACGATGAATGATGGAATGTTTAGGAGTATTTTGCAGTTCATGCAAAATCAGACGAGGGAGACTCGTGTGCAGAATACGGGTAGAGATGATAACAACGCGCGGTTTATCACGGCCAAGCAGTTCAAAGAGTTGAGACCACCAGACTTTCAGGAAAAGCCGGATCCGATCAAGGCGAAAACGTGGGTCAAGCAAATTACCAAGATATTCGATGTCTTGGGATGCACGGAGGAACAGAAGGTTCCATTCGCCACCTTTATGTTCCGCAGTGAGACAGACTACTGGTGGGAGTCTGTGAAGCGTACCCAGCCTGACGCACTCAACATGTTCTGAGAAATATTTCAGAAACTATTTAATGACAAGTACTTTCCTGAAAGTATTCGTCATATGAAGGATGTAGAGTTTATTAGACTGGAACAAAATAACATGACAGTGTCCCAGTATGAGGCGAAGTTTACAGAGTTATCCAGGTTTGCACCTCATTTGGTCGAGAATGAGGAACGAATGACAAGGATGTTTCTAAGAGGTTTAAAACCTGAGATTCGGCAATATCTTATCTCTCATAAATTTTCTTTATATTCAGATGTTGTAAACAGGGCTCAATTATTAGAGCGAGATAATGAGTATATTCAACCAAGGGAGCACAACCAAGGTAATACCGGTGGCAGTGGTCATCGGACCAATGAAAACCAGCAAGAAGGAAACATTCGGACAAAAGCGGTAACCACTCTGGTGGAAATCGTGGTCGTGATAATAGAAGGAGCGAGTCGGGAGGAGATTTCAAGAAGAGAAGGTACAACAATGATAACGTGAAAACGTCAGCACAAACATCAACTGTTTCTAGGGGAGGAGAACGAGCACCGGTCTTTTGTTACAAATGCGGGAAATAGGGACATATCAGCCCAAACTACCCACAACAATCCAATGTATGTTATAACTGTGGAAAGGAGGGTCATATAGCTCGAGAGTGTTCTATAGCAAAACTAAGTTCAGAGGGGATGGTGACTCCAAAAGCTGTTCCGGATAAGTCGAAATCAGCGGTTCTTGGAAGAGCGTTTGTCGTGACTGGCCAAAACGCGAGAAACCCGAACGAGGTGATCACGGGTAAGCTAATCTTGAATTCTTGCGAAGTTTATACTTTACTAAATACCGGTTCTACCCATTCTTTTATCTCTCCTGCTTGTGCTCAACGTTTAAACTTGACTTCGGAGAAATTAGACTTTGACCTATCTGTGGAGACTCAGTTAGGAGAAACTTTCATTACATCTACGGTTTATAAATCTTGCTTAATCCTAGTTGGCACAATCACATTACCTGTTGACCTTATCTCTATAAAGATACTTGTTTTTGATGTAATTTTAGGAATTAATTGGTTAACTACTCATCATGCCAAAATTGATTATTTTCGTAAGGTTGTTAGTTTTCATATTCCTAACCAGCCTGTTATGCGAATACAAGCAACCAAACCATTAAAATCAATCGTTATCATATGAAACCATAAAGCCATTTGTTTATTGAAAAACGGATATCAAGCTTTCTTAGCGCATGTTATAGACTTGAACAAAAACATGTCAGATTTGAATAATATTTCTGTTGTTATTGAATTTACTGACGTATTTCCTGAAGAACTTCCTGGTCTACCCCCAGAACGTGAAGTTAAATTCTTTATTGACCTTGAACCCGGTACAAAGCCCATTTATAAAATCCCATATCGAATGGCTCCTATTGAACTTCAAGAGTTAAAAGTCCAATTACAAGAATTGTTAGACATCGGTTTCATTCATCCTAGTACGTCTCCTTGGGGTGCTCCTATTTTATTCGTAAAGAAGAAATATGGGAGTATGTGACTTTGTATTCACTATCGAGAATTGAACCATGTTACCATCAAGAATAGGTATCCGCTACCTCGTATTGATGACCTATTCGACCAGTTGCAAGGAGCACAATTCTTTTCAAAGATCGATCTTCGTTCTGAATATCATCAGCTGAAGATTAAAACTGAGGATATTCCAAAGACTGCCTTCAGAACTCGGTACGGGCATTATGAATTCTTAGTCATGTCTTTTGGATTGACTAATGCTCCTGCTGTCTTCATGGATATGATGAACCGTGTATTCAAAGAATATTTAGATCAGTTCGTTGTTATCTTTATTGATGACATCCTTATTTATTCTAAAAGCCGTGAAGATCATGAGCACCATTTGAAGCTAGTACTGCAAAGGCTTCGTGAAAACTAGCTATATACCAAACTAAAGAAATGCGAGTTCTAGTTTGAGAAAGTAGCATTCCTTGGGCACGCGGTGTTAAAACATGGAGTATCTGTCGACCCGACGAAGATTGAAGCCATACAAAGTTAGGAGCAACCGAAGTCGATGACAGAAGTACGTAGATTTTTGGGCTTAGCTAGTTATTATCAGAGATTCGTGGAAGGATTTTCTAGAATCGCTACTCCATTAACTCAGCTGACTTGGAAGAATACAAAATTCGGTTGGAGCGAGGATTGTGAGAAGAGTTTTCAAGAACTCAAGAGGAGACTCATTTCGGCACCTGTTCTAACAATACCATCTGGTTCGGATGGATTTGTTATCTACAGCGATGCTTCAAACAAAGGGTTAGGATGTGTTCTCATGCAACATTGGAAAGTCATAGCCTATGCCTCGCGACAACTCAAAGAATATGAGAGGAATTATCCTACTCATGATTTGGAGTTGGCAGCAGTCGTTTTTGCGTTGAAGATTTGGAGACACTACCTGTATGGAGAGAAAGTGGAGATCTATACGGATCATAAAAGCCTCAAATATTTCTTCACCTAAGAGGAACTCAACATGCGGCAACGACGTTGGCTTGAGCTGTTAAAAGATTACGATCATATCATCCAATATCATCTTGGAAAAGCGAACGTAGTAGCTGACGCATTGAGTAGAAGATCATATGCGGGTACGAGTGCAATGTTGTTAACACAAAGGCCCATTTTGTATGATTTGCAAAGGATGGAGATAGAAATGAAGGCTCCAAGTACCCACATGATGATATCAAATATACAAGTAGAACTGACTTTAATCGATAAAGTTAAGTTACGGACATGGAGCTGATGCGTATGAAGAAGAAAGTGCAAGAAGGTGCTATTTCAAAAGCAATAATCGATGAAGAAGGAATACTTCGAGTCAACTCCAGACTTTATGTTCCTAACGATTCTGACTTGAAGCATAGAATCATGATGGAGGCACACAACACATCGTTTACAATCCATCTTGGGAGTACCAAAATGTATCACGGTCTTCGACATACATTTTTGTGGAGCAATATGAAAAGAGAGATCGCGGAATTTATCTCGAGGTGTTTAACTTGGCAACGTGTAAAAGGGGAGCATCAAGTACCAAAGGGTCCATTGCAACCACTTGAGATTCCAAAATAAAAGTGGGAATACATTATTATGGATTTTGTTACGGGTCTTCCCAAGGTTTCTCAAGGCATAGATGCGATTTGGGTCATTGTTGATAGATTAACCAAGTCTGCTCATTTCTTACCTATACATGAGACTTATTCCCTTGAACGTCTTGCTAGTATGTACGTGAATGAGATTGTGAGATTGTATGGCATGCCATTATCCATAGTTTCGGATCGTGACCCAAGATTCACTTCACAATTTTGGGTTAGCTTGCAGAAAGCTATGGGCACGAATTTACTATTCAGTTCAACATACCATCCTCAAACGGACGGACAATCAGAGAGGACTATTCAAACCCTTGAAGATCTATTAAGACTCTGTGTTCTAGATTTCAAAGGAAGTTGGGATAAGTACTTGCCACTGGTGAAATTCTCCTACAACAATAGTTATTAGGCAAGTATAGGTATGGCTCCATTTCAAGCCTTGTATGGACGAAAGTGTCGTTCTCCAGTATGCTGGGAAGAGGTGGGTGAAGCAACGTTGTTGGGACCAGAATTGGTACGCATAACTACAGAGAAGATCTGAATGATTCGACAACGTATACAAACGGCACAGGATCGACAAAAGAGTTATGCGGATCTTCATCGAAAAGATGTAGAATTTAGTATTGGGGATCATGTATTGTTACGTGTTGCACCATGGAAAGGAGTTAAAAGATTTGAGAAAAGAGGAAAGCTCAATCCACGATTTGTTGGTCCATTTAAAATTCTTGACCGAATAGGAAATGTGGCATATCGACTCGCATTACCTCCAAGCATGTCTCGTGTTCATAATATTTTTCACGTATCTGTGCTTCGTAAATATGTGAAAGACCCGAACCACATAATTGAGTTAGAACTAGATGAGATAGCCGAAGATTTAACGTACGATGAGGTACCTGTTAAGATCTTGGATAGGAAAGAGCATGTTCTACGCATGAAGGTTATACCATAAGTTAAGGTTTTTTGGAGAAACCATGCTATTGAAGAATGACTTGGGAGTTGGAATCAGAAATGAAAGCGAGATATCCTTACCTTTTCGAAACACCAGGTAAGTACGTCAATTTCGAGTACAAAATTTCATAAGGAGGGGAGGTTGTAAGACCCCAACTTATTAATGAATAAAATCAAATTTTCTGTAAATATTATTGTGAATAATAAGATGTTAATTTGATATAATACTTTGGTTATGGGTGAAATGTGCAAATTTTGCAAAATAAGCAAGTGGTTATAAAATATTCATTTGTTGTCGAGGAATATTCGTTTGGTCGTGGAATATTCTTTCTGTCGGGGAATATTCGTACAACGGCGCAGCCTTGTATGGGCCCCATAATGGAAAGCAATTGGATGAAGAAAACGACAAGTATAAGTTGTTTATAAATAACGGCGTAGTTATTACCGTTAATACTGTTGGAATACCCGGTGGTTAAAATACAGTAGCACACGGTATTGCACCAATTATTTATTCTTACGTAAGAAAGCATTACTCAATAATTGTTACAGTAGTTACAGTTCAATATTTTATTTTATTTATTTAATAATTACTGCGTTGATATTTTATATTATTATTGTTTCAATAATTGTTGCTGCACAGTATTTTCCATTATCAGATCAATAATTCATATTATTTGAATAATATTATTAGATAGTATTATTGGCAATGTCTAGAAAGTTTTGTCTAAGGAGAGGTTTGGTCATCTAATTGCGCGCCAGTAAGGAGAAATCCTTATTGGAAAGCCCCATCTTTCCTGGGAACGGCTGTAAGACCCCGAATTTTATGAAATAAAAGTATTCAATTTTTCTTATAATTACTATTCAGTAAATGGTTTAATTGATAAATGTTAAAGTTAAGGGTGATATATGAATTTTTTTCAAAATACACAAGTGGTTATAAAATAATCATTGTTGTCGGGGAATATTCGTTTGGTCGTGGAATATTCTTTCTGTCGGGGAATATTCGTACGACGGCGCAGCTATTTGTGGGCCCCATAACGAATAACTGTCGGGTGAAGAAAACGACAAATTTAAGTTTTTACAAATAACGGCGTAGTTGTTACCGTTAACACTGTTGGAATACCCGGTGGTTAAAATACAGTAATACGCGTTATTGCACAGTAGCACACGGTATTGCGTAGTATTTTTGAAATTATTGATTCTTACGTAAGAAGGCACTACTCAATAATTGTTACAGTAATTACTGTTCAATATTTTATTTTACTGATTCAATAATTGCTACGTTGAAATTTTGTATTATTGTTGTTCAATAATTGTTGCTGCACAATATTTTCTATTATCAGATCAATAATTCATATTATTTGAATAGTATTATTAGATAACATTATTGACAATGTCTAGAAAGTTCTGTCTAAGGAGAGGTTTGGTCATCTAATTACGCGCCAGTAAGGAAAAATTCTTATTGGAAAGCCCCCTCTTTCCTGGGAACGGCCTGGTTGTCATAAATGTGATTCTGTAATATTATTTGTGAATAATTAATTATTGATTCATATGATAAGGAAATATTTATTTTATGTGGATATAAATGAGGAATATATTTTTGTGGTTAAAAAAATGAAGGAGTTAATGTTGAGGTTTTTATCCGTATTTTTGTCGGAATGGAGGTATTAAAAATCAGGGTTTTTGAGATATTTTGCGGGGGTTATAATTTTTAATCCGACCGTTGGATCGTGGTAATATTTGGATATGTTGTACATATATAAGTTGAGTATATGTCCACAAATTTTGAACCGTTAAAAATGAACGTATGATTTATTATGAATTTTACGAGATGACTGGTTCAGAAATTGTTGAATTTTCGGAGTTTATCATTTTGGTGGAAAATTCTAGAATTGGTGGGCCCCACTTGTGGTTGGTGAAGAAATGTGCTGAATTATATTTCAAATGTGGTGGGTGGGAATAGTAGCAGATAAAGCCATCAGGTTGCAGGTCAAACCTACCAAAATTTTCCTATAAATAGAGGGCTAAGTTAGAATTGAAAATCACACCAGAAACATAAGTTTTCTCTCTTTCTCTCTCTATATTTATGAAGCATATTTTGTGAGTTTTTAGATACTTGGTGAGTTGCTATTCATTAGTGCAAGTTTCCTTCAGCATCATATCCGATATCCAGTCAGAAGTACTGCTCTTTTGAGGTAAAGGATTGTATGGGATTGCGAGGGATAGTAAGGGATAGTAATGGATTTTATTGTGGAATTTTTATCTTTTGTGTCGGGGTTACTATTCATGAGTTACTATTCACGATTTACTATTCATGAGTTACGAATATTACTCTTGAGGTTAAAACAATATGTTAATTATATTATTTTTATCATCATATATAACATTTTTATAACCCTGATGTTGAAATTTTCTTTCACTGGAGTGTAAAGATGGATAGATTATTGGTATGATCATGACTAGGGTTCTCTTTGGCCTGTAGTGCAAAGTTGAATTGTGACTGGTATGATCATGACCATTGAATTTATAATTGAATATCTTAAGCTTAAGTGCAATGGTGAATTGATCAACATGGTTATAATTATTGTTTATATAAATTCTGAAATGATTATATATTTCTTTGAGATATGAATATATTTGGCCTGTAGTGCAAATATGAATTGTTGATGAATATCTTTGGCACGTAGTGCAAAGATGGCCTGTTGATGAATATCTTTGGCCTATAGTGCAAAGATGAACTGTTGTTGAATATCTTTGGCCTGTAGTGCAAAGATGGTTTGTTGATGAATATCTTTGGCCCGTAGTGCAAAGATGGATTTGTTAGTATGATTATAAACAGGAACTGTGATTTGGTATAACCATGATCTTTGATGTTTCAGGTAAAGACAGATGATGAAAATATTCTTCGTCCTGGGTGCGAAGAAAAATTTATAGTCACAATTATGATTATGAGTTATTCATATGATTGTGGAAAGGAACTATTGAGTGATGTTACATGGATAAAACATTGTTGGTGGATTTTTAACATGGAAGAGATAATGGACTTTATGGTCTATTTGACTCTTTTAATGGATTGCATGTTCCGCTGCAACTATGGTTGAAATTTTTATCATTTACCATATGTTCTAAATCTCTGATTTATTATTGATGAAGGCTATTGATAATTTAATTATCTTTAGTCATGATATTCTTTACTGAGCTAGTTGTGCTCACCCTTTTGCTTCACATTTCCTTTCAGGTAATAAGAGTGTAGCTGGGTCGAGTGGGGGTAACAAGGGAATAGAACGTTGGTCATCATTTAGTAGTTATATTTGGTGAATCATCTAGGGTGAAGCGAACCCAATGTTGGAAGGGTGTTTTGTTACTATCATACAAGATGTCTAATGACATACAACCTCGTGTCATCATAAGACAGGGTTGTGCTCATCCACTTGCCGAGTATATCTACAAGCACTACCTATATAATCTTGGTGTTTGTTTAAAGTATAATTCTCAGTTAGATACAGTAGAGATAATGATAAGTCAAGAGAAGACTCACCATTGGGAAGAATATGATAGTAATCTTCTCGTTTTTCTTTGGGGTCTATTGGGTCAGCCAAGGATAATTCTGTGGCCATATGATATCTATCATAACCTAGAAGCATGGCCTCCCATGTACGAAGGTTTCCTTGAGCACTTTCCAAATATTCTAGTTTCTAAAACAGTTTTTGACTATACCCTTATGTAAGGTGTTACTGTGAGGTGCTGTCCACGGTTGGGACATGTGTCACATTTGGTATATATTTGTATTCAAACTCACAGCATATGTGTTGTTGTATTTTGTACGACAATTGTTGTAATAGAGTTGTAGTTGTTTTCTGTACCATGTATTTGACGACTCAGAATGGGTTGGATGGAATGGACCTGTTTTGGGGTCGTTACATTTGGTATCAGAGCTATAAGTAAAGAGCCCCGAGCCTCTCGCTAGTGACTTCCTGTTGATGGGGGATGCACCGAAGCCAGACTCTCCGTAGGGGACGCCGTTCTGCGGTGGCAAACTGATAGGTATCAATGTAAGGTGCTGACATAGGTTGGTGTCCAGAGTTACATTTGGTATCAGAGCTTAGGGATATGATCTCTGGCGGAGATCGGGGAATACAACTAGGAGGGGAGAGACGAGTAAATCCTTCACTAGTGTGTCCTACCTAAGCTTATTTGTTGGTCAGTCATAATATCGGGATATTATGTGATATGTTAATTTGTTAAATTAACCCTTGTTTTGAAGCTGTATTCTAGAATGATATTTGAAATACAGGAGATGAGCAATGGAGAAATTATGATGACAGGGAAGATGGAATCTGAAATGAAAGGAAGGTATTCTCAACTCTTTGAAATACCAGGTACGTAAATTTCGGGGACGAAATTTCATAAGGAGGGGAGATTGTAAGACCCCGAATTTTATGAAATAAAAGTATTCAATTTTTCTTATAATTACTATTCAGTAAATGGTTTAATTGATAAATGTTAAAGTTAAGGGTGATATATGAATTTTTTCAAAATACACAAGTGGTTATAAAATAATCATTGTTGTCGGGGAATATTCGTTTGGTCGTGGAATATTCTTTCTGTCGGGGAATATTCGTACGACGGCGCAGCTATTTGTGGGCCCCATAACGAATAACTGTCGGGTGAAGAAAACGACAAATTTAAGTTTTTACAAATAACGGCGTAGTTGTTACCGTTAACACTGTTGGAATACCCGGTGGTTAAAATACAGTAATACGCGTTATTGCACAGTAGCACACGGTATTGCATAGTATTTTTGAAATTATTGATTCTTACGTAAGAAGGCACTACTCAATAATTGTTACAGTAATTACTGTTCAATATTTTATTTTACTGATTCAATAATTGCTACGTTGAAATTTTGTATTATTGTTGTTCAATAATTGTTGCTGCACAGTATTTTCTATTATCAGATCAATAATTCATATTATTTGAATAGTATTATTAGATAACATTATTGACAATGTCTAGAAAGTTCTGTCTAAGGAGAGGTTTGGTCATCTAATTGCGGGCCAGTAAGGAAAAATTCTTATTGGAAAGCCCCCTCTTTCCTGGGAACGGCCTGGTTGTCATAAATGTGATTCTGTAATATTATTTGTGAATAATTAATTATTGATTCATATGATAAGGAAATATTTATTTTATGTGGATATAAATGAGGAATATATTTTTGTGGTTAAAAAAATGAAGGAGTTAATGTTGAGGTTTTTATCCGTATTTTTGTCGGAATGGAGGTATTAAAAATCAGGATTTTTGAGATATTTTGCGGGGGTTATAATTTTTAATCCGACCGTTGGATCGTGGTAATATTTGGATATGTTATACATATATAAGTTGAGTATATGTCCACAAATTTTGAACCGTTAAAAATGAACGTATGATTTATTATGAATTTTACGAGATGACTGGTTCAGAAATTGTTGAATATTTAGAGTTTATCATTTTGGTGGAAAATTCTAGAATTGGTGGGCCCCACTTGTGGTTGGTGAAAAAATGTGCTGAATTATATTTCAAATGTGGTGGGTGGGAATAGTAGCAGGTAAAGCCATCAGGTTGCAGGTCAAACCTACCAAAATTTTCCTATAAATAGAGGGCTAAGTTAGAATTGAAAATCACACCAGAAACATAAGTTTTCTCTCTTTCTCTCTCTATATTATGAAGCATATTTTGTGAGTTTTTAGATACTTGGTGAGTTGCTATTCATTAGTGCAAGTTTCCTTCAGCATCATATCCGATATCCAGTCAGAAGTACTGCTCTTTTGAGGTAAGGGATTGTATGGGATTGTGAGGGATAGTAAGGGATAGTAATAGATTTTATTATGGAATTTTTATCTTTTGTGTCGGGGTTACTATTCATGAGTTACTATTCACGATTTACTATTCATGAGTTACGAATATTACTCTTGAGGTTAAAACAATATGTTAATCATATTATTTTTATCATCATATATAACATTTTTATAACCCTGATGTTGAAATTTTCTTTCACTGGAGTGTAAAGATGGATAGATTATTGGTATGATCATGACTAGGGTTCTCTTTGGCATGTAGTGCAAAGTTGAATTGTGACTGGTATGATCATGACCATTGAATTTATAATTGAATATCTTAAGCTTAAGTGCAATGGTGAATTGATCAACATGGTTATAATTATTGTTTATATAAATTCTGAAATGATTATATATTTCTTTGAGATATGAATATATTTGGCCTGTAGTGCAAATATGAATTGTTGATGAATATCTTTGGCATGTAGTGCAAAGATGGCCTGTTGATGAATATCTTTGGCCCTGTAGTGCAAAGATGAACTGTTGTTGAATATCTTTGGCCTGTAGTGCAAAGATGGTTTGTTGATGAATATCTTTGGCCGTAGTGCAAAGATGGATTTGTTAGTATGATTATAAACAGGAACTGTGATTTGGTATAATCATGATCTTTGATGTTTCAGGTAAAGACAGGTGATGAAAATATTCTTCGTCCTGGGTGCGAAGAAAAATTTATAGTCACAATTATGATTATGAGTTATTCATATGATTGTGGAAAGGAACTATTGAGTGATGTTACATGGATAAAACATTGTTGGTGGATTTTTAACATGGAAGAGATAATGGACTTTATGGTCTATTTGACTCTTCTAATGGATTGCATGTTCCGCTGCAACTATGGTTGAAATTTTTATCATTTACCATATGTTCTAAATCTCTGATTTATTATTGATGAAGGCTATTGATAATTTAATTATCTTTCGTCATGATATTCTTTACTGAGCTAGTTGTGCTCACCCTTTTGCTTCACATTTTCTTTTAGGTAATAAGAGTGTAGCTGGGTCGAGTGGGGGTAACAAGGGAATAGAACGTTGGTCATCATTTAGTAGTTATATTTGGTGAATCATCTAGGGTGAAGCGAACCCAACGTTGGAAGGGTGTTTTGTTACTATCATACAAGATGTCTAATGACATACAACCTCGTGTCATTATAAGACAGGGTTGTGCTCATCCACTTGCCGAGTATATCTACAAGCACTACCTATATAATCTTGGTGTTTGTTTAAAGTATAATTCTCAGTTAGATACAGTGGAGATAATGATAAGTCAAGAGAAGACTCACCATTGGGAAGAATATGATAGTAATCTTCTCGTTTTTCTTTGGGGTCTATTGGGTCAACCAAGGATAATTCTGTGGCCATATGATATCTATCATAACCTAGAAGCATGGCCTCCCATGTACGAAGGTTTCCTTGAGCACTTCCCAAATATTCAAGTTTCTAAAACAGTTTTTGACTATACCCTTATATAAGGTGTTACTGTGAGGTGCTGTCCACGGTTGGGACATGTGTCACATTTGGTATATATTTGTATTCAAACTCACAGCATATGTGTTGTTGTATTTTGTACGACAATTGTTGTAATAGAGTTGTAGTTATTTTCTGTACCATGTATTTGACGACTCAGAATGGGTTGGATGGAATGGACCTGTTTTGGGGTCGTTACAACGGCCTGGTTGTCATAATTGTGATTCTGTAATATTATTTGTGAATAATTAATTATTGATTTATATGATAAGAAAATATTTATTTTATGTGGATATAATTGATGGATATATATATATTTTATGTGAAGGAATTAATGTTGAGGTGTTTTTGTCAGAATGGAGGTATTAAAAATTAAATCACTACTCTTGAGATATATTGCGTGAGTTATAATTTTTAATCTGACCGTTAGATCGTTGTGATTTTTGGATATGTTATACATATATAAGTTGAGTATATGTCCACAAATTTTGAACCGTTAAAAATGAACGTATAATTTGTTATAAATTTTAAGAGATGAATGATTCGGAAATTAGGTTGATAAATGATTTTGGTGGAAAATTCTAAAATTGAGTGGGCCCCACTTTTGGTTGGTGAGAAATGTGATGGAATTTTTATTCAAATGTGGTGGGCGAGAATAGTAGCAGGTAAAGCCATCAGGTTGCAGGTCAAGTCTGCTTCGGCGTGCTAACATTTTCCTATAAATAGAGGGCTAAGTTAGAATTGAAAATCACACCATAATTCATAAATTTTCTCTCTTTCTCTCTCTATGTTATCGAGCGTATTTTGTGAGTATTTAGATACTTTGTGAGTTTTTATTTATCAGTGCAAGTTTTCTTCAGCCTTATACCGATATTCCAAATAGAAGTACTGTTATCTTGAGGTAAGGGATGTTATTTTCTTCTTAAATGATATTATTTTCTTCAATATCATTATGCCGAAATATTGGTTTGAACTTTTTATCAAATTTAGAACTTTTTGTGTCAGGGTTACTATTCACGTATACGGTACTATTCATGTATATGGCACTATTCACCGAAAAATAAAATTTTCCTTTTTGTCCAAGATGTGTATTATGGTTATTATCTTTGATTGTATACATGTTTTAATTTATTTTGGAATTCTACTTCATAATTGGTTATTATGGAGTATTATTGCACCTGGATAAACTGTAATACGTATCCCTAATATTTGTCCTTCTGTCTCACTGGGTTCGTTTTCTTTAAAATATTTTTCATCATCCTCAGTCCTAAATGATGTTATTACTGAATATCTTTGGCCTGTAGTGCAAAGATAAATGATTAATTGATGAATATCTTTGGCCCGTAGTGCAAAGATGAACAGGTGTTGAGATGAACATGACCGACTGGTGATACAAATGAATATCTTTGACCTGTAGTGCAAAGATGAATATTTGATTAAAGATGATTATTGATTGTTGTTACAGGGATAAAATATTGATGATGGACTTTTAAATCTTAGAAGATAGTAGAACTCATTCTCTACTTGACTCTTTTAATGGTTTGCTATTTTGCTGCAGTTGTTGATCTGAAACTAGTTGTCTATTATATTTTATCAGATTTTTCCCTGTTGAAGACTAATGATAAGTTGTTGTATATTATCTTAGTCATAATATTCTTTACTGGGCTAGTTGAGCTCACCCTTTTCCTTTTTGTCCCATTTTTCTCACGAGTCGAGAATATAGCGAGAACTAGTCGGGGTGTGGAGTGATGTTTCTAGTCAGTGGTATTAGCAGTCCTCACTATTTTATTAAATAGTGTTTCAATAATTGTAATGAGGACTTATTTGAGTGTGGATATTGTCTAAAAGATAATATTTGTATTTAAATTCACAGTATTGTGTTGTCGTATTTTGCGCGACAAGTGTTTTAATAAAGTTGTATTTGTTTCTGTACCATGTATTTGGCGACTCAGAATGGGTGATGTATACCTATTTTGGGGGCGTCACAAATGACCTGGGAGTTAGAATCTGAAATGAAATCAAAGTATCCTTACCTTTTCGACATACCAAGTACGTACCTTAATTTCAAGGGCGAAATTTCATAAGAAGGGGAGGTTGTAAGACCCCAATTTTTTTAATAAAGATGAATTTTCTATAAATATAATTTCTAAATATTATGGAATAAATTTGATATAATGTTATAGTTGTAGGTAATATTTATAAATTTTGCAAAGTATGCAAGTTGTTGTATAATATTCGATTGGTCGGGGAATATTCGTTTTAACAGGAAATATTCGTACGACGGCACAATCATTGGTGGACCCCACAATGGAATTATTGTCGGATTGAGAAAACGACAAAAATACTTTATGAAAATAACGGCAGAAGTTTTACCGTTAACTGTTGAAACACCCGGTGTTAAAAGTACAGTAATACGCGTGGTTGCATAGTAGCACACGGTATTGATTATTGATGCTTACGCGAAAAGTCACTCAGTTTTGTTCAATTATCGTTACAGTAATTGCTGCATAGTATCTCACGTTATTTGATTCAATTATTGTCAATATTTTATAATCAATAATTGAGACGACAAAATTATTAATATTATTATTTGCAATATTAACGATGTCTAGAAGTTCTGTCAAGGAGAGGTTTGGTCACCTAATTGCGCGCCAATAGGGAGAAATCTTTATTAAAAAGCCCCCTCTTTCCTGGGAACGACCTGGTCGATTAATATTGTGAATTATAATAATGATGATAAATGTTGTTAATTATATTGAGGTGTCTTTTTATGAAGTCACAGAAGTTTATATATATATATATATATATATATATATATATATATATATATATATATGTATGTATGTAAGACCCCAACTTATTAATAAATGAAATTAAATTACCTCTATTTATTATTTTGAAATAGAAAGGGTTGATTTGATTAATGTGGTTAGTTATGGGTAAAATGCGCAAATATTTTAAATAAGCAAGTGGTTATAAATTATTCATTTTTGGTCGGTGAATATTCGTGTGGTTGTGGAATATTCTTTATGTCGGGGAATATTCGTACGACGGCGTAGCTATTTGTGGGCCCCATAACGGAAAGCGATTGGATGAAGGAAACGACAAGTATAAGTTGTTTATAATTAACAGCGTAGTTGTTACCGTTAATACTGTTGGAATACCCGGCGGTTAAAATACAGCAGCACACGGTATTGCACCAATTATTGATTCTTACGTAAGAAGGCACTACTCAATAATTGTTACAGTAGTTATTGTTCAATATTTTATTTTATTGATTCAATAATTGCTGCGTTGATATTTTATATTTTTGTTGTTTCAATAATTGTTGCTGCACAGTATATTCCTTTATCAGATCAATAATTCATATTATTTGAATAATATTATTAGATAACATTATTGGCAATGTCTAGAAAGTTCTGTCTAAGGAGAGGTTTGGTCATCTAATTGCGCGCCAGTAAGGAGAAATCCTTATTAGAAAGCCCCCTCTTTCTTGGGAATGGCCTGGTTGTCATAAATGTGTTTCTGTAATATTATTTATGAATAATTAATTATTGATTCATATGATAAGGAAATATTTATTTTATGTGGATATAAATGAGGGATATATTTTTGTGTTGAGATGAACATTACTGACTGGTGATACAAATGAATATCTTTGGCCTGTAGTGCAAAGATGAATATTTGGTTAAAGATGATTATTAATTGATGTTACAGGGATAAAATATTGATGATGGACTTTTAAATCTTAGAAGATAGTAGAATTCATTCTCTACTTGACTCTTCTAATGGTTTGCTGTTTCCGCTGCAGTTGTTGATCTAAAACTTGTTGTCGATTATATTCTATCAGATTTTTTCCTGTTGAATACTAATGATAATTTGTTGTATATTATCTTAGTCAAAATATTCTTTACTGGGCTAGTTGAGCTCACCCTTTTCCTTTTTGTTCCATTTTTCTTCTCAGGAGGTGAGAACATAGCAGGATTTAGTCGGGGTATGGAGTGATGGTTCTAGAAAGATGTTTTAGCAGTCCTCACTATTTCTGTAAAATAGTGTTTGAATAATTGTAATGAGGACTTATTTAAGTGTGGATATTGTCTAGAAGACAATATTTGTATTTAAACTCACAGTATGTGTTGTCGTATTTTGCACGACAATTGTATTATTGAAGTTGTAGTTTGCTTTCTGTACCATGTATTTGGCGACTCAGAATATGTGTTGTATACCTATTTTGGGGGCGTCACAGTTGGTATCAGAGTTTAGGGATATGATCCCTGGCTGAGATGTGAGACAAGAACTAGGAGGGGAGAGACGGGGAATTCCTTCGCTAGTATGACCTGACTAAGTTTATTTGGTATTTATTTGGTCGGTCAGAGTATAGGGATAATATATGACATGACTATTAACCCTTGTTTTATGGCAGTATTTAAGAATGGCAGCTGAGAACGTTAATAATGGAGTAAATCAGACCGTGGAGACACCTTTGATCACCACCCAGGGGAACGTGCAACAGGAAGGCAATATTCCTCCTGTAAACAACGTTACCGAGCAAACGATGAATGATGGAATGTTTAGGAGCTTTTTGCAGTTCATGCAAAATCAGACGAGGGAGACTCGTGTGCAGAATACAGGTAGAAATGATAACAACGCGCGGTTTGTCACAGCCAAGCAGTTCAAAGAATTGGGACCACCAGAATTTAAAGGAAAGCCGGATCCGATCATGGCAGAAACGTGGGTTAAGCAAATTACTAAGATATTCGATGTCTTGGGATGCACGGAGGAACAGAAGGTTCCATTCGCCACCTTTATGTTCCGCGGTGAGACAGACTACTGGTGGGAGTCTGTGAAGCGTACCCAGCCTGACGCACTCAACATGTCCTGGGAAACATTTCAGAAACTGTTTAATGACAAGTACTTTCCTGAAAGTATTCGTCATATGAAGGAGGTAGAGTTTATTAGACTGGAACAAAACAACATGATGGTGTCCTAGTACGAGGCGAAATTTGCAGAGTTATCCAGGTCTGCACCTCATTTGGTCGAGAATGAGGAACAAATGACAAGGATGTTTCTGAGAGGTTTAAAATCCGAGATTCGGCAATATCTTATCTCTCATAATTTTTCTTTATATTCAGATATTGTAAACAGGGCTCAATTATTAGAGCGAGATAATCAGTATGTTCAACCGATGGACCACAACCTGGGTCATACTGGTGACAGCAGTCATCGGAGCGATGGGAACCAGCGAGGAGGGAAAAATACAGACAAAAGTGGTAACCACTCGGGTGGTCATCATGGCCATGATAATAGGAGAGGTGAGTCAAGTGGAAATTTCAAGAAGAGAAGATTTAACAATGACAGGAAGACGTCGACAGCAGCACTAGCACCAGGAACAAATTCTAGGGGAGGAGAACGATCACCAGTTAGATGTTACAGATGCGGAGAGGAGGGACATATAAGTCCAAACTGCCCACAACAGTTCAAGGTATGTTATAATTATGGAAAGGAAGGACATATCGCTCGAGATTGTTGTAAGACCCCAAATTTTATGAAATAAAAGTATTCAATTTTTCTATTTAGTAAATGGTTAAATTGATAAAAAGTTAAAGTTAAGGGTGATATATGAATATTTTTCAAAATAAGCAAGTATTTATAAAATATTTATTTTATCGGAGAATATTCGTTTGGTCGTGGAATATTCTTTCTGTCGGGGAATATTCGTACGACGGCGCAGCTATTTGTGGGCCCCATAACGGAAAACGGTCGAATGAAGAAAACGACAAAAATTGAGTTTTTATAAATAACGGCGTAGTTGTTACCGTTAACACTGTTGGAATACCCGGTGGTTAAAATACAGTAATACGCGTTATTGCACAGTAGCACACGGTATTGCATAGTATTTTTGAAATTATTGATTCTTACGTAAGAAGGCACTACTCAATAATTGTTACAGTAATTACTGTTCAATATTTTATTTTATTGATTCAATAATTGCTACGTTGAAATTTTGTATTATTGTTGTTCAATAATTGTTGCTGCACAGTATTTCCCATTATCAGATCAATAATTCATATTATTTGAATAGTATTATTAGATAGCATTATTGACAATGTCTAGAAAGTTCTGTCTAAGGAGAGGTTTGGTCATCTAATTGTGCGCCAGTAAGGAGAAATCCTTATTGGAAAGCCCCCTCTTTCCTGGGAACGGCCTGGTTGTCATAAATGTGATTCTGTAATATTATTTGTGAATAATTAATTATTGATTCATATGATAAAGAAATATTTATTTTATGTGGATATAAATGAGGGATATATTTTTGTGGTTAAAAATGAAGGAGTTAATGTTGAGGTTTTTATCCGTATTTTTGTCGGAATGGAGGTATTAAAAATCAGGGTTTTTGAGATATTTTGCGGGGGTTATAATTTTTAATCCGACCGTTGGATCGTGGTAATTTTTGGATATGTTATACATATATAAGTTGAGTATATGTCCACAAATTTTGAACCGTTAAAAATGAACGTATGATTTATTATGAATTTTACGAGATGACTGGTTCAGAAATTGTTGAATTTTCAGAGTTTATCATTTTGGTGGAAAATTCTAGAATTGGTGGGCCCCACTTGTGGTTGGTGAAGAAATGTGCTGAATTATATTTCAAATGTGGTGGGTGGGAATAGTAGCAGGTAAAGCCATCAGGTTGCAGGTCAAACCTACCAAAATTTTCCTATAAATAGAGGGCTAAGTTAGAATTGAAAATCACACCAGAAACATAAGTTTTCTCTCTTTCTCTCTCTATATTATGAAGCATATTTTGTGAGTATTTAGATACTTTGAGAGTTTCTATTCAGTGCAAGTTTCCTTCAGCATCATATCCGATATCCAGTCAGAAGTGCTGCTCTTTTGAGGTAAGGGATAGTAAGGGATAGTAAGGGATTTTAAGGGTTGTTATGATTTTCAGTTTTGTAATTTTTCTGAACTTCAAAAATTCTGGAAAAATTTGAAATGATATTTTGATGAGTTTTATTGATTGTGTCCAAAAATGGTGATTTTTGGATGTATAGATTGAGAGTTATGAATTTTATGAGAAAAGACTATTTTAAAAGTAACCGCTTATAATTCCTTGTGGTTAACTCCAAAATTGATGAAATTTTTATTGGGAGTACATGTATATGATAGAAGTATACTCTGTAAATTTCAGAATTTTTAGACAAAAGTACAATTTTTGATAAATGTCTAAATATTCGGCTATTTTGGCCATATGAAAAATAGTAAATGACTTTTAAAAATTCTGAGAAAAATATATGTTCACTATGGGACTATATTATGCTAAATCCCAGAAAAGAAATATTTTTGGAACGGATTTGGTATTTTTCATGAAAATGGTCTAGTTATGAGTAAATGAATTAAATATGTTTTGTGAAGAAAGAAAATTGAAAAATAGGATTTTATGGCTTGAGAATCCTATATGAGGTATATGCAGATTTTTGATGAGGGTTTTGGTTATTGATGATGAAATTGTAAGAGTTGGCATTTTATGATGATTAAATGCATTAATTAGTAAAGTGTAAACAATTTAAATAAATTGTTTATAAGCTTAAGAAATGTTATTCTTTCAATATCATTATACCGAAATATTGGTATAGATTTTATTGTGGAATTTCTACCTTTTTGAGTCGGGGTTACTATTCACGAGTTACTATTCATGAGTTACTATTCACGAGTTACTATTCACGACAAAATTGGTTTCTTTTTCTAACCAAATTATAGTTGATTTATGAATATTACTCTGGAGATTAAAACTATATGTTGATCATATTATTTTTATCATCATATATAACATTTTTATAACCCTAATGTTGAAATTCTCTTTCACTGGAGTGTAAAGATGGGTAGATTATTGGTATGATCATGACTAGGGTTCTCTTTGGCCTGTAGTGCAAAGTTGAATTGTGACTGGTATGATCATGACCATTGAATTTATAATTGAATATCTTAAGCTTAAGTGCAAAGGTGAATTGATCAACATGGTTATAATTATTGTTTATATAAATTCTGAAATGATTATATATTTCTTTGAGATATGAATATATATGGCCTGTAGTGCAAATATGAATTGTTGATGAATATCTTTGGCATGTAGTGCAAAGATGGCCTGTTGATGAATATCTTTGGCCTGTAGTGCAAAGATGAACTGTTGTTGAATATCTTTGGCCCTTAGTGCAAAGATGGTTTGTTGATGAATATCTTTGGCCCGTAGTGCAAAGATGGTTTGTTGATGAATATCTTTGGCCCGTAGTGCAAAGATGGATTTGTTAGTATGATTATAAACAGGAATTGTGATTTGGTATAACCATGATCTTTGATGTTTCAGGTAAAGACAGGTGATGAAAATATTCTTCGTCCTGGGTGCGAAGAAAAATTTAAAGTCACAATTATGATTATGAGTTATTCATATGATTGTGGAAAGGAACTGTTGATTGATGTTACAGGGATAAAACATTGTTGGTGGATTTTTAACATGGAGAAGATAATAGACTTTATAGTCTATTTGACTCTTCTAATGGATTGCTCGTTCCGCTGCAACTATGGTTAAAATTTTTATCATTTACCATATGTTCTAAATCTCTGATTTATTGTTGATGAAGGCTATTGATAATTGAATTATCTTTAGTCATGATATTCTTTACTGAGCTAGTTGTGCTCACCCTTTTGCTTCACAATTCCTTTCAGGTAATAAGAGTGTAGCTGGGTCGAGCGGGGGTAACAAGGGAATAGAACGGTGGTCATCATTTAGTAGTTATATTTGGTGAAGAAAATAGGGTGAGGCGAACCCAACGTTGGAAGGGTGTTTTGTCACTATCATACAAGATGTCTAATGACATACAACCTCGTGTCATCATAGGACAGGGTTGTGCTCATCCACTTGCTGAGTATATCTATGGGCACTACCTATATAATCTTGGTGTTTGTTTGAAGTATAATTCTCAATTAGAGACAGTGGAGATAATGATAAGTCAAGAGAAGACTCACCATTGGGAAGAATATGATAGTAATCTTCTCATTTTTCTTTGGGGTCTATTGGGTCAACCAAGGATAATTCTGTGGCCATATGATATCTATCATAACCTAGACGCGTGGCCTCCCATGTACGAAGGTTTCCTTGAGCACTTCCCAAAGATTCTAATTTCTAAAACAGTTTTTGACTATACCTTTATGTAAGGTGTTATTGTGAGATGATGTCCACGGTTGGAACATGAGTCACATTTGGTATATATTTGTATCCAAACTCACAGCATATGTGTTGTTGTATTTTGCACGACAATTGTTGTAATAAAGTTGTAGTTATTTTCTGTACCATGTATTTGACGACTCAGAATGGGTTGGGTGGAATGGACCTATTTTGGGGGCGTCACAGGTGGTATCAGAGCTTAGGGATATGATCTCTGGCGGAGATCGGGGAATACAACTAGGAGTGAAGAGATGAGTAAATCCTTCGCTAGTGTGTCCTACCTAAGCTTATTTGTTGGTCAGTCATAATATCGGGATATTATGTGATATGTTAATTTGTTCAATTAACCTTATTTTGAAGCTGTATTCTAGAATGATATCTGAAATACAGGAGATGAGCAATGGAGAAATCATGATGATAGGGAAGATGGAATCTGAAATGAAAGGAAGGTATTCTCAACTCTTTGAATTACCAGGTACGTAAATTTCGAGGACGAAATTTTATAAGGAGGGGAGATTGTAAGACCCCAAATTTTATGAAATAAAAGTATTCAATTTTTCTATTTAGTAAATGGTTAAATTGATAAAAAGTTAAAGTTAAGGGTGATATATGAATATTTTTCAAAATAAGCAAGTATTTATAAAATATTTATTTTATCGGAGAATATTCGTTTGGTCGTGGAATATTCTTTCTGTCGGGGAATATTCGTACGACGGCGCAGCTATTTGTGGGCCCCATAACGGAAAACGGTCGAATGAAGATAACGACAAAATTGAGTTTTTATAATTAACGGCGTAGTTGTTACCGTTAACACTGTTGGAATACCCGGTGGTTAAAATACAGTAATACGCGTTATTGCACAGTAGCACACGGTATTGCATAGTATTTTTGAAATTATTGATTCTTACGTAAGAAGGCACTACTCAATAATTGTTACAGTAATTACTGTTCAATATTTTATTTTATTGATTCAATAATTGCTACGTTGAAATTTTGTATTATTGTTGTTCAATAATTGTTGCTGCACAGTATTTCCCATTATCAGATCAATAATTCATATTATTTGAATAGTATTATTAGATAGCATTATTGACAATGTCTAGAAAGTTCTGTCTAAGGAGAGGTTTGGTCATCTAATTGTGCGCCAGTAAGGAGAAATCCTTATTGGAAAGCCCCCTCTTTCCTGGGAACGGCCTGGTTGTCATAAATGTGATTCTGTAATATTATTTGTGAATAATTAATTATTGATTCATATGATAAGGAAATATTTATTTTATGTGGATATAAACGAGGGATATATTTTTGTGGTTAAAAATGAAGGAGTTAATGTTGAGGTTTTTATCCGTATTTTTGTCGGAATGGAGGTATTAAAAATCAGGGTTTTTGAGATATTTTGCGGGGGTTATAATTTTTAATCCGACCGTTGGATCGTGGTAATTTTTGGATATGTTATACATATATAAGTTGAGTATATGTCCACAAATTTTGAACCGTTAAAAATGAACGTATGATTTATTATGAATTTTACGAGATGACTGGTTCAGAAATTATTGAATTTTCAGAGTTTATCATTTTGGTGGAAAATTCTAGAATTGGTGGGCCCCACTTGTGGTTGGTGAAGAAATGTGCTGAATTATATTTCAAATGTGGTGGGTGGGAATAGTAGCAGGTAAAGCCATCAGGTTGCAGGTCAAACCTACCAAAATTTTCCTATAAATAGAGGGCTAAGTTAGAATTGAAAATCACACCAGAAACATAAGTTTTCTCTCTTTCTCTCTCTATATTATAAAGCATATTTTGTGAGTATTTAGATACTTTGAGAGTTTCTATTCAGTGCAAGTTTCCTTCAGCATCATATCCGATATCCAGTCAGAAGTACTGCTCTTTTGAGTTAAGGGATAGTAAGGGATAGTAAGGGATTTTAAGGGTTGTTATGTTTTTCAGTTTCGTAATTTTTCTGAACTTCAAAAATTCTGGAAAAATTTGAAATGATATTTTGATGAGTTTTATTGATTGTGTCCAAAAATGGTGATTTTTGGATGTATAGATTGAGAGTTATGAATTTTATGAGAAAAGACTATTTTAAAAGTAACCGCTTATAATTCCTTGTGGTTAACTCCAAAATTGATGAAATTTTTATTGGGAGTACATGTATATGATAGAAGTATACTCTGTAAATTTCAGAATTTTTAGACAAAAGTACAATTTTTGATAAATGTCTAAATATTCGGCTATTTTGGCCATATGAAAAATAGTAAATGACTTTTAAAAATTCTGAGAAAAATATATGTTCACTATGGGACTATATTATGCTAAATCCCAGAAAAGAAATATTTTTGGAACTGATTTGGTATTTTTCATGAAAATGGTCTAGCTATGAGTAAATGAATTAAATATGTTTTGTGAAGAAAGAAAATTAGAAAATAGGATTTTATGGCTTGAGAATCCTATATGAGGTATATGCAGATTTTTTATGAGGGTTTTGGTTATTGATGATGAAATTGTAAGAGTTGGCATTTTATGATGATTAAATGCATTAATTAGTAAAGTGTAAACAATTTAAATAAATTGTTTATAAGCTTAAGAAATGTTATTCTTTCAATATCATTATATCGAAATATTGGTATAGATTTTATTGTGGAATTTCTACCTTTTTGAGTCGGGGTTACTATTCACGAGTTACTATTCATGAGTTACTATTCACGAGTTACTATTCACGACAAAATTGGTTTCTTTTTCTAACCAAATTATAGTTGATTTATGAATATTACTCTGGAGATTAAAACTATATGTTGATCATATTATTTTTATCATCATATATAACATTTTTATAACCCTAATGTTGAAATTCTCTTTCACTGGAGTGTAAAGATGGGTAGATTATTGATATGATCATGACTAGGGTTCTCTTTGGCCTGTAGTGCAAAGTTGAATTGTGACTGGTATGATCATGACCATTGAATTTATAATTGAATATCTTAAGCTTAAGTGCAAAGGTGAATTGATCAACATGGTTATAATTATTGTTTATATAAATTCTGAAATGATTATATATTTCTTTGAGATATGAATATATTTGGCCTGTAGTGCAAATATGAATTGTTGATGAATATCTTTGGCATGTAGTGCAAAGATGGCCTGTTGATGAATATCTTTGGCCTGTAGTGCAAAGATGAACTGTTGTTGAATATCTTTGGCCCGTAGTGCAAAGATGGTTTGTTGATGAATATCTTTGGCCCGTAGTGCAAAGATGGTTTGTTGATGAATATCTTTGGCCCGTAGTGCAAAGATGGATTTGTTAGTATGATTATAAACAGGAATTGTGATTTGGTATAACCATGATCTTTGATGTTTCAGGTAAAGACAGGTGATGAAAATATTCTTCGTCCTGGGTGCGAAGAAAAATTTAAAGTCACAATTATGATTATGAGTTATTCATATGATTGTGGAAAGGAACTGTTGATTGATGTTACAGGGATAAAACATTGTTGGTGGATTTTTAACATGGAGAAGATAATAGACTTTATAGTCTATTTGACTCTTCTAATGGATTGCTCGTTCCGCTGCAACTATGGTTGAAATTTTTATCATTTACCATATGTTCTAAATCTCTGATTTATTGTTGATGAAGGCTATTGATAATTGAATTATCTTTAGTCATGATATTCTTTACTGAGCTAGTTGTGCTCACCCTTTTGCTTCACAATTCCTTTCAGGTAATAAGAGTGTAGCTGGGTCGAGCGGGGGTAACAAGGGAATAGAACGGTGGTCATCATTTAGTAGTTATATTTGGTGAAGAAAATAGGGTGAGGCAAACCCAACGTTGGAAGGGTGTTTTGTCACTATCATACAAGATGTCTAATGACATACAACCTCGTGTCATCATAGGACAGGGTTGTGCTCATCCACTTGCTGAATATATCTATGGGCACTACCTATATAATCTTGGTGTTTGTTTGAAGTATAATTCTCAATTAGAGAAAGTGGAGATAATGATAAGTCAAGAGAAGACTCACCATTGGGAAGAATATGATAGTAATCTTCTCATTTTTCTTTGGGGTCTATTGGATCAACCAAGGATAATTCTGTGGCCATATGATATCTATCATAACCTAGAAGCATGGCCTCCCATGTACGAAGGTTTCCTTGAGCACTTCCCAAAGATTCTAATTTCTAAAACAGTTTTTGACTATACCTTTATGTAAGGTGTCATTGTGAGGTGCTATCCACGGTTGGAACATGAGTCACATTTGGTATATGTTTGTATCCAAACACACAGCATATGTGTTGTTGTATTTTGCACGACAATTGTTGTAATAAAGTTGTAGTTGTTTTCTGTACCATGTATTTGACGACTCAGAATGGGTTGGGTGGAATGGACCTATTTTGGGGGCGTCACAATTGTACTATAGCGAAACCAAGTTCAGCTGGGACGGTGACACCAAAGGCGAATACGGACAAAATAAAGTCGGCAGTTTCTGGAATAGCGTTTGTCGTGACTGCCCAAAATGCAAGGTGTAACGACCCCAAAATAGGTCCATTCCATCCAACCTATTCTGAGTCGCCAAATACATGGTACAGAAAATAACTACAACTTTATTACAACAATTGTCGTGCAAAATACAACAACACATATGCTGTGTGTTTGGATACAAACATATACCAAATGTGACTCATGTTCCAACCGTGGATAGCACCTCACAATGACACCTTACATAAAGGTATAGTCAAAAACTGTTTTAGAAATTAGAATCTTTGGGAAGTGCTCAAGGAAACCTTCGTACATGGGAGGCCATGCTTCTAGGTTATGATAGATATCATATGGCCACAGAATTATCCTTGGTTGACCCAATAGACCCCAAAGAAAAACGAGAATATTACTATCATATTCTTCCCAATGGCGAGTCTTCTCTTGACATATCGTTATCTCCACTGTCTCCAATTGGGAATTATACTTCAAACAAACACCAAGATTATATAGGTAGTGCTCGTAAATATACTCAGCAAGTGGATGAGCACATCCCTGTCTTATGATGACACGAGATTGTATATCATTAGACATCTTATATGATAGTGGAAAAACACCATTCCAACGTTGGGTTCGCCTCACCCTAGATGATTCACCAAATATAACTACTAAATGATGACCACCGTTCTATTCTCCTGTTACCCCCGCTCGACCCAGCTACACTCTTATTACCTGAAAGGAATTGTGAAACAGAAGGGTGAGCACAACTAGCTCAGTAAAGAATATCATGACTAAAGATAATTAAATTATCAATAGCCTTCAACAGAATTAAATCAGAGATTTAGAACATATGGTAGTTGATAAAAATTTTCAACCATAGTTGCAGCGGAACGAGCAATCCATTAGAAGAGTCAAATAGACTATAAAGTCTATTATCTTCTCCACGTTAAAAGTCCACCAACAATGTTTTATCCCTGTAACATCAATCAACAGTTCCTTTCCACAATCATATGAATAATTCATAATCATAATTGTGATTCTAAATTTCGTATCCAAGACGAAGATAATTTTCATCACCTGTCTTTACCTGAAATATCAAAGATCATGGTTACACCAAATCACATTTCCTGTTCATAATCATACTAATAACTTCATCTTTGTACTACAGCCAAAGATATTCATTTGTATCACCAGTTGGTCATGTTCATCTCAACACATGTTCATCTTTGCACTACTGGCCAAAGATATTCAACAACATGTCATCTTTGCACTACGGGACAAAGATATTCATCAACAATTCATCTTTGCACTACAGGCCAAAGATATTCATCAACAATTTATCTTTACACTACAGGCCAAAGATATTCCTCAACAGTTCATATTTGCACTACAGGCCAAATATATTCATCAACCGTTCATATTTGCACTACAGGCCAAATATATTATTATCTCAAAGAATATATAATCATTTCAGAATTTATATAACCAATAATTATAACCATGTTAATCAATTCACCTTTGCACTTAAGCTAAAGATATTCAATAACAATTCATCTTTGCACTATAGGCCAAAGATATTCAATAACTGTTCATCTTTGCACTACGGCCAAAGATATTCCTTAACAGTTCATCTTTGCACTATAGGCCAAAGATATTCAATAACTGTTCATCTTTACACTCAAGTAAAAGAGAAATTCAACATCAGGGTCATAAAAATGTTATATATGATAATAAAAATAATATAATCAATAAATAGTTTTAATCTCAAGAGTAATATTCATAAATCAACTATAATTTGGTTAGAAAAAGAAACCAATTTTGTCATGAATAGTAACTCGTGAATAGTGACCCATGAATAGTAACTCATGAATAGTAACTCGTGAATAGTAACTCATGAATAGTAACTCGTGAATAGTAACTCATGAATAGTAACTCGTGAATAGTAACTCATGAATTATAACTCGTGAATAGTAACTCATGAATAGTAACTCGTGAATAGTAACTCGTGAATAGTAACCCCGACATAAAAAGTTCCAAATTTGATAAAAAGTTCAGATCAATACTTCGGCATAATGATATTGAAGAAAATAATATCATTTAAGAAGAAATAACATCCCTTACAACAATATCCCTTACTATCCCTTACCTCAAAAGAGCAGTACTTCTGACTCGAATAACGCTGAATGAACTTACACCGTATAGCAACACTCAAGATATCAAAATACTCATAAGAATACGCTCGATATATAGAGAGAGAAATAGAGAGAAAACTTCAGTTTCTGGTGTGATTTTCAATTCTAACCTAATCACCTATTTATAGGAAATTGCTTAGAACACCAAAGTAGAAAATTGAATATAATAATATATTTATAACCAAATTTTCCTTAGCCCACCACATCAAAAACATATTTTTCACACAAATGCACCAAAAATGCAAAACATGTTTTAAACAATTTTTGTAACAAAAAATCAATTCAGACTCAATAATTCGGAACTTCAATAATTCGTAATAAATAGCCCTTTTATCAGAAAATTCGAATCTCGCGAGTTTTTATAGAAAATTCAATTCTCTACAACTTTACAGAAGAAAGTTTTTTTAAATTCCAAACAGAAATTGACTGAAATCCATAAACGGATGATTTTACAATCTATAATAAATTTTCGGTCAAGAATTGTGTCCACCAACACACAAAACATGTGTTAAACATTTAATCCAACAAAAATACTCTTCCTCCTCATATACTCATATATCCCACATTCATTGTAAAAATATCACCGTTAATATATTATTAAAATAATATATTTAAATGAATTATTTTATCAGAAAAAGATAAAATATTAATTTTCAACAATTGTCACATTTAAAAATTTTCTCCATCTATATCCACATAAAATCAATATTTTCCTCATCATATAAATCAATAATTAATTATTCACAAATAATATTACAGAATCACAGTACCGGCAACCAGGCAATTCCCAGGAAAGAGGGGGCTTTCCAATAAGGATCTATTCCTTACAGGCGCGCAATTAGATGACCAAACCTCTCCTTAGACAGAACTTTCTAGACATTGCCAATAATGTTATCTAATAATATTATTCAGATAATATGAATTATTGTTCCGATAATAGAAAATACTGTGTAGTGACAATTATTAAAACAACAGTAATATAAAATATCAACGCAGCAATTATTGAATCAATAAAATAAAATACTGAATAATAATTACTGTAACAATTATTGAGTAATGCCTTCTTACGTAAAAATCAATAATTTGTGCAATACCGTGTGCTACTGTGCAACAACGCGTATTACTGTGTTTTAACCACCGGGTATTCCAACAGTGTTAACGGTAACAACTACGCCGTTATTTATAAACAACTTACTCTTGTCGTTTTCTTCATCCAATCGCTTTCCGTTATGGGGCCCACAAAAGACTGCGCCGTCGTACGAATATTCTCCGACAGTAAGAATATTTCACGATCAAACGAATATTCTCCGATAACAATGATTATTTTATAACCACTTGTTTATTTTGAAAAATTATCACATTTCACCCATAACTTTAACTTTTTATCAATTTAACCATTTACTGAATTGTAATTATAAGAAAAATTGAATACTTTTATTTCATAAAATTCGGGGTCTTACAATCTCCCCTCCTTATGAAATTTCGTCCTCGAAATTTACGTACCTGGTATTTCAAAGAGTTGAGAATACCTTACTTTTATTTCGGATTCCATCTTTCTTGTCATCATGATTTCTCCATTGCTCATCTCCTGTATTTCAGATATCATTCTAGAATACAGCTTCAAAAATAAAGGTTAATTTAACAAATTAACATATCACATAATATCCCGATATTATGACTGACCAACAAATAAGCTTAGGTAGGACACACTAGCGAAGGATTTACTCGTCTCTCCCCTCCTAGTCCTATTCCCCGATCTCCGCCAGAGATCATATCCCAAAGCTCTGATACCAAATGTAACTCTCACGGTGCTTCAACCACAGCACCTCACAATGGTACCTATCAGTTTGCCACCGCAGAACGGCGTCCCCTACGGAGAGTCTGGCTTCGGTGCATCCCCCATCAACAGGAAGTCACCAGCGAGGGGCTCGGGGCTCTTTACTTATAGCTCTGATACCAAATGTAACGACCCCAAAATAGGTCCATTCCATCCAACCTATTCTGAGTCGCCAAATACATGGTACAGAAAATAACTACAACTTTATTACAACAATTGTCGTGCAAAATACAACAACACATATGCTGTGAGTTTGGATACAAACATATACCAAATGTGACTCATGTTCCAACCGTGGATAGCACCTCACAATGACACCTTACATAAAGGTATAGTCAAAAACTGTTTTAGAAATTAGAATCTTTGGGAAGTGCTCAAGGAAACCTTCGTACATGGGAGTCCATGCTTCTAGGTTATGATAGATATCATATGGCCACAGAATTATCCTTGGTTGACCCAATAGACCCCAAAGAAAAACGAGAATATTACTATCATATTCTTCCCAATGGCGAGTCTTCTCTTGACATATCGTTATCTCCACTGTCTCCAATTGGGAATTATACTTCAAACAAACACCAAGATTATATAGGTAGTGCTCGTAAATATACTCAGCAAGTGGATGAGCACATCCCTGTCTTATGATGACACGAGATTGTATATCATTAGACATCTTATATGATAGTGGCAAAACACCATTCCAACGTTGGGTTCGCCTCACCTTAGATGATTCACCAAATATAACTACTAAATGATGACCACCGTTCTATTCTCCTGTTACCCCCGCTCGACCCAGCTACACTCTTATTGTGACGCCCCCAAAATTAGGTATACATCACCCATCTTGGGTCGTCAGATACATAGTACAGAATACAAATACAACTTAATAATACAACTGTCGTGTACAATACGACAAAACATAAACTGTGAGTTTGAATACAAATATTATCTTCTAGAGAGTATTCATACTCAAAAGGAGTCCTCATTACATTTATTAACACACCATTACATAGAATAGTGAGGACTACTAACTAATACTATCATTCGGACCATCACTCCGTTCCCCGACTTGCCCCAGCTACGTTCTCATTTCCTGAAGAGAACAGTGAAAGAAAGGGTGAGCTCAACTAGCCCAGTAAGAAATATTATGACTAAGATAATGCAGAATAAATTATCATTAGCCTTCAACAATGTTAAACTGATAAAATATAATAGACATCAAGTTTAACTGTAGCGGAACAAGCAATCCATTAAAAGAGTCAAGTAGAAAATAAACTCTACTATCTTTTATGATTTAAAAAGTTTTTCAACACTGTGATCGCTGGGACTCAGCTTAATAAAATAATCCACATCATCGAATCACCCCTGCACTACGGCCAAGGATATTCGTATATTCATTAATGGTCATGATCATGCCAACAACTGTCCATCAATGCACTACGGGCCAATGAGGACTTTTACCACATCATTTGTAACATTACGGTCATGATTATACCGAATAATCCCTGGTCATAATCATACCAAGTCCATCTATGCACTACATGCCACAGATGACTTTCAACATTTTATAAACATGAGGATGATGACAATGATATAAGAATTCAATAAAACAAGTTCAAGAATTAATTTATCCAGGAATTAACAACGTCCAAATTGTCAACATGATACTGCATTGTGGAGTAAAATTCAAGAATGCTTAGAAGAATATTTTCTTGAAAAGATACTGGATGAAACGCAACTATCAAGGATATTCCACAAATTTCATGGAGTATAGAAGTCAAAACTTAACCAACTGAGTACAATAAAGAATGGAATAACAAAAGAAATCACCATGCATGCGATAGACCGCACAGACAGGTTATTCCAATAGAATAATAAATAATGGAACCAGGTCCGGCGTAAACGCACAGACAGGATATTCCGACAGAATAATAAATAATGGAACCAGGTCCGGTGTAAAACACACAGACAGGATATTCCAACAGAATAATAATAAAACGGAACCAGGTCCGGTGTAAAACACACAGACAGGATGTTCCAACAGAATAATAAACGGAACCAGGTCCGGTGTAAAACACACAGACAGGATGTTCCAACAGAATAATAGAAGAATGTCACCAAGTATAGGGTAGACCGCGTATACTGGTTATTCCAACAGAATAATAACAAATGGAATAACAGAAGTTCTCTTCATGAATATAAAAGAAATAATATTCCCTACCTTAAAAGAACTGGATATTGGAAAAGTGATGTAGCAGAATACTTTTATTCTCTCTCTCTTATTCTCTCTATACTTTCTCTCTCTATAGCTTGAATGAATTCGTGAAAAATAATGAAGCCCTAGGCCTCTATTTATAGAAAAACTGAGGGTGGCTCTTGGTCTTAACGAAGGGTCAAATGACTCTTGGTCTTAACGAAGGGTCAAATGACTCTTGGTAATATTGAAGGGACAACTACTATTGACGAAAGTAATTACTATTGACCAAGGTAAATACTATTGACGAAGGTAATTACTATTGACCAAGGTAAATACTATTGACGAAGGTAATTACTATTGACCAAGGTAAATACTATTGACGGTAATTACTATTGAACGGTAATTACTATTGACGAAGGTAAATACTATTGACGAAGGTAATTACTATTGACCAAGGTAAATACTATTGACGGCGGTTATTACTATTGACGACGGTAATTACTATTGACGAAGAGACTCTTAGATGATGACATATGGCCCCCCATAAAATAACCAAACTTACCACAACGTCTCAATTATTGATTTAATAATATAACATATTATACAGATGATACTATGACAATAATTTAAGAGATATGATGCAGCAATTACTGTAGCAATAATTGAGTATAGCTGAGTGACTTCTCACGTAAGCATCAATAATCAATACCGTGTGCTACTATGCAACCACGCGTATTACTGTACTTTTACTACCGAGTAGTTCAACAGTTTTAACGGTTTTAACGGTAACACCTCAGCCGTTATTTTTATAGAAAGATAATTCTGTCGTTTTCTCAATCCGACAATAATTCCGTTGTGGGGTCCACCAATGATTGTGCCGTCGTACGAATATTCCCCGACAAAAAGAATATTCTCCGACCAAACGAATATTTTATAACAACTTGCTTACTTTGCAAAATTTATAAATATTACCCACAACTATAACATTATATCAAATTAACTCCATAATATTCAAAAATGATATTTATAGAAAATTCATCTTTATTTATAAAAATTGGGGTCTTACAACCTCCCCTTCTTATGAAATTTCGCCCTCGAAATTAGGGTACGTACCTGGTATGTCGAAGAGGTAAGGATACCTTGATTTCATTTCTGATTCTAACTCCCAAGTCATTTCCTCAACATCGTGGTTTCTCCACAAAACTTTGACTTGAGGTATAACCTTGGAGCGTAGAATATGTTCCTTCTTATCCAAGATTTGAACAGGAACTTCTTCATACGTCAAATCCTCCGCTATTTCGTCCGGTTCTAACTCAATAATGTGGTTCGGGTCTTCCACATATTTGCGTAACATGGATATGTGAAAAACGTTATGAACACGAGACATACTTGGCGGTAAAGCGAGTCTATAAGCCACAGTTCCTACTCGATCGAGGATTAAAAATGGACCGATGAATCGAGGATTTAGCTTTCCTCTCTTTCCAAATCTCGTAACTCCTTTCCATGGAGCAACACGTAAGAACACATGATCTCCTACATCAAATTCCACGTCCTTTCGATGAAGATCAGCATAACTCTTTTGTCGATCTTGTGAGGTTTTTATACGTTGTCGGATCGTTTGAATCTTTTCTGTAGTCATACGTACCAACTCCGGTCCCAACAACGTTGCTTCGCCCACCTCATCCCAGCATACTGGAGAACGACATTTTCTTCCATACAATGCTTCGAATGGAGCCATGCCAATACTTGCTTGATAACTGTTGTTGTAGGAAAACTCCACCAATGGTAAGAACTTGTCCCAACTTCCCTTGAAGTCAAAGACACAGAGTCTTAATAGATCTTCAAGAGTTTGAATAGTCCTCTCTGATTGTCCGTCCGTCTGAGGATGATATGCTGAACTAAATCGTAACTCCGTGCCCATAGCTTTTTGTAAACTAACCCAAAATCGTGAAGTGAATCTTGGGTCTCGATCAGAAACTATGGATACTGGCATACCATGCAGTCTTACAATCTCGTTTATGTACATACGAGCAAGACGTTCAAGTGTATAAGTTTCTCGTATCGGTAAGAAATGAGCAGACTTGGTCAATCTATCAACAATGACCCAAATCGCATCAATACCTTGAGAAACCCTAGGAAGACCGGTAACGAAATCCATGGTAATGTGCTCCCACTTCCATTCTGGAATTTCAAGTGGTTGCAATGGACCTTTTGGTACTTGATGCTCCGCTTTGACTCGTTGACAAGTTAGACACCTTGAGATAAACAACGCTATCTCTCTCTTCATATTGCTCCACCAAAATGTATGACGAAGATCATGATACATTTTGGTACTTCCAGGATGGATTGCAAACGGTGTGTTGTGCGCCTCCATCATGATTTCATACTTTAAATCAGGGTTGTTAGGAACACAAAGTCTGGAGTTGACTCGAAGTATTCCTTCTTCATCGATTCTTGCTTCCGGCATAGCACCTTCTTGCACTTTCTTCCTCATACGCATCAGCTCCAGGTCTGTAGCTTGAGCAGCTTTAACTTTATCGATTAAAGTCGGTTCTACTCGTATATTCGCCATCATCACATGGGTCCCTGGAGTCTTCAACTCTATCTCCATCCTTTGCAAGTCACACAAAATGGGCCTTTGCGTTGTTAATATTGCACTTGTACCCGCATATGATCTTCTACTCAATGCGTCAGCTACCACGTTCGCTTTTCCAGGATGGTATTGAATGGTATGATCATAATCTTTCAACAGTTCAAGCCAACGTCGTTGTCGCATGTTGAGTTCCTTTTGAGTGAAGAAATATTTGAGGCTTTTATGATCCGTAAAGATCTCCACTTTCTCCCCATACAAGTAATGCCTCCAAATTTTAAGTGCAAAGACAACAGCTGCCAACTCTAGATCATGAGTAGGATAATTCCTCTCATATTCCTTGAGTTGTCTTGATGCATAGGCTATGACTTTTCCATGTTGCATGAGAACGCATCCCAACCCTTTGCTCGAAGCATCACTGTAGATGACAAATCCCTCCGAGCCAGATGGTATTGTTAGAACAGGTGCTGAAATGAGTCTCCTCTTGAGTTCTTGAAAACTCTGCTCACATTCTTCGCTCCAACCAAACTTTGTATCTTTCCGAGTCAGCTGAGTTAATGGAGTAGCGATTCGAGAAAATCCTTCCACGAATCTCCGATAATAACCAGCTAAACCAAGAAAGCTACGTACCTCGGTCACTGATTTAGGTTGCTCCCAGCTTTGAATAGCTTCAATCTTTGCCGGGTCAACCGATATTCCACGACTTGATACTACGTGCCCAAGGAATGCTACCTCCTCCAGCCAGAACTCGCATTTCTTCAACTTGGCATAAAGCTTGTATTCACGAAGCTTTTGGAGTACCAGCCTCAAGTGTTGCTCATGATCTTCACGGCTTTTGGAATAAATAAGGATGTCATCAATAAAGACGACCACAAAGTGATCCAAATATTCCTTGAATACCCGGTTCATCATATCCATGAAGGCAGCAGGAGCATTAGTCAATCCAAAGGACATGACTAGGAATTCATAATGCCCGTACCGAGTTCTAAAAGCCGTCTTTGGAATATCCTCAGTTCTAACCTTCAGCTGATGATATCCAGAACGAAGATCGATCTTTGAAAAGAATTGTGCTCCTTGCAACTGGTCAAACAGGTCATCAATACGTGGCAATGGGTACCTGTTTTTGATGGTGACATGATTCAACTCCCGATAATCAATACAAAGTCGCATACTTCCATCTTTCTTCTTCACGAATAGAACAGGAGCACCCCAAGGAGAAGTACTAGGACGAATAAAGCCAATGTCTAACAATTCCTGCAGTTGGATCTTTAACTCCTGAAGTTCAATAGGAGCCATTCGATATGGGGCTTTGGAAATGGGTTTTGTACCGGGTTCAAGATCGATACAAAATTCAATTTCACGCTCTGGGGGTAGGCCAGGAAGTTCTTCAGGGAATACGTCAGGGAATTTATTAACAATAGAAATATCATTCAAAACTGACGTATTTTTGTTTAGATCTGTGACATGAGCTAAGAAAGCTTGACATCCGTTTTTCAATAAACGAATAGTTTTATGGCTTGAGATGACAGCGATTGATTTTAATGGTTTGGTTGCTTGAATTCGCATAATAGGTCGATTAGGAATATGAAAACTAACAACCTTACGAAAACAATCAATTTTTGCATAATGAGTAGTTAACCAATCAATCCCTAGAATCACGTCAAATGCAAGTATTTTTAATGAAATCAGATCGATAGGTAATGTGTGGGTACCAACTTGAACCAAACAAGACTTATAAACAGTGGAGGTAATGAAGGTTTCTCCCAACGGAGTTTCCACAGATAAGTCAAAGTCTAATTTCTCCGGAATCAAATTTAATCGATGAGCGCAAGTAGGAGAAATAAAAGAATGGGTTGAACCGGTATCAAATAAAGTATAAACTTCTTTAGAGTTTATAATAAGCTTACCCGTGATGACCTCATTCGGGTTCCTTGCTCTCTGGGAGTTCACAACAAACGCTCTCCCTTGCACAACCGGTTTTGACTTTTCTGGGACGGCTTTTGGTGCCTCCATCCTAGCTGAATTTGTCTTCGGTAAACGACAAAATCGGGCTAAATGACCTTCTCTTCCACAATTATAACATGCTTTGGACGGCATCGCGCAGTTTGGACTGATGTGCCCCTCCCCTCCGCATTTGAAACATATGATAGGTGGTCGTTCTCCTTCCTTAACGACAGGTGCTGGTGCTGACGTCTTTCCATCATTGTTGAATCTCCTCTTCTTGAAATGTCCATTCTTATTGTTTTGGCCCTGATTACCACCGAAGTGGTTACCATTTCTGGCCTGTTGATTCCCTCCACGCTTGTTGTCACCGCTTCGATGACTGCTCTCACTGGTATTATCATTTTGCCGGCTGCTCTCTTTTGGTTGCGTTGTCTCGTTATCGCGCTCCACCAACTGAGCCCTATTTACAACATCTGAATACAAACACAGTTTATGAGAAACAAGATGTTGACGTATCTCCGGCTTCAAACCTCTTAAAAACATCCGCGTCATTCTTTCTTCATTATCCACCAGGTGGGACGCAAACCGGGATAACTCCGCAAATTTTGCCTCGTACTGCGACACGGTCATATTATTCTGCTCCAATTTGATGAACTCCACCTCCTTCATGTGACGAATACTCTCGGGAAAGTATTTGTCGTTAAACAGCTCTTGGAACTTCTCCCAGGACATCTTCAGTGCGGCAGGTTGAGTACGCTTTATCGATTCCCACCAGTAATCTGCCTCTCCTCGCAACATAAAGGCGGCAAAGGGAACCTTTTGCTCCTCGGAGCAACCCAAGACATCAAATATCTTGGTGATCTGCTTTATCCATGTTTCAGCTACAAGTGGTTTGGGTTCTCCCTTAAACTCCGGTGGTCCCAGCTCCTTAAACTGTTTAGCGGTGACCGCCAGAGAGTTTCCAGTATTTCCACCTACGTTGTGGACAGGAGCCGCTTTCACCTGTTGTTGCATGAATTGCATAAAGCCTCTGAACATTTGATCATTCATCATTTGGTCAGTGTTGTTGTTTGCATGAGGATTGACACCTTCCTGATGCACATTATCCTGATTATTGATATGTGGTGAATCAACAGTCGTCTGTGCTCCATTGCTATTCTCAACGTTCTCAGATGCCATTTTCAGATACTGCCACAAAATAAAAATTAATTGATATGTCATATATTATCCTTATATTATGACCGACCAATTAAATACCATGCAAATAAACTTAGGTATGTCATACTAGCGAAGGAATTCCCCGTCTCTCCCCTCCTAGTTCTATTCTCACATCTTAGCCAGGGATCATATCCCTAAGCTCTGATACCAACTGTGACGCCCCCAAAATTAGGTATACATCACCCATCTTGGGTCGTCAGATACATAGTACAGAATACAAATACAACTTAATAATACAACTGTCGTGTACAATACGACAAAACATAAACTGTGAGTTTGAATACAAATATTATCTTCTAGAGAGTATTCATACTCAAAAGGAGTCCTCATTACATTTATTAACACACCATTACATAGAATAGTGAGGACTACTAACTAATACTATCATTCGGACCATCACTCCGTTCCCCGACTTGCCCCAGCTACGTTCTCATTTCCTGAAGAGAACAGTGAAAGAAAGGGTGAGCTCAACTAGCCCAGTAAGAAATATTATGACTAAGATAATGCAGAATAAATTATCATTAGCCTTCAACAATGTTAAACTGATAAAATATAATAGACATCAAGTTTAACTGTAGCGGAACAAGCAATCCATTAAAAGAGTCAAGTAGAAAATAAACTCTACTATCTTTTATGATTTAAAAAGTTTTTCAACACTGTGATCGCTGAGACTCAGCTTAATAAAATAATCCACATCATCGAATCACCCCTGCACTACGGCCAAGGATATTCGTATATTCATTAATGGTCATGATCATGCCAACAACTGTCCATCAATGCACTACGGGCCAATGAGGACTTTTACCACATCATTTGTAACATTACGGTCATGATTATACCGAATAATCCCTGGTCATAATCATACCAAGTCCATCTATGCACTACAGGCCACAGATGACTTTCAACATTTTATAAACATGAGGATGATGACAATGATATAAGAATTCAATAAAACAAGTTCAAGAATTAATTTATCCAGGAATTAACAACGTCCAAATTGTCAACATGATACTGCATTGTGGAGTAAAATTCAAGAATGCTTAGAAGAATATTTTCTTGAAAAGATACTGGATGAAACGCAACTATCAAGGATATTCCACAAATTTCATGGAGTATAGAAGTCAAAACTTAACCAACTGAGTACAATAAAGAATGGAATAACAAAAGAAATCACCATGCATGCGATAGACCGCACAGACAGGTTATTCCAATAGAATAATAAATAATGGAACCAGGTCCGGCGTAAACGCACAGACAGGATATTCCGACAGAATAATAAATAATGGAACCAGGTCCGGTGTAAAACACACAGACAGGATATTCCAACAGAATAATAATAAAACGGAACCAGGTCCGGTGTAAAACACACAGACAGGATGTTCCAACAGAATAATAAACGGAACCAGGTCCGGTGTAAAACACACAGACAGGATGTTCCAACAGAATAATAGAAGAATGTCACCAAGTATAGGGTAGACCGCGTATACTGGTTATTCCAACAGAATAATAACAAATGGAATAACAGAAGTTCTCTTCATGAATATAAAAGAAATAATATTCCCTACCTTAAAAGAACTGGATATTGGAAAAGTGATGTAGCAGAATACTTTTATTCTCTCTCTCTTATTCTCTCTATACTTTCTCTCTCTATAGCTTGAATGAATTCGTGAAAAATAATGAAGCCCTAGGCCTCTATTTATAGAAAAACTGAGGGTGGCTCTTGGTCTTAACGAAGGGTCAAATGACTCTTGGTCTTAACGAAGGGTCAAATGACTCTTGGTAATATTGAAGGGACAACTACTATTGACTACTATTGACCAAGGTAAATACTATTGACGAAGGTAATTACTATTGACCAAGGTAAATACTATTGACGAAGGTAATTACTATTGACCAAGGTAAATACTATTGACGAAGGTAATTACTATTGACGAAGGTAATTACTATTGACGAAGGTAAATACTATTGACGAAGGTAATTACTATTGACCAAGGTAAATACTATTGACGACGGTAATTACTATTGACGACGGTAATTACTATTGACGAAGAGACTCTTAGATGATGACATATGGCCCCCCATAAAATAACCAAACTTACCACAACGTCTCAATTATTGATTTAATAATATAACATATTATACAGATGATACTATGACAATAATTTAAGAGATATGATGCAGCAATTACTGTAGCAATAATTGAGTATAGCTGAGTGACTTCTCACGTAAGCATCAATAATCAATACCGTGTGCTACTATGCAACCACGCGTATTACTGTACTTTTACTACCGAGTAGTTCAACAGTTTTAACGGTTTTAACGGTAACACCTCAGCCGTTATTTTTATAGAAAGATAATTCTGTCGTTTTCTCAATCCGACAATAATTCCGTTGTGGGGTCCACCAATGATTGTGCCGTCGTACGAATATTCCCCGACAAAAAGAATATTCTCCGACCAAACGAATATTTTATAACAACTTGCTTACTTTGCAAAATTTATAAATATTACCCACAACTATAACATTATATCAAATTAACTCCATAATATTCAAAAATGATATTTATAGAAAATTCATCTTTATTTATAAAAATTGGGGTCTTACAACCTCCCCTTCTTATGAAATTTCGCCCTCGAAATTAGGGTACGTACCTGGTATGTCGAAGAGGTAAGGATACCTTGATTTCATTTCTGATTCTAACTCCCAAGTCATTTCCTCAACATCGTGGTTTCTCCACAAAACTTTGACTTGAGGTATAACCTTGGAGCGTAGAATATGTTCCTTCTTATCCAAGATTTGAACAGGAACTTCTTCATACGTCAAATCCTCCGCTATTTCGTCCGGTTCTAACTCAATAATGTGGTTCGGGTCTTCCACATATTTGCGTAACATGGATATGTGAAAAACGTTATGAACACGAGACATACTTGGCGGTAAAGCGAGTCTATAAGCCACAGTTCCTACTCGATCGAGGATTAAAAATGGACCGATGAATCGAGGATTTAGCTTTCCTCTCTTTCCAAATCTCGTAACTCCTTTCCATGGAGCAACACGTAAGAACACATGATCTCCTACATCAAATTCCACGTCCTTTCGATGAAGATCAGCATAACTCTTTTGTCGATCTTGTGAGGTTTTTATACGTTGTCGGATCGTTTGAATCTTTTCTGTAGTCATACGTACCAACTCCGGTCCCAACAACGTTGCTTCGCCCACCTCATCCCAGCATACTGGAGAACGACATTTTCTTCCATACAATGCTTCGAATGGAGCCATGCCAATACTTGCTTGATAACTGTTGTTGTAGGAAAACTCCACCAATGGTAAGAACTTGTCCCAACTTCCCTTGAAGTCAAAGACACAGAGTCTTAATAGATCTTCAAGAGTTTGAATAGTCCTCTCTGATTGTCCGTCCGTCTGAGGATGATATGCTGAACTAAATCGTAACTCCGTGCCCATAGCTTTTTGTAAACTAACCCAAAATCGTGAAGTGAATCTTGGGTCTCGATCAGAAACTATGGATACTGGCATACCATGCAGTCTTACAATCTCGTTTATGTACATACGAGCAAGACGTTCAAGTGTATAAGTTTCTCGTATCGGTAAGAAATGAGCAGACTTGGTCAATCTATCAACAATGACCCAAATCGCATCAATACCTTGAGAAACCCTAGGAAGACCGGTAACGAAATCCATGGTAATGTGCTCCCACTTCCATTCTGGAATTTCAAGTGGTTGCAATGGACCTTTTGGTACTTGATGCTCCGCTTTGACTCGTTGACAAGTTAGACACCTTGAGATAAACAACGCTATCTCTCTCTTCATATTGCTCCACCAAAATGTATGACGAAGATCATGATACATTTTGGTACTTCCAGGATGGATTGCAAACGGTGTGTTGTGCGCCTCCATCATGATTTCATACTTTAAATCAGGGTTGTTAGGAACACAAAGTCTGGAGTTGACTCGAAGTATTCCTTCTTCATCGATTCTTGCTTCCGGCATAGCACCTTCTTGCACTTTCTTCCTCATACGCATCAGCTCCAGGTCTGTAGCTTGAGCAGCTTTAACTTTATCGATTAAAGTCGGTTCTACTCGTATATTCGCCATCATCACATGGGTCCCTGGAGTCTTCAACTCTATCTCCATCCTTTGCAAGTCACACAAAATGGGCCTTTGCGTTGTTAATATTGCACTTGTACCCGCATATGATCTTCTACTCAATGCGTCAGCTACCACGTTCGCTTTTCCAGGATGGTATTGAATGGTATGATCATAATCTTTCAACAGTTCAAGCCAACGTCGTTGTCGCATGTTGAGTTCCTTTTGAGTGAAGAAATATTTGAGGCTTTTATGATCCGTAAAGATCTCCACTTTCTCCCCATACAAGTAATGCCTCCAAATTTTAAGTGCAAAGACAACAGCTGCCAACTCTAGATCATGAGTAGGATAATTCCTCTCATATTCCTTGAGTTGTCTTGATGCATAGGCTATGACTTTTCCATGTTGCATGAGAACGCATCCCAACCCTTTGCTCGAAGCATCACTGTAGATGACAAATCCCTCCGAGCCAGATGGTATTGTTAGAACAGGTGCTGAAATGAGTCTCCTCTTGAGTTCTTGAAAACTCTGCTCACATTCTTCGCTCCAACCAAACTTTGTATCTTTCCGAGTCAGCTGAGTTAATGGAGTAGCGATTCGAGAAAATCCTTCCACGAATCTCCGATAATAACCAGCTAAACCAAGAAAGCTACGTACCTCGGTCACTGATTTAGGTTGCTCCCAGCTTTGAATAGCTTCAATCTTTGCCGGGTCAACCGATATTCCACGACTTGATACTACGTGCCCAAGGAATGCTACCTCCTCCAGCCAGAACTCGCATTTCTTCAACTTGGCATAAAGCTTGTATTCACGAAGCTTTTGGAGTACCAGCCTCAAGTGTTGCTCATGATCTTCACGGCTTTTGGAATAAATAAGGATGTCATCAATAAAGACGACCACAAAGTGATCCAAATATTCCTTGAATACCCGGTTCATCATATCCATGAAGGCAGCAGGAGCATTAGTCAATCCAAAGGACATGACTAGGAATTCATAATGCCCGTACCGAGTTCTAAAAGCCGTCTTTGGAATATCCTCAGTTCTAACCTTCAGCTGATGATATCCAGAACGAAGATCGATCTTTGAAAAGAATTGTGCTCCTTGCAACTGGTCAAACAGGTCATCAATACGTGGCAATGGGTACCTGTTTTTGATGGTGACATGATTCAACTCCCGATAATCAATACAAAGTCGCATACTTCCATCTTTCTTCTTCACGAATAGAACAGGAGCACCCCAAGGAGAAGTACTAGGACGAATAAAGCCAATGTCTAACAATTCCTGCAGTTGGATCTTTAACTCCTGAAGTTCAATAGGAGCCATTCGATATGGGGCTTTGGAAATGGGTTTTGTACCGGGTTCAAGATCGATACAAAATTCAATTTCACGCTCTGGGGGTAGGCCAGGAAGTTCTTCAGGGAATACGTCAGGGAATTTATTAACAATAGAAATATCATTCAAAACTGACGTATTTTTGTTTAGATCTGTGACATGAGCTAAGAAAGCTTGACATCCGTTTTTCAATAAACGAATAGTTTTATGGCTTGAGATGACAGCGATTGATTTTAATGGTTTGGTTGCTTGAATTCGCATAATAGGTCGATTAGGAATATGAAAGCTAACAACCTTACGAAAACAATCAATTTTTGCATAATGAGTAGTTAACCAATCAATCCCTAGAATCACGTCAAATGCAAGTATTTTTAATGAAATCAGATCGATAGGTAATGTGTGGGTACCAACTTGAACCAAACAAGACTTATAAACAGTGGAGGTAATGAAGGTTTCTCCCAACGGAGTTTCCACAGATAAGTCAAAGTCTAATTTCTCCGGAATCAAATTTAATCGATGAGCGCAAGTAGGAGAAATAAAAGAATGGGTTGAACCGGTATCAAATAAAGTATAAACTTCTTTAGAGTTTATAATAAGCTTACCCGTGATGACCTCATTCGGGTTCCTTGCTCTCTGGGAGTTCACAACAAACGCTCTCCCTTGCACAACCGGTTTTGACTTTTCTGGGACGGCTTTTGGTGCCTCCATCCTAGCTGAATTTGTCTTCGGTAAACGACAAAATCGGGCTAAATGACCTTCTCTTCCACAATTATAACATGCTTTGGACGGCATCGCGCAGTTTGGACTGATGTGCCCCTCCCCTCCGCATTTGAAACATATGATAGGTGGTCGTTCTCCTTCCTTAACGACAGGTGCTGGTGCTGACGTCTTTCCATCATTGTTGAATCTCCTCTTCTTGAAATGTCCATTCTTATTGTTTTGGCCCTGATTACCACCGAAGTGGTTACCATTTCTGGCCTGTTGATTCCCTCCACGCTTGTTGTCACCGCTTCGATGACTGCTCTCACTGGTATTATCATTTTGCCGGCTGCTCTCTTTTGGTTGCGTTGTCTCGTTATCGCGCTCCACCAACTGAGCCCTATTTACAACATCTGAATACAAACACAGTTTATGAGAAACAAGATGTTGACGTATCTCCGGCTTCAAACCTCTTAAAAACATCCGCGTCATTCTTTCTTCATTATCCACCAGGTGGGACGCAAACCGGGATAACTCCGCAAATTTTGCCTCGTACTGCGACACGGTCATATTATTCTGCTCCAATTTGATGAACTCCACCTCCTTCATGTGACGAATACTCTCGGGAAAGTATTTGTCGTTAAACAGCTCTTGGAACTTCTCCCAGGACATCTTCAGTGCGGCAGGTTGAGTACGCTTTATCGATTCCCACCAGTAATCTGCCTCTCCTCGCAACATAAAGGCGGCAAAGGGAACCTTTTGCTCCTCGGAGCAACCCAAGACATCAAATATCTTGGTGATCTGCTTTATCCATGTTTCAGCTACAAGTGGTTTGGGTTCTCCCTTAAACTCCGGTGGTCCCAGCTCCTTAAACTGTTTAGCGGTGACCGCCAGAGAGTTTCCAGTATTTCCACCTACGTTGTGGACAGGAGCCGCTTTCACCTGTTGTTGCATGAATTGCATAAAGCCTCTGAACATTTGATCATTCATCATTTGGTCAGTGTTGTTGTTTGCATGAGGATTGACACCTTCCTGATGCACATTATCCTGATTATTGATATGTGGTGAATCAACAGTCGTCTGTGCTCCATTGCTATTCTCAACATTCTCAGATGCCATTTTCAGATACTGCCACAAAATAAAAATTAATTGATATGTCATATATTATCCTTATATTATGACCGACCAATTAAATACCATGCAAATAAACTTAGGTATGTCATACTAGCGAAGGAATTCCCCGTCTCTCCCCTCCTAGTTCTATTCTCACATCTTAGCCAGGGATCATATCCCTAAGCTCTGATACCAACTGTGACGCCCCCAAAATTAGGTATACATCACCCATCTTGGGTCGTCAGATACATAGTACAGAATACAAATACAACTTAATAATACAACTGTCGTGTACAATACGACAAAACATAAACTGTGAGTTTGAATACAAATATTATCTTCTAGAGAGTATTCATACTCAAAAGGAGTCCTCATTACATTTATTAACACACCATTACATAGAATAGTGAGGACTACTAACTAATACTATTCATTCGGACCATCACTCCGTTCCCCGACTTGCCCCAGCTACGTTCTCATTTCCTGAAGAGAACAGTGAAAGAAAGGGTGAGCTCAACTAGCCCAGTAAGAAATATTATGACTAAGATAATGCAGAATAAATTATCATTAGCCTTCAACAATGTTAAACTGATAAAATATAATAGACATCAAGTTTAACTGTAGCGGAACAAGCAATCCATTAAAAGAGTCAAGTAGAAAATAAACTCTACTATCTTTTATGATTTAAAAAGTTTTTCAACACTGTGATCGCTGAGACTCAGCTTAATAAAATAATCCACATCATCGAATCACCCCTGCACTACGGCCAAGGATATTCGTGTATTCATTAATGGTCATGATCATGCCAACAACTGTCCATCAATGCACTACGGGCCAATGAGGACTTTTACCACATCATTTGTAACATTACGGTCATGATTATACCGAATAATCCCTGGTCATAATCATACCAAGTCCATCTATGCACTACATGCCACAGATGACTTTCAACATTTTATAAACATGAGGATGATGACAATGATATAAGAATTCAATAAAACAAGTTCAAGAATTAATTTATCCAGGAATTAACAACGTCCAAATTGTCAACATGATACTGCATTGTGGAGTAAAATTCAAGAATGCTTAGAAGAATATTTTCTTGAAAAGATACTGGATGAAACGCAACTATCAAGGATATTCCACAAATTTCATGGAGTATAGAAGTCAAAACTTAACCAACTGAGTACAATAAAGAATGGAATAACAAAAGAAATCACCATGCATGCGATAGACCGCACAGACAGGTTATTCCAATAGAATAATAAATAATGGAACCAGGTCCGGCGTAAACGCACAGACAGGATATTCCGACAGAATAATAAATAATGGAACCAGGTCCGGTGTAAAACACACAGACAGGATATTCCAACAGAATAATAATAAAACGGAACCAGGTCCGGTGTAAAACACACAGACAGGATGTTCCAACAGAATAATAAACGGAACCAGGTCCGGTGTAAAACACACAGACAGGATGTTCCAACAGAATAATAGAAGAATGTCACCAAGTATAGGGTAGACCGCGTATACTGGTTATTCCAACAGAATAATAACAAATGGAATAACAGAAGTTCTCTTCATGAATATAAAAGAAATAATATTCCCTACCTTAAAAGAACTGGATATTGGAAAAGTGATGTAGCAGAATACTTTTATTCTCTCTCTCTTATTCTCTCTATACTTTCTCTCTCTATAGCTTGAATGAATTCGTGAAAAATAATGAAGCCCTAGGCCTCTATTTATAGAAAAACTGAGGGTGGCTCTTGGTCTTAACGAAGGGTCAAATGACTCTTGGTCTTAACGAAGGGTCAAATGACTCTTGGTAATATTGAAGGGACAACTACTATTGACGAAAGTAATTACTATTGACCAAGGTAAATACTATTGACGAAGGTAATTACTATTGATCAAGGTAAATACTATTGACGAAGGTAATTACTATTGACCAAGGTAAATACTATTGACGAAGGTAATTACTATTGACCAAGGTAAATACTATTGACGACGGTAATTACTATTGACGACGGTAATTACTATTGACGAAGGTAAATACTATTGACGAAGGTAATTACTATTGACCAAGGTAAATACTATTGACGACGGTAATTACTATTGACGAAGAGACTCTTAGATGATGACATATGGCCCCCCATAAAATAACCAAACTTACCACAACGTCTCAATTATTGATTTAATAATATAACATATTATACAGATGATACTATGACAATAATTTAAGAGATATGATGCAGCAATTACTGTAGCAATAATTGAGTATAGCTGAGTGACTTCTCACGTAAGCATCAATAATCAATACCGTGTGCTACTATGCAACCACGCGTATTACTGTACTTTTACTACCGAGTAGTTCAACAGTTTTAACGGTTTTAACGGTAACACCTCAGCCGTTATTTTTATAGAAAGATAATTCTGTCGTTTTCTCAATCCGACAATAATTCCGTTGTGGAGTCCACCAATGATTGTGCCGTCGTACGAATATTCCTCGACAAAAAGAATATTCTCCGACCAAACGAATATTTTATAACAACTTGCTTACTTTGCAAAATTTATAAATATTACCCACAACTATAACATTATATCAAATTAACTCCATAATATTCAAAAATGATATTTATAGAAAATTCATCTTTATTTATAAAAATTGGGGTCTTACACTTATTACCTGAAAGGAATTGTGAAACAGAAGGGTGAGCACAACTAGCTCAGTAAAGAATATCATGACTAAAGATAATTAAATTATCAATAGCCTTCAACAGAATTAAATCAGAGATTTAGAACATATGGTAGATGATAAAATTTTTTAACCATAGTTGCAGCGGAACGAGCAATCCATTAGAAGAGTCAAATAGACTATAAAGTCTATTATCTTCTCCACGTTAAAAGTTCACCAACAATGTTTTATCCCTGTAACATCAATCAACAGTTCCTTTCCACAATCATATGAATAATTCATAATCATAATTGTGATTCTAAATTTCGTATCCAAGACGAAGATAATTTTCATCACCTGTCTTTACCTGAAACATCAAAGATCATGGTTACACCAAATCACATTTCCTATTCATAATCATACTAATAACTTCATCTTTGTACTACGGCCAAAGATATTCATTTGTATCACCAGTTGGTCATGTTCATCTCAACACATGTTCATCTTTGCACTACTGGCCAAAGATATTCAACAACATGTCATCTTTGCACTACGGGCCAAAGATATTCATCAACAATTCATCTTTGCACTACAGGCCAAAGATATTCATCAACAATTCATCTTTACACTACAGGCCAAAGATATTCCTCAACAGTTCATATTTGCACTACAGGCCAAATATATTCATCAACCGTTCATATTTGCACTACAGGCCAAATATATTATTATCTCAAAGAATATATAATCATTTCAGAATTTATATAACCAATAATTATAACCATGTTAATCAATTCACCTTTGCACTTAAGCTAAAGATATTCAATAACAATTCATCTTTGCACTATAGGCCAAAGATATTCAATAACTGTTCATCTTTGCACTACGGCCAAAGATATTCCTTAACAGTTCATCTTTGCACTATAGGCCAAAGATATTCAATAACTGTTCATCTTTACACTCAAGTAAAAGAGAAATTCAACATCAGGGTCATAAAAATGTTATATATGATAATAAAAACAATATAATCAATAAATAGTTTTAATCTCAAGAGTAATATTCATAAATCAACTATAATTTGGTTAGAAAAAGAAACCAATTTTGTCATGAATAGTAACTCGTGAATAGTGACCCATGAATAGTAACTCATGAATAGTAACTCGTGAATAGTAACTCGTGAATAGTAACTCGTGAATAGTAACTCCTGAATAGTAACTCGTGAATAGTAACTCATGAATAATAACTCGTGAATAGTAACTCATGAATAGTAACTCGTGAATAGTAACCCCGACATGAAAAGTTTTAAATTTGATAAAAAGTTCAGATCAATACTTCGGCATAATGATATTGAAGAAAATAATATCATTTAAGAAGAAATAACATCCCTTACAACAATATCCCTTACTATCCCTTACCTCAAAAGAGCAGTACTTCTGACTCGAATAACGCTGAATGAACTTGCACCGTATAGCAACACTCAAGATATCAAAATACTCATAAGAATACGCTCGATATATAGAGAGAGAAATAGAGAGAAAACTTTAGTTTCTGGTGTGATTTTCAATTCTAACCTAAGCACCTATTTATAGGAAATTGCTTAGAACACCAAAGTAGAAAATTGAATATAATAATATATTTATAACCAAATTTTCCTTAGCCCACCACATCAAAAACATATTTTTCACACAAATGCACCAAAAATGCAAAACATGTTTTAAACAATTTTTGTAACAAAAAATCAATTCAGACTCAATAATTCGGAACTTCAATAATTCGTAATAAATAGCCCTTTTATCAGAAAATTCGAATCTCGCGAGTTTTTATAGGAAATTCAATTCTCTACAACTTTGCAGAAGAAAGTTTTTCTAAATTCCAAACAGAAATTGACTGAAATCCATAAACGGATTATTTTACAGTCTATAATAAATTTTCGGTCAAGAATTGTGTCCACCAACACACAAAACATGTGTTAAACATTTAATCCAACAAAAATACTCTTCCTCCTCATATACTCATATATCCCACATTCATTGTAAAAATATCACCGTTAATATATTATTAAAATAATATATTTAAATGAATTATTTTATCAGAAAAAGATAAAATATTAATTTTCAACAATTGTCACATTTAAAAATTTTCTCCATCTATATCCACATAAAATTAATATTTTTCTCATCATATAAATCAATAATTAATTATTCACAAATAATATTACAGAATCACAGTACCGGCAACCAGGCAATTCCCAGGAAAGAGGGGGCTTTCCAATAAGGATCTATTCCTTACAGGCGCGCAATTAGATGACCAAACCTCTCCTTAGACAGAACTTTCTAGACATTGCCAATAATGCTATCTAATAATATTATTCAGATAATATGAATTATTGTTCCGATAATAGAAAATACTGTGTAGTGACAATTATTAAAACAACAGTAATATAAAATATCAACGCAGCAATTATTGAATCAATAAAATAAAATACTGAATAATAATTACTGTAACAATTATTGAGTAATGCCTTCTTACGTAAAAATCAATAATTTGTGCAATACCGTGTGCTACTGTGCAACAACGCGTATTACTGTGTTTTAACCACCGGGTATTCCAACAGTGTTAACGGTAACAACTACGCCGTTATTTATAAACAACTTACTCTTGTCGTTTTCTTCATCCAATCGCTTTCCATTATGGGGCCCACAAAAGACTGCGCCGTCGTACGAATATTCTCCGACAGTAAGAATATTTCACGATCAAACGAATATTCTCCGACAACAATGATTATTTTATAACCACTTGTTTATTTTGAAAAATTTTCACATTTCACCCATAACTTTAACTTTTTATCAATTTAACCATTTACTGAATTGTAATTATAAGAAAAATTGAATACTTTTATTTCATAAAATTCGGGGTCTTACACAAGGAACCCGAACGAAGGTATAACGGGTTAGTTAATTATAATTTCTTGCGAAGTTTATACCTTACTAGATACCGGTTCTACCCATTCTTTTATCTCTCTTGCTTGTGCTTAACGTTTAAACTTGACTCCGGAGAAATTAGACTTTGACCTATCTGTGGAGACTCCGTTAGGAGAAACTTTCATTTCATCTACAGTTTATAAATCTTGCTTAATCCAAGTTGGCACAATCACATTACCTGTTGACCTTATCTCTTTAAAGATACTTGCTTTTGATGTGATTTTAGGAATTGATTGGTTAACTACTCATCATGCCAAAATTGATTATTTTCGTAAGGTTTTTAGTTTTTATATTCCTAACCAACCTGTTATGTGAATTCAAGCAACTAAACCACTAAAATCAATCGCTGTCATATCAAGCCATAAAGCCATTCGTTTATTAAAAAATGGATGTCAAGCTTTTATAGCCCATGTTATGGACTTGAATAAAAACACGTCAGATTTGAATAATATTTCTGTTGTTAGTGAATTTCCTGACGTATTTCCTGAAGAACTTTCCGGTCTACCCCCAGAACGTGAAGTTGAATTCTTTATTGACTTTGAACCCGGTACAAAGCCTATTTCTAAAACCCCATATCGAATGACTCCTATTGAACTTCAGGAGTTAAAAGTCCAACTACAGGAGTTGTTGGACATCGGTTTTATTCGTCCTAGTACATCTCCTTGGGGTGCTCCTGTGTTATTCGTAAAGAAGAAAAATGGGAGTATGCGACTTTGTATCGACTATCGAGAATTGAATCATGTCACTATCAAGAATAGGTATCCGCTATCTCGCATTGATGACCTGTTTGACCAGTTGCAAGGAGCACGATTCTTTTCAAAGATCGATCTTCGTTCAGGATATCATCAGCTGAAGATTAAAACTGAGGATATTCCAAAGACTGCCTTCAGAACTTGGTACGGGCATTATGAATTCTTAGTCATGTCTTTTGGATTGACTAATGCTCCTGTTGCCTTCATGGATATGATGAACCGTGTATTCAAAGAATATTTGGATCAGTTCGTTGTTGTCTTTATTGATGACATCCTCATCTATTCCAAAAGCGGTGAAGATCATGAGCGCCATTTGAAGCTGATATTGCAAAGGCTTCGTGAAAACAAGCTATATGCCAAACTGAAGAAATGCGAGTTCTGTCTTGAGGAAGTAGCATTCCTTGGGCACGTGGTGTCAAAACATGGAGTATCTGTCGACCCGGCGAAGATTGAAGCCATACAAAGTTGGGAGCAACCGAAGTCGGTAACCGAAGTACGTAGCTTTCTGGGCTTAGCTGGTTATTATCGGAGATTTGTGGAAGGATTTTCTCGAATATCTACTCCGTTAACTCAGCTGACTCAGAAAGATACAAAATTCGTATGGAGTGAAGAATGCGAGAAGAGTTTCCAAGAACTCAAGAGGAGACTCATTTTGGCACCTGTTCTGACAATACCATCTGGTTCGGATGGATTTGTAATCTACAGCGATGCTTCAGGCAAAGGGTTAGGATGTGTTCTCATGCAACATGGGAAAGTCATAGCCTATGCCTCGCGACAACTCAAAGAATATGAGAGGAATTATCCTACTCATGATTTGGAGTTGGCAGCAGTCGTTTTCGCGGTGAAGATCTGGAAACACTACCTGTGTGGAGAGAAAGTGGAGATCTATACAGATCATAAAAGCCTCAAATATTTCTTCACCAAAAGGAACTCAACATGCGGCAGCGACGTTGGCTCGAGCTGTTGAAAGATTACGATCATACCATCCAATATCATCCTGGAAAAGAAAACGTAGTAGCTGACGCATTGAGTAGAAGATCATATGCGGGTACGAGTGCAATATTGTTAACACAAAGGCCCATTTTATATGACTTACAAAGGATGGAGATAGAGATGAAGGCTCCAAGTACCCATATGATGATATCAAATATACGAGTAGAACTGACTTTAATTGATAAAGTTAAAGCTGCTCAAGCTACGGACATAGAGCTGATGCGTATGAAGAAGAAAGTGCAAGAAGGTGCTATTCCAGAAGCAAGAATCGATGAAGAAGGAATACTTCGAGTCAACTCCAGACTTTGTGTTCCTAACGATTTTGACTTGAAGCATAGAATAATGATGGAGGCACACAACACACCGTTTGCAATCCATCATGGGAGTACCAAAATGTATCACGATCTTCGACATATATTTTGGTAGAGCAATATGAAAAGAGAGATCGCGGAGTTTATCTCGAGGTGTTTAATTTGTCAACGTGTAAAGACGGAGCATCAAGTGCCAAAGGGTCCATTGCAACCACTTGAGATCCCGAAATGGAAGTGGGAACACATTACCATGGATTTCGTTACAGGTCTTCCCAAGGTTTCTCAAGGCATAGATGCGATTTGGGTTATTGTTGATAGATTAACCAAGTCTGCTCATTTCTTACCGATACGTGAGACTTATTCCCTTGAACGTCTTGCTAGTATGTATGTGAACGAGATTGTGAGATTGCATGGCATGCCAATATCCATTGTTTCGGATCGTGACCCAAGATTCACTTCACGATTTTTGGTTAGCTTGCAGAAAGCTATGGGCACGGATTTACGATTCAGTTCGGCATACCATCCTCAAACGGACGGACAATCAGAGGGGACTATTCAAACTCTTGAAGATCTATTAAGACTATGTGTCCTAGATCTCAAAGGGAGTTGGGATAAGTACCTACCATTGGTAGAATTCTCCTACAACAACAGTTATCAGGCGAGCATAGGTGTGGCTCCATTCGAGGCGTTGTATGGAAGAAAATGTCGTTCTCCAGTATGCTGGGACGAGGTGGGTGATGCAACATTGTTGGGACTAGAGTTGGTACGCATGACTACAGAGAAGATCCAAACGATTCGACAACGTATACAAACGGCACAGGATCGACAAAAGAGTTATGCGGATCTTCATCGAAAGGACGTGGAATTTAATATTGGGGATCATGTATTGTTACGTGTTGCACCATGGAAGGGAGTTACAAGATTTGGGAAGAGAGAAAAGCTCAATCTAAGATTTGTTAGTCCATTTGAGATTCTTGAGCGAATAGGAAATGTGGCATATAGACTCGCATTACCTCCAAGCATGTCTCGTGTTCATAATATTTTTCCTATATCTATGCTTCGTAAATATGTTAAAGACCCGAACCACATAATTGAGTTAGAACCAGACGAGATAGCTGAAGATTTAACGTACGAGGAGGTACCTGTTAAGATCTTGGATAGGAACGAGCATGTCCTACGCACAAAGGTTATACCACAAGTTAAGGTTTTGTGGAGAAATCATGCTATTGAAGAAATGACCTGGGAGTTGGAATCAGAAATGAAAGTAAGGTATCCTCACCTTTTCGAAACACCAGGTACGCACGTCAATTTCGAGGACGAAATTTCATAAGGAGGGGAGGCTGTAAGACCCCAACTTATTAATAAATGAAATTAAATTTCCTCTATTTATTATTTTGAAATAGAAAGGGTTGGTTTGATTAATGTGATTAGTTATGGGTAAAATGTGCACATATTTTAAATAAGCAAGTGGTTATAAAATATTCATTTTTGGTCGGTGAATATTCGTGTGGTCGTGGAATATTCTTTCTGTCGGGGAATATTCGTACGACGGCGTAACTATTTGTGGGCCCCATAACGGAAAGCGATTGGATGAAGAAAACGACAAGTATAAGTTGTTTATAATTAACGGCGTAGTTGTTACAGCTAATACTGTTGGAATACCTGGTGGTTAAAATACAGTAGCACACGGTATTGCACCAATTATTGATTCTTACGTAAGAAGGCACTACTCAATAATTGTTACAGTAGTTATTGTTCAATATTTTATTTTATTGATTCAATAATTGCTGCGTTGATATTTTATATTATTGTTGTTTCAATAATTGTTGCTGCACAGTATTTTCCTTTATCAGATCAATAATTCATATTATTTGAATAATATTATTAGATAACATTATTGGCAATGTCTAGAAAGTTCTGTCTAAGGAGAGGTTTGGTCATCTAATTGCGCGCCAGTAAGGAGAAATCCTTATTGGAAAGCCCCCTCTTCCTGGGAACGGCCTGGTTGTCATAAATATGTTTCTGTAATATTATTTGTGAATAATTAATTATTGATTCATATGATAAGGAAATATTTATTTTATGTGGATATAAATGAGGGATATATTTTTGTGGTTAAAAATGAAGGAGTTAATGTTGAGGTTTTTATCAGTATTTTTGTCGGAATGGAGGTATTAAAAATAAGGGTTTTTGAGATATTTTACGGGGGTTATAATTTTTAATCCGACCGTTGGATCGTGGTTATTTTTAGATATGTTATACATATATAAGTTGAGTATATGTCCACAAATTTTGAACCGTTAAAAATGAACTTATGATTTATTATGAATTTTACGAGATGACTGATTCAGAAATTGTTGAATTTTCGGAGTTAATCATTTTGGTGGAAAATTTTAGAATTGGTGGGCCCCACTCTTGGTTGATGAAGAAATGTGCTGAGATTTTTATTCAAATGTGGTGGGTGGGAATAGTAGCAGGTAAAGTCATCATGTTGCAGGTTAAGTCTGCTTCGGCGTGCTAACATTTTCCTATAAATAGAGGGCTAAGTTAGAATTGAAAATTACACCAGAAATAAGTTTTCTCTCTTTCTCTCTCTAGATTATTGAGTGTATTTTGTGAGTATTTAAATGCTTTGAGAGTTTCTATTCATCAGAGCAAGTTTCTTTCAGCCTTATACTGGTATTCTTACTAGAAGTACTGATATTTTGAGGTAAGAGATATTATCTTCTTCTAAATGATATTTTCTTCAATATCATTACGCCGAAATATTGATATGAACTTTTTATCAAATTTAGAACTTTTTGTGTCGGGGTTACTATTCACGTATACGGCACTATTCACGAATACGGTACTATTCACCAAAAAATAAAATTTTCTCTTTTTGTCCAAGATATCTATTATGGTTACTATCTTTGATTGTATCCATGTTTTAATCTTTATTTTTGAATTCTGCTTGACAATTGATTATTATGAAGTATTATTGATCTTGGATAAACTGTTATACGAATCCCTACTATTTGTCCTCATGTCTCACTGGATTCGTTTTTTTAAGATATTTTTCATCATCCTCGGTCCTAAATGATGATATTATTGAATATCTTTAGCATGTAGTGCAAAGATGTATGATTACTTGATGAATATCTTTGGCCTGTAGTGCAAAGATGAACAGATGTTGAGATGAACATGACTGACTGGTGATACAAATGAATATCTTTGGCCTGTAGTGCAAAGATGAATATTTGGTTAAAGATGATTATTAATTGATGTTACAGGGATAAAATATTGATGACGAACTTTTAAATCTTAGAAGATAGTAGAATTCATTCTCTACTTGACTCTTCTAATGGTTTGCTATTTCCGCTGCAGTTGTTGATCTACAACTTGTTGTCGATTATATTCTATCAAATTTTTCCCAGTTGAATACTAATGATAATTTGTTGTATATTATCTTAGTCATAATATTCTTTACTAGGTTAGTTGAGCTCACCCTTTTCTTTTTTGTTCCATTTTTCTTCTCAGGAGGTGAGAACATAGCAGGATTTAGTCGGGGTATGGAGTGATGGTTCTAGAAAGATGTTTTAGCAGTCCTCACTATTTCTGTAAAATAGTGTTTGAATAATTGTAATGAGAACTTATTTGAGTGTGGATATTGTCTAGAAGACAATATTTGTATTTAAACTCACAGTATGTGTTGTCGTATTTTGCACGACAATTGTATTATTGAAGTTGTAGTTTGCTTTCTGTACCATGTATTTGGCAACTCAGAATGGGTGTTGTATACCTATTTTGGGGGCGTCGCAATATATATTATATATAAATTTTGTTTTATTAGTATTATTAATGTAATAAAACAGAAAAGCTTTTTATATAAAACAGAATACTTTTATAAAATTATTTATTTTATTAGACTATAAATAGAATATATTATATTTTATTATGCATAGTGTTTGCATATTGCTTGCATAATGTTTGCATAGTAAAATCTTTTTATATAAAACAGAATACTTTTTATAAAGTTTTGTTTTATTTGATTATAAATAGAATATATTATATTTTATTACATAGTGCAGCATAGTATCATTTCTATTTTCCTAGAAATATGATGCTTAGTTAGAATTGAAAACCACACCAGAAGTTCAGAGAATTCTTCTATAATCTTGAGCGTATTTCTTTAGAGTTTTAAGAAGCTTTGAGCGTAGTGCAAGTTTTCTTCAAGAATATCATCGTCCTACCAGTCGAAATACTCTTTTTTTGCGGTAAGGGGTATTATTTCTTTCGTATTCATGAAGAAAATTTCTGTTATTTCATTCCTTATTATTCTGTTGGAATAACCTGTTTATGCGAAGTACCGCATACATGGTGAAATTCTTCTAATATTCCGTTCTTTATTATTCTGTCGGAATATCCTGTCTGTGCGTTTACGTCGGATTTGGTTCCATTATTTATTATTCTGTCGGAATATCTTGTCGGTGCGTTTACACATGACCTGGTTCCATTATTTATTTTTCTGTTGGAATAACCTGTCTGTGCGGTCTATCGCATGCTTGGTGAATTCTTTTGTTATTCCATTCTTTATTATACTCAGTTGGTTAAAGTTTTGGCTTTTATACTCCATAAAATTAGAGGAATATCTTTAATATTTGCGCTTCATCCAGTATCTTTTCATGGAAATATTTTTCTGAGCATTCTTGAATTTTACTCTACAAAGCAGTATCATGTTGACAATTTGGATGTTGTTGGTTCCTGGATAAATTAATTCTTGAACTTGTTTTATCGAATTCTTATATCATTGTCATCATCCTCATGTTTATATTTTGTTGAAAGTCATCTGTGACCTGTAGTGAATAGATGGACTTGATATGATTTTGACCAGAGATTATTCGGTGTAATCATGACAGTAATGTTACAAATGATGTGGTAAAAGTCCTCATTAGCCCGTAGTGCATTGATGGACAGTTGTTGGCATGATCATGACCATTGATGAATACACAAATATCCTTGGCCCGTAGTGCATGGATAATTTGTGATCGTGATACTAATGAATATCATTGGTCGTAGTGCAGGGATGATGTGGATTATTTATTAAGCTGAGTCTGAGCGATAAAAGTGATGGAAAACTTTTTTAAATCATAAAAGATAGTAGATTTTATTCTCTACTTGACTCTTTTAATGGATAGATTGTTTCGCTGCAGTTAAACTTGGTGTTTGTTATATTTTATCAGTTTAACACTGTTGAAGGCTAACGATAATTTATTCTACATTATCTTAGTCCTAATATTTCTTACTGGGCTAGTTGAGCTCACCCTTTTGCTTTCATTGTTCTCTTCAGGAAATGAGAACGTAGCGGGGACTAGTCGGGGAACGGAGTGACGGTTCAGAGGATAACATTAGTAGTCCTCACTATTGTGTGAAAATAAATATATTGATGACTTATTTTGAGTTTGAATACTGTTTAGAAGATAATGTTGTATTAAAACTCACAGCTTATGTTTTGTCGTATTTTACACGACAGTTGTATAATTAAGTTTTTATTTGTATTTTGTACCATATATTTGACGACTCAAAATAGATGATGTATACCTATTTTGGGGCCGTCACAGAACTGATCCAAATATTCTTTGAACACACTGTTCATCATATCCATGAAAGCAGCAGGAGCATTAGTCAATCCAAAAGACATGACTAAGAATTCATAATGCCCATACCGAGTTCTGAAGGCAGTCTTTGGAATATCCTCAGTTTTAATCTTCAACTGATGATATCCAGAATGAAGATCAATCTTTGAAAAGAATTGTGATCCTTGCAACTGGTCGAACAGGTCATCAATGTGAGGTAGCGGATACCTATTCTTGAAAGTGACATGGTTCAATTCTCGGAAGTCAATATAAAGTCGCATACTCTCGTCTTTCTTATTTACGAATAAAACAGGAGCACCCCAAGGAGATTTACTAGGACGAATGAAATCGATGTCTAACAACTATTATAGTTGGACCTTTAACTCCTAAAGTTCAATAGGAGCCATTCGATATGGGGTTTTAGAAATGGGTTTTGTACCAGGTTCAAGGTCAATAAAGAATTCAACTTCACGTTCTGGGGGTAGACCAAAAAGTTCTTCAGGTAATACATCAGGAAATTCATTAACAACAGAAATATTATTCAAATCTGACGTATTTTTGTTCATGTCCATGACATGGGCTAAGAAAGCTTGACATCCGTTTTTTAATAAACGAATGGCTTTATGGCTTGATATGACAGTGATTGACTTTAATGGTTTGGTTGCTTGAATTCGCATAACAGGTTGGTTAAAAATAAGAAAACTAACAACCTTACGAAAACAATCAATTTTGGCATGATGAGTAGTTAACCAATCAATCCCTAAAATCACATCAAATGCAAGTATCTTTAAAGAGATAAGATCAACAGGTAATATGATGGTACTAACTTGGATCAAGCAAGATTTATAAACAGTGGATGTAACGAAAGTTTCTCCTAACGGAGTCTCAAAAAATAAGTTAAAGTCTAATTTCTCCGGAGTCAAGTTCAAACGTTGAGCACAAGCAGGACAGATAAAAGAATGGGTAGAGCCGGTATCTAATAAGGTATAAACTTCGCAAGAGTTTATGATTAGCTTACCCTTGATCACTTCGTTCGGGTTCCTCGCGTTTTGAGCAGTCACGACAAACGCTCTTCCAGGAACCACCGACTTTGACTTGTCCGGGACAGCTTTTGGAGTCACCATCCCCGTTAGACTTAGTTTCGTTACAAGACAATCTCTAGCTATATGATCTTCCTTTCCACAGTTATAATACACCTTGGATTATTGAGGGCAGTTTGGACTGATGTGTCCCTCTTTCCCGCATTTATAACATACGACCGGTGGTCATTCTCTTCCCCTAGAAACTGTTGGTGCTGACGTCTTCACGTTATCATTGTTGTACCTTCTCTTTTTGAAATCTCCCCCCGACTCGCTTGTTCTACTATTATGGCCACGATTACCACCAGAGTGGTTACTTCTTTTGTCCGGATATTTTCCTCCCCGCTGATTGTCATAGCTTCGATGACTGCTGCCACCAGTATGACCCTGGTTGTGATCCCTCGATTGAGCATACTCATTATTTCACTCTAATAATTGAGCCCTGTTCACAACATCTGAATATAGAGAAAATTTGTGAGAAATAAGATATTGCCGAATTTCAGGTTTCAGACCTCTCAGAAACATCCGCGTCATACGTTCCTCATTTTTTACCAAATGAGGTGCAAACCTGGATAACTCTGCGAACTTAGCCTCGTACTGAGACACAGTCATGTTGTTCTGTTTCAGTCTAATAAACTCTACATCCTTCATATGACAAATACTTTCAGGGAATTACTTGTCATTGAACAGTTTCTGAAATGTTTCCCAAGACATGTTGAGTGCGGCTGGCTGGGTATGCTTCACAGATTTCCACCAGTAATCTGCCTCACCACGGAACATAAAGGTGGCGAATGGAACCTTCTGTTCCTCCGTGCATCCCAAGACATCAAATATCTTGGTAATTTGCTTTACCCACGTTTCCGCCTTGATCGGATCCGACTCTTCTACAAATTCTGGTGGTCCCAACTCTTTAAACTGCTTGGCTATGACAAGCCGCGCGTTGCTATCATTTCCACCCGTATTTTGTACACGACTCTCCCTCGTCTGATTTTGCATGAACTACAAAAAGCTTCTAAACATTCCATCATTCATCGTTTTTTCGGTAGTGTTGTTTACAGGGGAAATATTGCCTTGCTGTTGCATGTTCCCCTGGTTACTGATTAAAGGTGTCTCCACGGTCTTATTCACTCTATTGTTAACATTTTCAACTGCCATTCTCAAATACTGCCATAAAATAAGGGTTAATACTAAATATTCTGACATACCACACATTATCCCTATATTCTGACCGACCAATTAAATACTAAATAAGCTTAGGTAGGACACAGTAGCAAAGGATTTACTTGTCTCTCCTCTCCTAGTTCTATTCTTCGATCTCTGCCAGAGACCATATCCCTAAGCTCTGATACCAATTGTGACGCCCCCAAAATAGGTATACATCACCTATTCTGAGTCGCCAAATACATGGTACAGAAAACAACTACAACTTTATTATTACAATTGTCGTGCAAAATATGACAACACATATGTTGTGAGTTTAAATACAAATATTGTCTTCTAGACAGTATTCAAACTCAAATAAGTCTTCATTATAATTATTGATACACTATTTTATAAAATAGTGAGCACTGTTAAAACAACTGACTTAGAACATCATTCCACACCCCGACTAGTTCCCGCTATATTATCGCCTCCTGAGAAGAAAAATGGAACAAAAAGGAAAAGAGTGAGCTCAACTAGCCCAGTAAAGAATATTATGACTAAGATAATGTAAAACAAATTATCTTTAGTCTTCGCAGCGGAAATAACCAGTTTTAGATCAATATTCGCAGCGGAAATAACAATTCATTAAAAGAGTTAAGTAGAAAATGAAATCTACTATCATCTATGAATTTAAAAGTCCATTATCAATATTTTATCCATGTAACATCAATCAATATACATCTTGAATCAAATATTCATCTTTGTACTACGGGCCAAAGATATTCATTTGTATCACCAGTTGGTCATAATCATCTCAACACCTATTCATCTTTGCACTACGGGCCAAAGATATTCATTAGGTAATTATTCATCTTTGTACTACAGGCCAAAGATACTCAGTTATATCATCATTTAGGACCGAGAATGATGAAAAATATTTTAAATAAACGAATCTAGTGAGATAAAAGAATAAAGATTAGGGATTCGTACTTTAGATAATTCAAGTTCAAAAATACTCTGTAATAAACTATAGTGGAGTAAAATTCAAGAATGAAGATCAAAACATGGATACGATCAAAGATAGTAACCATAATAGACATGTTAGATAAAGAAGAGAAAATTTTATTTTTCTGTGAATAGTGTTGTATTTGTGAATAGTGTCGTATACGTGAATAATAACCCCGACACGAAAAGGTAGAAATTTCACAAGAAAAACCATACTTCGTGACTAGTACTCATGAATAGTACCGTATTTGTGAATAATGTCGTATACGTGAATAGTACCGTATACATGAATAGTAACCTCAACATGAAAAGGTAAAAATTTCATACTAAATTTCATACCAATATTTCGGTATAATGATATTGAAAAAAATAATATCATTTACGAAGAAAATAACATCTCTTACCTCAAAAGAATAGTACTTCTGCCTGAAATATCAGATATAACGCTGAAGGAAACTTACACTGAATAGCAACTCACAAAATATCTAAATACTCACAAAATACGCTCGATAATATAGAGAGATAAAACTTATGATTCTAGTGTTATTTTCATTTCTAAATAAGCACTTTATTTATAGGAACATGCTTAGAACGACAAAACAGACTAAATTAATAAAATAATATTTTATAAAAAAAATTCACGCCCACCATAATTGATCAAATTTCAGCACACCACAGTGGGGCCCACCAAAAATCAGATTTTTTCACAATAACCAAAAGTGGGGCCCACATATTTTTAATAAAAATATTTATTTTTGAAACTTTAATAATTCATAATAAATAGCCATTTTATCATCAAAATACGAATTTTATGTTCATTGCATAAGAAATTTAATTCTCTACAACTTTGTAGAAGAAAAGTTTTCCAAATTCCAATCAGAAAATGTCTGAAATTCACATACGGATGATTTTTAATACCTCTATTCTGACAAAATACTGATTAAACACCTCAACATTAATTCCTTCATTTATATCCACATAAAATAAATATTTTCTTATCATATAAATTAAAAATTAATTATTCATAAATAATAATACAGAATCACAATATGACAACCAGGTCGTTCTCAGGAAAGAGAGGGCTTTTCGATAAGGATTTTACTTTACTGGCGCGTAATTAGGTGACCAAACCCCTTTCCTAAACAGAACTTCCTTAGACATTACCAATAATGCTATCTAATAATATTATTCAAATAATATGAATTGTTGATCTAATAATGGGAAATACTATTGTAAGACCCCAACTTTTATAAATAAAGATGAATTTTTTATAAATATCATTTTTGAATATTATGGAATGAAATTGATATAATGTTATAGTTGTGGGTAATATTTATAAATTTTGTAAAGTACGCAAGTTGCTATATAATATTCGATTGGTCGGGGAATATTCGTTTTAACAGGGAATATTTGTACGACGACACAATCATTGGTGGACCCACAACAAAATTATTGTCGGATTGAGAAAACGACAAAAAATACTTTATGAAAATAACGGCGGAAGTTTTACCATTAATACTGTTGAACTACTCGGTAGTAAAAGTACAGTAATACGCATAGTTGCATAGTAGCACACGGTATTGATTACTGATGCTTACGTGATAAGTCACTCAGTTTTGTTTTATTGATATTGTTAATGTAATAAAACAGAAAAGCTTTTTATATAAAACAGAATACTTTTATAAAGTTATTTGTTTTATTAGGCTAATAGTAAAATCTTTTTATATAAAACAGAATACTTTTATAAAGTTATCTATTTTATTAGACAATAATTAGAATATATTATATTTTATTATGCATAGTATTTACATAGTACCTGCATAGTATTTGCATAGTAAAATCTTTTATAAAGTTATTCGTTTTATTAGATTATAAATAGAATGTAAGACCCCAGCTTTTTATAAATAAAATTGAATTTTACTCTAATTATTATTTTGAAATAATAAGGTGTTAATTTGATATAATGTTTTGGCTATGGGTGAAATGTGAAAATTTTACAAAATAAGCAAGTGGTTATAAAATATTCATTCTTGTCGGGGAATATTCGTTTGGTCGTGGAATATTCTTGTTGTCGGGAAATATTCGTACGACGGCGCAGCCATTTGTGGGCCCCATAACAGAATAACTGTCGGATGAAGAAAACGGTAAAATTGAGTTTTTATAAATAACGGCGTATTTGTTACCGTTAACACTGTTGGAATAACCGGTGGTTAAAATACAGTAATACGCTTGGTTGCACAGTAGCACACAGTTTTGCACAGTATTTTTGAATTATTGATCCCTACGTAAGAAGGCACTACTCAATAATTATTATAGTAGTTACTGTTCAATATTTTATTTTATTGATTCAATAATTGCTACGTTGATATTTTATATTATTGTTATTTCAATAATTATTGTTGCACAGTATTTTTCATTATCAGATCAATAATTCATATTATTTGAATAATATTATTATATAGCATTATTGGTAATGTCTAGAAAGTTCTGTCTAAGGAGAGGTTTGGTCACCTCATTGCGCGCCAGTAAGAAGAAATTCTTATTGGAAAGCCCCTTCTTTCCTAGGAACGGCCTGGTTGTCATAATTGTGATTCTGTAATATTATTTGTGAATAATTAATTATTGATTTATATGATAAAGAAATATTTATTTGATGTGGATATAAATGATGGATTTATTTATGTGTTTATTATTGAAGGAATTAATGTTGAGGTGTTTTATCAGTGTTTCTGTCGGAATGGAGGTATTAAAAATCAAATCACTATTTTTCAGATATATTGCGTAAGTTATAATTTTTAATCCGACCGTTGGATCGTTGTGATTTTTGGATATGTTATACATATATAAGTTGAGTATATGTCCACAAATTTTGAACCGTTAAAAATGAACGTATGATTTGTTATGAATTTTAAGAGGTGACTGATTCGGAAATTAGGTTTATAAATAATTTTGGTGAAAAAATCTAAAATTGAGTGGGCCCCACTTGTGGTTGGTGAAGAAATATGCTGAATTTTATTTCAAATGTGGTGGGTGGCAATAGTAGCAGGTAAAGCCATCAGGTAGCAGGTCAAGTCTGCTTCGGCGTGCTAACATTTTCCTATAAATAGAGGGCTAAGTTAGAATTGAAAATTACACCATAATTCATAAGTTTTCTCTCTTTCTCTCTCTATATTCTTGAGCATATTTTAGTGAGTATTTAGATACTTTGAGAGTTGTTATTCAGTACAAGTTTCTGTCAGCACTATATCCGAAATTCAGTCAGAAGTACGGTTATTCTGAGGTAAGGGATGTTATTTTTTCGTAAATAATATTATTTCTTTCAATATCATTATGCCAAAGTATTGGTCTGAACTTTTTATCAAATTTAGAACTTTTTGTGTCGGGATTACTATTCACGTATACGGCACCATTCACGAATACGACACTATTCACCAAAAAATAAAAATTTTCCTTTTTGACCAAGATGTCTATTATGGTTACTATTTTTTATTGTATCCATGTTTTGATCATTATTTTGGAATTCTTCTTCAAAATTGGTTATTTCGGAGATTTATTGAACTTGGATAAACTGTAATACGAATCCCTAATATTTATTCTTTTATCTCACTGGATTCGTTTTTTTTAAGATATTTTTCATCATCATCAGTCCTAAATGATGATATTACTGAATATCTTTGGCCTGTAGTGCAAAGATGGATGATTACCTGATGAATATCTTTGGCCCGTAGTACAAAGATGAACAGGTGTTGAGATGAACATGACCAACTGAATATTATTCTTGAATTTTACTCTACAAAGTAGTATCATGTTGACAATTTGGACGTTATTGATTTCTGGATAAATTAAATTATAAATCTTTAAAATTTATCCTTGAACTTGTTTAATTGAATTATTATATCATTGTCATCATCCTCATGTTTATATTCTGTTGAAAGTCATCTGTGGCCTGTAGTGCATAAATGGACTTGGTATGATTATGACCAGAGATTATTCGGTATAATCATGACCGTAATGTTACAAACGATGTGGTAAAAGTCCTCATTGACCCGTAGTGCATTGATGGACAATTTTTGGTATGATTATGGACATGGATTCTCTTTGGCCAAGGGTACAAATGTGACGCCCCCAAAATTAGGTATACATCACCCATCTTGGGTCGCCAGATACATGGTACAGAATTCAAATACAACTTACTAATACAACTGTCATGTACAATACGACAAAACATAACTATGAGTTTGAATACAAATATTGTCTACTAGAGAGTATTCAAACTCAAAAGAAGTCCTCATTACAATTATTGTCACACTATTTAACAGAATAGTGAGGACTACTACTACTATCATCTGGTCCATCACTCCGTTCCCCGACTCGTCCCAGCTATATTCTCATTTCCTGAAGAGAACAGTGAAAGAAAGGGTGAGCTCAACTAGCCCAGTAAGAAATATTATGACTAAGATAATGCAGAATAAATTATCATTAGCCTTCAACAGTGTTAAACTGATAAAATATAACGAACATCAAGTTTAACTGCAGCGGGACAAGCAATCTATTAAAAGAGTCAAGTAGAGAATAAAATCTACTATCTTCTATGATTTAAAAGGTTTTTCAACACTTTTATTGCTGGGACTCAGCTTAATAAAATAATCCACATCATCGAATCACCCCTGCACTACGGCCAAGGATATTCGTGTATTCATTAATGGTCATAATCATGCCAACAATTATCCATCAATGCACTACGGGCCAATTAGGACTTTTACCACATCACTTGTAATATTACGGTCATGATTATACCGAATAATCCCTGGTCATAATCATACCAAGTCCATCTATGCACTACAGGTCACAGATGACTTTCAACAATTTATAAACATGAGGATGATGACAATGATATAAGAATTCAATAAAATAAGTTCAACAATTAATTTATCCAAGAATTAACAACGTCCAAATTGTCAACATGATGCTGCTTTGTGGAGTAAAATTCAAGAATGCTTAGAAGAATATTTTTATGAAAAGATACTGGATGAAACGCAATTATCAAGGATATTCCACAAATTTCATGGAGTATAGAAGTCAAAACTTAAAAAACTGAGTATAATAAAGAATGGAATAACAAAAGAAATCACCATGCATGCGATAGACCGCACAGACAGGTTATTCCAACAGAATAATAAATAATGGAACCAAGTCCGGCGTAAAACGCACAGACAGGATATTCCAACAAAATAATAATAAAGACGGAACCAGGTCCGATGTAAAACACACAGACAGGATGTTCCAACAGAATAATAATAAAGACGGAACCACGTCCGATGTAAAACACACAGACGGGATGTTCCAACAGAATAATAATAAAAATGGAACCAGGTCCGGTGTAAAACACACAGACAGGATGTTCCAACAGAATAATAATAAAAATGGAACCAGGTCCGGTGTAAAACACACAGACAGGATGTTCCAACAGAATAATAAAAGAATGTCACCAAGTATAGGGTAGACCACGTATACAGGTTATTCCAACAGAATAATAAGAAATGAAATAACAACAGTTCTCTTCATGAATAAGAAAGAATAACACCCCTTACCGTTTTTAAAGAAGAACTGAAATAAGGAAGTAGTTAAGTAGCAGAATAATTTTTTTCTCTCTCTCTATAGTTTCTCTCTCTAGAGTTCAGTGAATTCGTAAGAAATAATGAAGGATTGAGCTGCTATTTATAGAAAAATAGAATGCATAGTAACTAATCCATGAACGGTCCAGATTGATTACTTTAATCTGACGGTCCATATTTAAAAAAAAATCTTTTAAATAAAATATAATATATTCTATTTATAGAATAACTTTAATAAAGTATTCTGTTTTATATAAAAAGATGTTTCTGTTTTATTACGTTAATAATACGAATAAAACAAAATGTCATTATCGCTAAATAATTCATATTATTAACTGACAATAATTGAATCAAACTGAGTGACTTCTCACATAAGCATTAATAATCAATACCGTGTGCTACTATGCAACCACACGTATTACTGTACTTTTACTACCGAGTAGTTCAACAGTATCAATGGTAAAACTTTCGCCGTTATTTTTAATAAAATATTTTTGTCGTTTTCTCAATCCGACAATAATTCCGTTATAGGGTCCACCAATGATTGTGTCGTTGTACGAATATTCCCTGCTAAAACGAATATTCTCCGACCAATCGAATATTATATAACAACTTGCGTACTTTGTAAAATTTATAAATATTACCCACAACTATAACATTATATCAAATTAGCTCCATAATATTCAAAAATGATATTTATAGAAAATTCATCTTTATTTATAAAAGTTGGGGTCTTACAACCTCCCCTTCTTATGAAATTTTACCCTCGAAATTAGGGTACGTACCTGGTAAGTCGAAGAGGTAAGGATACCTTGATTTCATTTCAGATTCTAACTCCCAAATCATTTCCTCAACATCGTGGTTTCTCCACAAAACTTTAACTTGAGGTATAACCTTGGAGCGTAGAATATGTTCCTTCTTATCCAAGATTTGAACAGGAACTTTTTCATACGTCAAATCCTCCGCTATTTCTTTCGGTTCTAACTCAATAATGTGGTTCGGGTCTTCCACATATTTACGTAACATGGATATGTGAAAAATATTATGAACACGAGACATACTTGGCGGTAAAGCGAGTCTATAAGCCACAGTCCCTACTCGATCGAGGATTAAAAATGGACCGATGAATTAAGGATTGAGCTTTTCTCTCTTTCCAAATCACGTAACTCCTTTCCATGGAGCAACACATAAGAACATATGATCTCCTATATCAAATTCTACGTCCTTTTGATGAAGATCAGCATAACTCTTTTGTCGATCTTGTGAGATTTTTATACGTTGTCGGATCATTTGAATCTTTTCTATAGTTATAGGTACCAACTCTGGTCCCAACAACGTTGCTTCACCCACCTCATCCCAGCATACTAACGACACTTTCTTCCATACAACGCTTCGAATGGAGCCATGCTAATACTTACTTGATAACTGTTGTTGTAGAAAAACTCTACTAATGATAAGAACTTGTCCCAACTTCCCTTGAAGTCAAGGACACAGAGTCTTAATAAATCTTCCAGAGTTTGAATAGTCCTCTCTGATTGTTCGTCCGTCTGAGGATGATATGCCGAACTAAATCGTAAATCCGCGCCCATAGCTTTTTGTAAGCTAATCCAAAATCGTGAAGTGAATCTTGGGTCTCGGTCAGAAACTATGGATACTGGCATACCATGTAGTCTTACAATCTCGTTCATGTACATACGAGCAAGAGGTTCAAGTGTATAAATTTCTCGTATCGGTAAGAAATGAGCAGACTTGGTCAATCTATCAATAATGACCTAAATCGCATCTATACCTTGAGAAACCTTAGGAAGACCGGTAACGAAATCCATGGTAATGTGCTTCCAATTCCATTTTAGAATTTTAAGTGGTTGCAATGGACCTTTTGGTACTTGATGCTCCGCTTTGACTCGTTGACAAGTTAGACACCTTGAGATAAACAGCGCTATCTCTCTCTTCATATTGCTCCACAAAATGTATGACGAAGATCATGATACATTTTGGTACTTCCAGGATGGATTGCAAACGGTGTGTTGTGCGCCTCCATCATGATTTCATACTTTAAATCAAGGTCGTTAGGAACACAAAGCCTGGAGTTGACTCGAAGTATTCCTTCTTCATCGATTCTTGCTTCCGGCATAGCACCTTCTTGCACTTTTTTCCTCATACACATCAGCTCCAGGTCTGTAGCTTGAGCAGCTTTAACTTTATCGATTAAAGTCAGTTCTACTCGTATATTCGCCATCATCACATGGGTCCCTAGAGTCTTTAACTCTATCTCCATCCTTGTTAAGTCACACAAAATGGGTCTTTGTGTTGACAATATCGCACTCGTACTTGCATATGATCTTCTACTCAATGCGTCAGCTACCACGTTCGCTTTTCCAGGATGGTATTGAATGGTGTGATCATAATCTTTCAACAGTTCAAGCCAACGTCATTGTCGCATGTTAAGTTCCTTTTGAGTGAAGAAATATTTGAGGCTTTTATGATCCGTAAAGATCTCCACCTTCTCCCCATACAAGTAATGCCTCCAAATTTTAAGTGCAAAGACAACAGCTGCCAACTCTAGATCATGAGTAGGATAATTCCTCTCATATTCCTTGAGTTGTCTTGATGCATAGGCTATGACTTTTCTATGTTGCATGAGAACGCATCCCAACCCTTTGCTCGAAGCATCACTGTAGATGACAAATCCCTTCGAGCCAGATGGTATTGTTAGAACAGGTGCTGAAATGAGTCTCCTCTTGAGTTCTTGAAAACTCTTCTCATATTCTTCGCTCCAACCGAACTTTGTATCTTTCCGAGTCAGCTGAGTTAATGGAGTAGCGATTCGAGAAAATCCTTCCACAAATCTCCGATAATAACCAGCTAAACCAAGAAAGCTACGTACGTCGGTCACTGATTTAGGTTGCTCCCAGCTTTGAATAGCTTCAATCTTTGCCGGGTCAACAGATATTCCACGACTTGATACTACGTGCCCAAGGAATGCTACCTCCTCCAGCCAGAACTCGCATTTCTTCAACTTTGCATAAAGCTTGTATTCACGAAGCTTTTGGAGTACCAGCCTCAAGTGTTGCTCATGATCTTCACGGCTTTTGGAATAAATAAGGAGGTCCTCAATAAAGACGACCACAAAGTGATCCAAATATTCCTTGAATACCCGGTTCATCATATCCATGAAGGCAGCAGGAGCATTAGTCAATCCAAAGGACATGACTAGGAATTCATAATGCCCGTACCGAGTCCCTGAAAGCCGTCTTTGGAATATCCTCAGTTCTAACCTTCAGCTGATGATATCCATCCATCCAGAACGAAGATCGATCTTTAAAAAGAATTGTGCTCCTTACAACTGGTCAAACAGGTCATCAATACGTGGCAATGGGTACCTATTTTTGATGGTGACATGATTCAACTCCCGATAATCAATACAAAGTCGCATACTTTCATCTTTCTTCTTCAAGAATAGAACAGGAGCACCCCAAGGAGAAGTACTAGGATGAATAAAGCCAATGTCTAACAATTCCTGCAGTTGGATCTTTAACTCCTGAAGTTTAATAGGAGCCATTCGATATGGGGCTTTGGAAATGGGTTTTGTACCTGGTTCAAGGTCGATACAAAATTCAATTTCACGCTCTGGGGGTAGGCCAGGAAGTTCTTCAGGGAATTTATTAACAATAGAAATATCATTCAAAACTGACGTATTTTTGTTTAGATCCGTGACATGAGCTAAGAAAGCTTGACATCTATTTTTTAATAAACGAATAGTTTTATGGCTTGAGATGACAGCGATTGATTTTAATGGTTTGGTTGCTTGAATTCGCATAATAGGTCGATTAGGAATATGAAAGCTAGCAACCTTACGAAAATAATCAATTTTTGCATGATGAGTAGTTAACCAATCAATCCCTAAAATCACGTCAAATGCAAGTATTTTTAATGAAATAAGATCGACAGGTAATGTGGGGGTACCAACTTGAACCAAACAAGACTTATAAACCGTGGATGTAATGAAGGTTTCTCCCAATGGAGTTTCAACAGACAAGTCAAAGTCTAATTTCTCCGGAGTCAAATTTAATCGATGAGCGCAAGTAGGAAAAATAAAAGAATGGGTAGAATCGGTATCAAATAAAGTATAGACTTCGTTAGAGTTTATGATAAGCTTACCCGTGATGACCTCATTCGGGTTCCTTGCTTTCTGGGAGGTCACAACAAACGCTCTCCCTTGCACTATCGGTTTTGACTTTTTTGGGACGGCCTTTGGTGTCTCCATCCTGGCTGAACTTGTTTTTGGTAAACGACAAAATTGAGCTAAATGACCTTCTCTTCCACAATTATAACATGCTTTAGACGGCATCACGCAGTTTGGACTGATGTGCCCCTCCCCTCCGCATTTGAAACATATGATAGGTGGTCGTTCTCCTTCCTTAACAACGGGTGCTAGTGCTGACGTCTTTCCATCATTGTTGAATCTCCTCTTCTTGAAATGACCATTCTTATTATTTTGGCCCTGATTACCACCGAAGTGGTTACCATTTCTGGCCTGTTGATTCCCACCACGCTTGTTGTCACCGCTTCGATGACTGCTCTCACTGGTATTATCATTTTACCGACTGCTCTCTTTTGGTTGCGTTGACTCGTTATCGCGCTCCACTAACTGAGCCCTATTCACAACATCTTAATACAAACACAGTTTATGAGAAATAAGATGTTGACGTATCTCAGGTTTCAAACCTCGCAAAAATATTCGCGTCATTCGCTCTTCATTATCCACCAAGTGGGACGCAAACTGGGATAATTCAGCAAATTTAGCCTCATACTGCGACACGGTCATATTATTCTGCTCCAATTTGATGAACTCCACCTCCTTCATGTGTCGAACACTTTCGGGAAAGTATTTGTCATTAAACAGCTCTTGGAACTTCTCCCAAGACATCTTCAGTGCGGCAGGTTGAGTACGCTTAATCGATTCTCACCAGTAATCTGCCTCTCCTCGCAATATAAAGGCGACAAAGGGAACCTTTTGCTCCTCGGAGCATCCCAAGACATCAAATATCTTGGAAATTTGCTTTATCCATGTTTCCGTTATAAGTGATTTTTGCTCTCCCTTAAACTCCGATGGTCCTAGCTCTTTGAACTGTTTAGCGGTGACCGTCCGAGAGTTTTCAGTGTTTCCACCTACATCTTGGACAGGCGCCGCTCTCGCCTGCTGTTGCATGAACTGCATAAAGCTTCTGAACATTCCATCATTCATCATCTGATCAGTGTTGTTGTTTGCATGAGGATTGTCACCTTCCTGATGCACATTATCCTGATTATTGATATGTGGTGAATCAACAGTCGCCTGTGCTCCATTGCTATTCTCAACATTCTCAGATGCCATTCTCAAATACTACCACAAAACAAAAGTTAATTGATATGTCATATATTATCCTTATATTCTGACCGACCAATTAAATATCATGCGAATAAACTTAGGTATATCATACTAGCAAAGGAATTCCCTGTCTCTCCCCTCCTAGTTCTATTCTCACATCTTAGCCAGGGATCATATCCCTAAGCACTGATACCAACTGTGACGCCCCAAAAATTAGGTATACATCACCCATCTTGGGTCGCCAGATACGTGGTACAGAATTTAAATACAACTTACTAATACAAATGTCATGTACAATACGACAAAATATAACTGTGAGTTTGAATACAAATATTGTCTACTAGTGAGTATTCAAACTCAAAAGAAGTCCTCATTACAATTATTGTCACACTATTTAACAGAATAGTGAGGACTACTACTACTATCATCTGGTCCATCACTCCGTTCCCCGACTCGTCCCAGCTATATTCTCATTTCCTGAAGAGAACAGTGAAAGAAAGGGTGAGCTCAACTAGCCCAGTAAGAAATATTATGACTAAGATAATGCAGAATAAATTATCATTAGCCTTCAACAGTGTTAAACTGGTAAAATATAACGAACATCAAGTTTAACTGCAGCGGGACAAGTAATCCATTAACAGTGTCAAGTAGGGAATACAATCTACTATCTTCTATGATTTAAAAGGTTTTTCAACACTGCTATTGTTGGGACTCAGCTTAATAAAATAATCCACATCATCGAATCACCCCTGCACTACGGCCAAGGATATTCGTGTATTCATTAATGGTCATGATCATGCCAACAACTGTTCATCAATGCACTAAGGGCCAATGAAGACTTTTACCACATCATTTGTAATATTACGGTCATGATTATACCGAATAATCCCTGATCATAATCATACCAAGTCCATCTATGCACTACAGGCCACAGATGACTTTCAACATTTTATAAACATGAGGATGATGACAATGATATAAGAATTCAATAAAACAAGTTCAACAATTAATTTATCCAAGAATTAACAACGTCCAAATTGTCAGCATGATACTGCTTTGAGGAGTAAAATTCAAAAATGTTTAGAAGAATATTTTTATGAAAAGATACTGGATGAAACGCAATTATCAAGGATATTCCACAAATTTCATGGAGTATAGAAGTCAAAACTTAACCAACTGAGTATAATAAAGAATGGAATAACAAAAGAAATCACCATGCATGCGATAGACCGCACAGACATGTTATTCCAACAGAATAATAAATAATGGAACCAGGTCCGGCGTAAAACGCACAGACAGGATATTCCAACAGAATAATAATAAAGACAGAACCAGGTCCGGTGTAAAACACACAGACAGGATGTTCCAACAGAACAATAATAAAGACGAAACCAGGTCCGGTGTAAAACACACAGACAGGATGTTCCAACAGAATAATAATAAAAATGAAACCAGGTCCGGTGTAAAACACACAGACAGGATGTTCCAACAGAATAATAATAAAAATGAAACCAGGTCTGGTGTAAAACACACAGACAGGATGTTCCAATAGAATAATAGAAGAATGTCACCAAGTATAGGGTAGACCGCGTATACAGGTTATTCCAACAGAATAATAAGAAATGAAATAACAACAGTTCTCTTCATGAATAAGAAAGAATAACACCCCTTACCGTTTTTAAAGAAGAACTGAAATAAGGAAGTAGTTAAGTAGCAGAATATTTTTCTTCTCTCTCTCTATAGTTTCTCTCTCTAGAGTTCAGTGAATTCGTAAGAAATAATGAAGGAATGAGCTGCTATTTATAGAAAAATGAAATGCATAGTAACTAATCCATGAACGGTCCAGATTGATTACTTTAATCTGATGGTCCATATTTAAAAAAAAATCTTTTAAATAAAATATAATATATTCTATTTATAGAATAACTTTAATAAAGTATTCTGTTTTATATAAAAAGATGTTTCTGTTTTATTACGTTAATAATACGAATAAAACAAAACGTCATTATCGCTAAATAATTCATATTATTAACTGACAATAATTGAATCAAACTGAGTGACTTCTCACATAAGCATTAATAATCAATACCGTGTGTTACTATGCAACTACACGTATTACTGTACTTTTACTACCGAGTAGTTCAACAGTATCAATGGTAAAACTTCTGCCGTTATTTTTAATAAAATATTTTTATCGTTTTCTCAATCCGACAATATTTCCGTTGTGGGGTCCACCAATGATTATGTCGTTGTACGAATATTCTCTACTAAAATGAATATTCCCCGATCAATCGAATATTATATAACTACTTGCGTACTTTGCAAAATTTATAAATATTATCCACAACTATAACATTATATCAAATTAACTCCATAATATTCAAAAATGATATTTATAGAAAATTCATCTTTATTTATAAAAGTTGGGGTCTTACAACAAAGATGAATTATTTTATGGCATGATCATGACCGTTGATTAAAACACGATTATCTTTGGCCCGTAGTGCAGGGATGATTCGATGATGTGGATTATTTATTAAGCTGAATCTCAGCAATAAAATTGATGATAAATCTTTTAAATCATAGAAGATAGTATGTTTTATGCTCTACTTGACTCTTCTAATAGATTACTTTTTCCGCTGCAGTTGTAGATCTAAAACTTGTTGTCTATTATATTTTATCAGATTTTTTTCTGTTGAAGACTAATGATAATTTGTTGTACATTATCTTAGTCATAATATTTCTTACTAGGCTAGTTGAGCTCACTCTTTCTTTCACTGTTCTCTTCAGAAAATGAGAATATAGCTGGGACTAGTCGGGGATTGGATTGACAGTCCAGATGGTTGCATTAGTAGTTCTCACTATTCTGTGAAATAGTGTGATAATTGTAATGAGGACTCCTTTTGAGTTTGTATACTCTCTAGTAGACAATATTTGTATTCAAACTCACAGTATATGTGTTGTCGTATTCTGTACGACAAATGTATTACTGAAGTTATATTTATTTCTGTACCATGTATTTGGCGACTTAGAATGGGTGATGTATACCTAATTTGGGGGCGTCACATAAAATATATTATATTTTATTTAAAAAATTTTACTTTAAATATGGACCGTCAAATTAAAGTAAATCAATATAGACCGTTCATGAGTTAGTTACTATGCAGTCCATTTTTCTATAAATAGAAGCTCATTACTTCATTATTTTCTTACGAATTCACTGAAACTCTAGAGAGAAAAACTATAGAGAGAAAGAAGAAAAGTATTCTGCTACTTCACTACTCCGATATCAAGTTTCTTTTACGGTAAGGGATATTATTTGTTGTACTCATAAAGGGTATTCTTTCTTTCTTATTCATGAAGAGAACTTCTGTTATTCCATTCTTTATTATTCTGTTGGAATAACCTGTATACGCGGGCTACCCTATACTTGGTGAAATTCTTCTGTTATTACATTATTTATTATCCTGTCGGAATATCCTGTCTGTGCTTTACGCCGGACCTGGTTCCATTATTTATTATTATGTCGGAATATCCTGTCTGTGCGTTTATGCCGGACCTGGTTCCATTATTTATTATTCTGTCGGAATATCTTGTCGGTGCATTTACGCATGACCTGGTTCCACTATTTATTTTTCTGTTGGAATAACCTGTCTGTGCGGTCTATCGTATGCTTGGTGAATTCTTTTGTTATTCCATTCTTTATTATACTCAGTTGGTTAAAGTTTTAGCTTTTATACTCCATAAAATTAGTGGAATATCTTTGATATTTGTGCTTCATCCAGTATCTTTTCATGAAAATATTCTTCTGAGCATTCTTGAATTTTACTCTACAAAGCAGTATCATATTGACAATTTGGACGTTGTTGGTTCATGGATAAATTAATTCTTGAACTTGTTTTATTGAATTCTTATATCATTGTCATCATCCTCATGTTTATATTCTGTTGAAAGTCATCTGTGACCTGTAGTGCATAGATGGACTTGGTATGATTATGACTAGGGATTATTCGGTATAATCATGACCGTAATATTACAAATGATGCGGTAAAAGTCCTCATTGGCCCGTAGTGCATTGATGGAGAGTGGTTGGCATGATCATGACCATTAATGAATACACAAATATTCTTGGCCCGTAGTGCATGGATAATTGTGGTCGTGATACTAAAGAATATCCTTAGCCTTAGTGCAGGGGTGATTCGATGATGTGGATTATTTAATAAGCTGAGTCCCAGCGAAAAAAGTCATGAAAAACCTTTTAAATCATAGAAGATAGTAGATTTTATTATCTACTTGACTCTTCTAATGGGTTGCTTGTTCCGCTGTAGTTAGACTTGATATTTGTTATATTGTATCAGTTTAACACTGTTTAAGGCTAATGATAATTTATTTTGCATTATCTTAGTCATAATATTTCTTACTGGGCTAGTTGAGCTCACCCTTTCTTTCACTGTTCTCTTCAAGAAATGAGAATATAGTTGGGACGAGTCGGGGAACGGAGTGATGGACCAGATGATAGCATTAGTAGTCCTCACTATTCTATGTAATAGTGTGATAATAAATGTAATGAGGACCCTATTGAGTTTGTATATTGTCTATCTGACAATATTTGTATTAAAACTCACAGCATATCTTTAGTCGTATTTTACACGACTGTTGTATAATTAAGTTGTATTTGAATTTTGTACCAAGTATTTGGCGACTTAGAATAGGTGATGTATACCTATTTTGGGGGCGTCACAGTTGGTATCAGAGCTTAAGGATATGATCCCTGGCTAAGATGTGAGACTAGAACTAGGAGGGGAGAGACGGGGAATTCCTTCGCTAGTATGACCTACCTAAGTTTATTTGGTATTTAATTGGTTGGTCAGAGTATAGAGATAATATGTGATATGTTATTTAACCCTTGTTTTGTGGCAGTATTTAAAAATGACATCCGAGAATGTTGAGAATAGCAATGAAGCACAGGCGACCGTTGATTCACCACATATCAATAATTAGGATAATGTGCATCAAGAAGGCGACAATCCTCATGTAAACGACATCACTGACCAAATGATGAATGATGGAATGTTCAGAGGCTTTATGAAATTCATGCAATTTTAGAGAGCGGCTCCTGTCCAAAATGCAGGTAGAAATACTGGCAACTCTCGGACGGTCACCGCCAAGCAGTTTAAAGAACTGGGACCACCGGAGTTTTTTAGAGAGCCAAAACCACTTAAGGCGGAGACGTGGATTAAACAGATCAACAAGACATTTGATGTCTTGGGATGCTCCGAGGAGAAAAAGGTTCCATTTGCCACCTTCATGTTACGGGCAGAGGCAGATTACTGTTGGGAATCTTTAAAGCTTACTCAACCTGCCGCACTGAAGATGTCTTGGGAGAAGTTCCAGGAACTATTCAATGACAAGTACTTTTCCGAAAGTATTCTTCACATGAAGGAGGTAGAATTCGTCAAGTTGGAGCAGAATAATATGACCGTGTCGCAGTACGAAGCTAAGTTTGCTGAGCTGTCCCGGTTTGCGTCCCACTTGATGGATAATGAAGAGAGAATGTTGCGGATGTTTTTAAGAGGTTTGAAGACGGAGATATGTCAACATCTTATTTCTCATAAACTGTGTTTCTATTCAGATGTTGTAAATAGGGCTAAGTTAGTAGAGCGCGATAACGAGTCAATGCAACCAAAAGAGAGCAACCAACAAAATGATAATACCAGTGAAAGCAGTCATCGAAGCGGTGACAACAAGCGTGGAGGGAATCAGCAGGCCAGAAATGGTAACCACTTCGGTGATAATCATGGCCAAAACAATAAGAATGGACATTTCAAGAAGAGGAGATTCAACAATGATGGAAAGATGTCAGCACCAGCACCCGTGGTTATAGAAGGAGAACGACCACCTATCATATGCTTCAAATGCGGAGGGGAAGGACACATCAGTCCAAACTGCGCGATGTTGTCCAAAGCATGTTATAATTGTGGAAGAGAAGGTCACTTAGCCCGATTTTGTCGTTCACCGAAGACAAGTTCAGCTAGGATGGAGGCACCAAAGGACGTCTCAGAAAAGTCAAAACCGGTAGTGCAAGGGAGAGCGTTTGTTGTGACCTCCCAGAAAGCAAGGAACCCGAACGAGGTCATCACGGGTAAGCTTATCATAAACTCTAGCGAAGTATATACCTTATTTGATACCGGTTCTACCCATTCTTTTATTTCTCCTATTTGCGCTCAACGATTAAATTTGACTCTGGAGAAATTAGACTTTGACTTATCTGTGAAAACTCCGTTGGGAGAAACCTTCATTACATCCACTGTTTATAAGTCTTGTTTGGTTCAAATCGGTACCCTCACATTACCTGTCAATCTTATTTCATTGAAAATACTTGCATTTGATGTAATTCTAGGGATTGATTGGTTAACTACTCATCATGCAAAAATTGATTATTTTTGTAAGGTTGTTAGCTTTCATATTCCTAATCAACCTATTATGCGAATTCAAACAACCAAACCATTAAAATCAATCACTGTCATCTCAAGCCATAAAGCTATTCGTTTATTGAAAAACGGATGTCAAACTTTCTTAGCTCATGTCACGGATCTAAACAAAAATACTTCAGTTTTGAATGATATTTCTATTGTTAATGAATTTCCTGATGTATTCCATGAAGAACTTCCTGGCCTACCCCCAGAGCGTGAAATTGAATTTTGTATCGACCTTGAACCCAGTATAAAACCCATTTCTAAAGCCCCATATCGAATGGCTCCTATTGAACTTCAGGAGTTAAAGACCCAACTGCAGGAATTGTTAGACATTGACTTTATTCGTCCTAGTACTTCTCCTTGGGGTGCTCCTGTTCTATTCGTGAAGAAGAAAGATGTGAGTATGCGACTTTGTACTGATTATCGGGAGTTGAAACATGTCATCATCAAAAATAGGTATCCATTTCCACGTATTGATGACATGTTTGACCAGTTGTAAGGAGCATAATTCTTTTCAAAAATCGATCTTCGTTCTGGATATCATCAGCTGAAGGTTAGAACTGAAGATATTCCAAAGACTGCCTTCAGAACTCGGTACGAGCATTATGATTTCTTAGTCATGTCTTTTGGATTGACTAATGCTCCTGCTGCCTTCATGGATATAATGAACTGAGTATTCAAGGAATATTTGGATCACTTTGTGGTCGTCTTTATTGATGACATCCTTATTTATTCTAAAAGCCGTGAAGATCATGAGCAACACTTGAGGCTGACACTCCAAAAGCTTCGTGAATATAAACTTTATGCCAAGTTGAAGAAATACGAGTTCTGGCTTGAGGAAGCAGCATTCCTTGGGCACGTAGTATCAAGTCATGGAATATTTGTTGACCCGACAAAGATTGAAGCAATTCAAAGCTGGGAGCAACCTAAATCAGTGACCGAAGTACGTAGCTTTCTCGGTTTACCTGATTATTATCGGAGATTCGTGGAAGGATTTTCTCGAATCGCTACTCCATTAACTCAGCAGACTCGGAAAGATACAAAGTTTGGTTAGAGAGAAGAATGTGAGGAGAGTTTTCAAGAACTCAAGAGGAGACTCATTTCAGCACCTGTTCTGACAATACCATCTGGCTCGGAGGGATTTGTCATCTACAGTGATGCTTCGGGCAAAGGGTTGGGATGTGTTCTCATGCAACATGGGAAAGTCATAGCCTATGCCTCAAGACAACTCAAAGAATATGAGAGGAATTATTCTACTCATGATCTAGAGTTGGCAGCTGTTGTCTTCGCACTTAAAATTTGGAGGCATTACTTGTATGGGGAGAAAGTGGAGATCTTTACGGATCATAAAAGCCTCAAATATTTCTTTACTCAAAAGGAACTCAACATGCGACAACGACGTTGGCTGGAACTGTTGAAAGATTATGATCATACCATCCAATACCATCCTGAAAAAGCGAACGTGGTAGCTGATGTATTGAGTAGAAGATCATATGCAAGTACGAGTGCGATATTGTCAACGCAAAGGCCCATTTTGTGTGACTTACAAAGGATAGAGATAGAGTTAAAGACTCCAGGGACCCATGTGATGATGGAGAATATACGACTAGAACTGACTTTAATTAATAAAGTTAAAGTTGCTCAAGCTACAGACCTGGAGCTGATCCGTATGAGGAAGAAAGTGCAAGAAGGTGCTATGCCGAAAGTAAGAATCGATGAAGAAGGAATACTTCAAGTCAACTCTAGACTTTGTATTCCTAACGATCCTAATTTAAAGTATAAAATCATTATGGAGGCGCACAACACACCGTTTGCAATCCATCCTGGGAGTGCCAAAATGTATCGTGATCTTCGTCATACATTTTGGTGGAGAAATATGAATAGAGAGATAGCGTTGTTTATCACAAGGTGTCTAACTTGTCAACGAGTCAAAGCGGAGCATCAAGTACCAAAAGGTCCATTGCAACCACTTAAAATTCCAGAATGGAAGTGGGAACACATTATCATAGATTTCGTTACTGGTCTTCCCAAGGTTTCTCAAGGCATTGATGCAATTTGGGTCATTGTTGATAGATTGACCAAGGCTGCTCATTTCTTACCAATACGAGAAACTTATACACTTGAACGTCTTGCTCGTATATATATAAACGAGATTGTAAGACTGCATGGTATGCCAGTATCCATAGTTTCTGATCGAGACACAAGATTCACTTCACGATTTTGGGTTAGTTTATAAAAAGCTATGGGCACGGATTTAACGGACGGACAATCAGAGAGGACTATTCAAACTCTTAAAGATTTATTAAGACTCTGTGTCCTTGACTTCAAGGGAAGTTGGGATAAGTTCTTACCATTGGTGGAGTTGTCCTACAACAACAGTTATCAAGCAAGTATTGGCATGGCTCCATTCGAGGCATTGTATGAAAGAAAGTGTCGTTCTCCAGTATGCTGAGATGAGGTGGGTGAAGCAACGTTGTTGGGACCGGATGGTACGTATGACTACGGAAAAGATTCAAACGATCCGGCAACGTATAAAAACCTCACAAGATCGACAAAAGAGTTATTCTGATCTTCATCGAAAGGACGTAGAATTTGATATAGGAGATCATGTGTTGTTACGAGTTGCACCGTGAAAAGGAGTTACGAGATTTGGAAAGAAAGAAAAGCTCAATCCTCGATTCATTGGCCCATTTTTAATCCTCGATCGAGTAGGAACTGTGGCCTATAGACTCGCTTTACCGCCAAGTATGTCTTGTGTTCATAATATTTTTCACATATTCATGTTATGTAAATATGTGGAAGACCCGAACCACATTATTGAGTTAGAACTGGAAGAAATAGCGGAAGATTTAACGTATGAATAGGTTCCTGTTTAAATCTTGGATAAGAAGGAACATATTCTATGCTCCAAGGTTATACCTCAAGTCAAAGTTTTGTGGAGAAACCACGATGTTGAGGAAATGACCTGGGAGTTAGAATATGAAATGAAGTCAAGGTATCCTTACATCTTCGATATACCAGGTACATACCCCAATTTCGAGGGCGAAATTTCATAAGAAGAGGAGGTTGTAAGACCCCAACTTTTATAAATAAAGATGAATTTTTTACAAATATTATTTTTGAATATTATGGAGTGAAATTAATATAATATTATAGTTGTGGGTAATATTTATAAATTTTACAAAGTATGCAAGTTGCTATATAATATTCGATTGGTCGGGAAATATTTATTTTAACAGAGAATATTCGTACGACGACACAATCATTGGTGGACCCCACAACGAAGTTATTGTCAGATTGAGAAAACGACAAAAAAATACTTTATAAAAATAACGACGGAAGTTTTACCATTAATACTGTTGAACTACTCGGTAGAAAAAGTACATTAATACGCATGGTTGCATAGTAGCACACGGTATTGATTATTGATGCTTACGTAATAAGTCACTCAGTTTTGTTTTATTGGTATTATTAATGTAATAAAACAGAAAAACTTTTATATAAAACAGAATACTTTTATAAAGTTATTCGTTTTATTAGGCTAATAGTAAAATCTTTTTATATAATACTGAATACTTTTATAAAGTTATCTGTTTTATTAAACAATAATTAGAATATATTATATTTTATTATGTATAGTGTTTGTATAGTTCCTGCATAGTGTTTGCATAGTAAAATCTTTAATAAAGTTATTCGTTTTATTAAATTATAAATAGAATATATTATATTTTATTTGAAAGATTTTGCTTTAAATATGGACCGTCAGATTAAAGTAAATCAATATAGACCGTTCATGAGTTAGTTACTATGCAGTCCATTTTTCTATAAATAGAAGCTCATTCCTTCATTATTTTCTTACGAATTCACTGAAACTCTAGAGAGAGAAACTATAGAGAGAAAGAAGAAAAGTATTCTGCTACTTTACTACTCCGATATCAAGTTTCTTTTATAGTAAGGGATATTATTTGTTGTACTCGTAAAGGGTATTCTTTCTGTTTTATTCATGAAAAGAACTTCTGTTATTCCATTTTTATTATTCTGTTGGAATAACCTGTATACGTGGGCTACCCTATACTTGGTGAAATTCTTTTGTTATTACGTTATTTATTATTCTGTCGGAATATCCCGTCTGTGCTTTACGCCGGACCTGGTTCCATTATTTATTATTCTGTCGGAATATCCTGTCTGTGCTTTACGCCGGACCTGGTTCTATTATTTATTATTATGTCGGAATATCCTGTCTGTGCGTTGACGCCGGACCTGGTTCCATTATTTATTATTCTGTCGGAATATCCTGTCGGTGCATTTACGCATGACCTGGTTCCACTATTTATTTTTCTATTGGAATAACCTGTTTGTGCGGTCTATCGCATGCTTGGTGAATTCTTTTGTTATTTCATTCTTTATTATACTCAGTTGGTTAAAGTTTTAGCTTTTATACTCCATGAAATTAGTAGAATATATTTGATATTTGCGCTTCATCCAGTATCTTTTTATGAAAATATTCTTCTGAGCATTCTTGAATTTTACACTACAAAGCAGTATAATATTGACAATTTGGACGTTGTTGGTTCTTGGATAAATTAATTCTTGAACTTGTTTTATTGAATTCTTATATCATTGTCATCATCCTCATGTTTATATTCTGTTGAAAGTCATCTGTGGCCTGTAGTGCATAGATGGACTTGGTATGATTATGACTAGGGATTATTCGGTATAATCATGACCGTAATGTTACAAATGATGCGGTAAAAGTCCTCATTGGCCCGTAGTGCATTGATGGAGAGTGGTTGGCATGATCATGACCATTAATGAATACACAAATATTCTTGGCCCGTAGTGCATGGATAATTGTGGTCGTGATACTAAAGAATATCCTTAGCCTTAGTGCAGGGGTGATTCGATGATGTGGATTATTTAATAAGCTGAGTCCCAGCGAAAAAAGTCATGAAAAACCTTTTAAATCATAGAAGATAGTAGATTTTATTATCTACTTGACTCTTCTAATGGGTTGCTTGTTCCGCTGTAGTTAGACTTGATATTTGTTATATTGTATCAGTTTAACACTGTTTAAGGCTAATGATAATTTATTTTGCATTATCTTAGTCATAATATTTCTTACTGGGCTAGTTGAGCTCACCCTTTCTTTCACTGTTCTCTTCAAGAAATGAGAATATAGTTGGGACGAGTCGGGGAACGGAGTGATGGACCAGATAATAGCATTAGTAGTCCTCACTATTCTATGTAATAGTGTGATAATAAATGTAATGAGGACCCTATTGAGTTTGTATATTGTCTATCTGACAATATTTGTATTAAAACTCACAGCATATCTTTAGTCATATTTTACACGACTGTTGTATAATTAAGTTGTAGTTGAATTTTGTACCATGTATTTGGAGACTTAGAATAGGTGATGTATACTTATTTTGGGGGCACAACTGTGCTGTAACAATTATTGAAACAACAATAATATAAAATATCAACGTAGCAATTATTGAATTAATAAAATAACAATATTAAAAAGTAATTACTGTAACAATTATTGAGTAGTGCCTTCTTACGTAATAATCAATAATTCAAAAATACTGTGCAATACCGTGTGCTACTGTGCAACAACGCGTATTACTGTATTTTAACCACCGCGTATTCCAACAGTATTAACGGTAACAATTACTGTAAGACCCCAACTTATTAATGAATAAAATCAAATTTTTTCTAAATATTATTGTGAATAATAAGGGGTTAATTTGATATAATACTTTGGTTATAGGTGAAATGTGCAAATTTTATAAAATAAGCAAGTGGTTATAAAATATTCATTTTGTCGGGAAATATTCATTTGGTCGTGGAATATTCTTGCTGTCGGAGAATATTCGTACGACGGCGCAGCCTTGTGTGGGCCCCATAACGAAAAGCGATTGGATAAAGAAAACGACAAGTATAAGTTATTTATAAATAACGACGTAGTTGTTACCGTTAATACTGTTGGAATACCCGGTGGTTAAAATACAGTAGCACACGGTATTGCACCAATTATTGATTCTTACATAAGAAGACACTACTCAATAATTATTACAGTAGTTATTGTTCAATATTTTATTTTATTGATTCAATAATTGTTGCGTTGATATTTTATATTATTGTTGTTTCAATAATTGTTGCTGCACAGTATTTTCCATTATCAGATCAATAATTCATATTATTTGAATAAAATTATTAGATAACATTATTGGCAATGTCTAGAAAGTTCTGTCTAAGGAGAGGTTTGGTCATCTAATTGCGCGCCAGTAAGGAAAAATCCTTATTAGAAAGCCCCCTCTTTCCTGGGAACGGTCTGGTTGTCATAAATGTGATTCTGTAATATTATTTGTGAATAATTAATTGTTGATTCATATGATAAGGAAATATTTATTTTATGTGGATATAAATGAGGGATATATTTTTATGGTTAAAAATGAAGGAGTTAATGTTGAGGTTTTTATCAGTATTTTTGTCGGAATGGAGGTATTAAAAATCAGAGTTTTTGAGATATTTTGCGGGGGTTATAATTTTTAATCCGACCGTTGGATCGTGGTAATTTTTGGATATGTTATACATATATAAGTTGAGTATATGTCCACAAATTTTGAACCGTTAAAAATGAACGTACGATTTATTATGAATTTTACGAAATGACTGGTTCAGAAATTGTTGAATTTTTGGAGTTTATCATTTTGATGAAAAATTCTAGAATTGGTGGGCCACACTCTTGGTTGGGGAAGAGATGTGCTGAGTTTTTATTCAAATATGGTGGGTGGGAATAGTAGCAGGTAAAGTCATCAGGTTGCAGGTTAAGTCTGCTTTGGCGTGCTAACATTTTCCTATAAATAGAGGGCTAAGTTAGAATTGAAAATCATACCAGAAATAAGTTTTCTCTCTTTCTCTCTCTAGATTATTGAGTGTATTTTGTGAGTATTTAGATACTTTGAGAGTTTCTATTCATCAGAGCAAGTTTCTTTCAGCCTTATACCGGTATTCCGACTAGAAGTACTGATATTTTGAGGTAAGGGATATTATTTTCTTCTTAATGATATTATTTTTTTTAATATCATTATGCTGAAATATTGATATGAGTTTTTATCAAATTTGAAACTTTTTGTGTCGGGGTTACTATTCACGTATACGACACTATTCACCGAAAAATAAAATTTTCCCTTTTTGTCCAAGATGTCTATTTTAGTTACTATCTTTGATTGTATTCATGTTTTGATCTTTATTTTTGAATTCTGCTTCACAATTGATTATTATGAAGTATTATTGATCTTGGATAAACCGTTATACGAATCCCTAATATTTGTCCTTCTGTCTCACTGGATTCGTTCTTTTTAAGATATTTTTCATCATCCTCAGTCCTAAATGATGATATTACTGAATATCTTTGGCCTGTAGTGCAAAGATGTATGATTACTTGATGAATATCTTTGGCCTGTAGTGCAAAGATGAACAGGTGTTGAGATGAATATGACTGACAGGTGATACAAATGAATATCTTTGGCCTGTAGTGCAAAGATGAATATTTGTATAAAGGTGATTATTAATTGATGTTACAGGGATAAAATATTGATGATGGACTTTTAAATCTTAGAAGATAGTAGAATTCTTTCTCTACTTGACTCTTCTAATGGTTTGCTGTTTCCGCTGCAGTTGTTGATCTAAAACTTGTTGTCGATTATATTCTATCAGATTTTTCCCTGTTGAAGACTAACGATAATTTGTTGTATATTATCTTAGTCATAATATTCTTTACTGGGCTAGTTGAGCTCACCCTTTTCCTTTTTGTTCTATTTTTCTTCTCAGGAGGTGAGAACATAGCAGGATCTAGTCGGGGTATAGAGTGATGGTTCTAGAAAGATGTTTTAGCAGTCCTCACTATTTCTGTAAAATAGTATTTAAATAATTGTAATGAGGATTTATTTGAGTGTGGATATTGTCCAGAAGACAATATTTGTATTTAAACTCACAGTATGTGTTGTCGTATTTTGCACGACAATTGTATTATTGAAGTTGTAGTTTGCTTTCTGTACCATGTATTTGGCGACTCAGAATGGGTGTTGTATACCTATTTTGGGAGCGTCACAATTACGCCGTTATTTATAAAAACTCAAACTTGTCGTTTTCTTCATCCGACCGTTTTTCGTTATGGGGCCCACAAATGGCTGCGTCATCGTACGAATATTCCCCGACAGCAAGAATATTTCACGACTAAATGAATATTCCCCGACAACAATGAATATTTATAACCACTTACTTATTTTGTAAAATTTGTACATTTCACCTATAACCAAAATATTATATCAAATTAACATCTTATTATTCAAAATAATAATCAGAGAAAATTCAATTTTATTTATAAAAAGTTGGGGTCTTACAGTATTGGTCAATTGACCAACTTACAATGAAGTCAATTCATAGTAATCAGATCCCTTTGATGGAAAGTTAAAAACTACTAATACAATGTAAAAAATTGTTTGGAATAATGAGAGAAGTTCAGGATGATATAAAAAAGTAAATAATTTATTTTTCTACAAAGTTATAAATGATAATAAATTGAAACAAATTATTTTCTTCTACAAAATCAATTATTATGGAATGTAATTGAAGTTTCGGGATAACCATGATATTCATCATTATTGTATCAGAAAAATGTTATGAATGAAAACAATTAATAAAATAATTACTTATGAATTATTACTCTATAATGTTTTGGGTTTGGTTTAAATTGTTATCATTTGTTTTATAATAATTACTTTTAGAGAGATTCTAGGGCAACCGGTCATTACTGACCGGTCTAGCGACTGCCCCCCTCCTTTTTTCTTCTTTTTTCTATTTACTCTTGAAATACTAAATCTTAACCTTAAATCTTAAACTTTATTTTTTACATTTATTCAAATTACAAATATATAAAGTCTGTAGAACCCTATTTTTTACATGTATACAAATTAATAATTTGAATTAAAATAAATATTATTATTTTTTTAAAAGTCAAAAAAAAGGGCGGTTCTCAAGACCGGTCGCCCTAGATTTTTTTTTACTTTTAACCTCTTATTATTTAGATTAAGATGTTAAAATAGCAAAAAAGTCGAGGCTGCATTGGGATTGAATTAGATTTGTAGTTCTATGAAACTATAATACACAATATGTTAATACCAAAATATCTTAAATTTGTTGTTTGGCTATCTAACTGAATTAATATTGAATTTATTTGGAAATTCAAAATAATTATTTAAATAGTATGTTTTTGTTAAAATCTATATTATTACAATATAATAAATCAATGAATACATTTCAATATCTCTTTAATATTTTAAAGCGTCTATTGAATTGTTGAATGGAATTGATATTTTCAAATGAATAGTGAGTGAGCCCCATTTTTATGTGACAGAGATTCGTGTTGAAATATCATTTTTAATACATAAATATATCAATTTTTTTTTTATTGAATTACGACTTCTTGTTGATGGGTAGACTCGACCTATAATTATAAACAATAAAATAATACACTTTTCATTGATGATCTTTGCTGGTGTTATCGAACACAAATATTATTTTCCTTGTGCACACAAGTAGTCGATAACTCCGTCATAGATCCGGCAAATATGTCCACTAGAATTAAAAAATAAAATAATTATTAATGTCAATATCAAATTATTTAATAAAGAAATAAGTTATATATTGATAAAATTTATTATAAATTTTAATTATGATTAATACGAAACCTTAATGGATAAGATAAAATAATAATAATTTATAAATTAATTGATCATTGAAACACAAACTAAAGACATATGGGCATATATTCTCACTAATATCATCCCCATTGCCATTCCTAATGAACAATATAACAAATTATTAATGTCAACTCCAAATTCATTTGACAACATAAAGTAATTATTAATACTAAAATCAAATTATTTAATAACAAAATAATTCATATATCGATCAAATTTATAATGAATTTGAATTGTGATTAATATAGAATCTTAATCAATAAAATAAAATAATAATTTATAAATTAATAATCTATTTTTTATATCAAATATTTATATATGTCAATATTTAATATTTATATAAATTTATCACTATATGTAAAATCAAATTTTTTTAAAACATAAATTGTTGCTTGAAGCACAATTTCTTTTAAAACCCTTGGCGTCAATTTCTTATCCCGCTCGCAATTCGCAAATTCAATCGATTTCTCTTGAAATGAAGGCGTCACTAAAAACTACATACGCGACCGATAAAACCTCCGCCGGCGCCTCTGTCGCCGTCAACACCGGAAATGTCAAACTCCGAGCTTCCATGACCGACGCCACCATCGTCAGCGGCCCCAGCTTAAACGGCCTAGCTCTTACCGTTGAAAAGCCCGGCTTCTTCATCGTCGATTACAACGTCCCCAAAAAGGTAAACTCTTTCTCTTTCTATCTCACATGCAAAATCACACAATTATGGCTGCCTGAACTGTGTTTTATTGAGTTTTGTGGCTCAGGATTTCAGATTTCAGTTTATGAACACAATTAGGGTTTTGGACAAACCGTTGAACTTGAATTACATTCATTTCAAAAATGATAACCGGACAATACTTGATGGAACCTTAGTGTTTGATTCTGCTAACAAAGTATCGGCTAATCATGTGATTGGTTCCGGAAATGCTAAATTGAAGTATACTTATGTGCACGGTGGAGTGACCACGTTTGAGCCAAGCTACGATTTGGTCAAGGATTCGTGGGATTTTGCGGTTTCAAGAAAGGTTTACGGGGATGATGTGTTTAGGGCTTCGTATCAAACTTCAAGCAAGGCATTGGGGCTTGACTGGACGAGAAATTCAAAGTTAAATGGATCTTTCAAGGTATACTTATTGTTTTTCTTTTTTTCTAAAAAATTTGTCTGTTTGCTTATAGTGTTGAAGGTTAGGAAATTTGATATATTGTTCTCGGTAGTTTGTCTTTGAGAAATTTAAAATATAAAAAATTGAATCTAAAAAATTGAAAATACTCGTTTTTTTTATGTTGCAATTTGTCAAGTGGGGTTCTCTAAAGTCACATCAGTAACTTGTGTGTTCTTAAGGTTGAGAATTTGAATGTTTTATGGACTATGTATTGCAGCAAAGAGAGATGTTCTAATCAATTTAAATTTTAGCTTCTGAATTGGTGCTCTATTTTTGTGGGAACAATCTGTTATATGGTTAGAATGTTGTCCTGTGACTGTTGTCAGTTGTGACGAGCTACATGTAATCTTTTCCTAGATATTACCTGATTGATCAACAGAGCATTTAGGATTAATTTTGTTCCTCTAGATTTAAGCCTGCCTCAATTAGATTTCTCTAGAAAAAGTATTATTTTCAAGTGTTACTCTTATAACAGTCATATGCTGGGTGGTTTATCAGGTAACTAAACATATATGGATAGGCATGGATTTGCAGTTGCGGTGGTGCATATTTTTTGGTGGTGCATATTTTTTGGCCCGGTTAAACCAAATTAATTATTGGTTTTAGACTGAGACAGAGGGAGTAATGAATTGAATTTAATATTGAAAGAATAAGCTTGTCTAAAATCTTCTATAGTCAACTTATATTAGAGTACCTCGATTGGTTATTACTACTTAGTCTACTGAATATATCGGTAGGTAGTTAGTTTTGTTTTTATTGTGTTATGTGAGGGTTTTATGGAACACCCAACTGCTAGACGGTAAGACCCCATGCACCTTTGCCCCTGCCATTTTCTGCACCCATCCGCAATGAGCTATTCTACGCAGCTCATCTTCATCGATTTTAAGAAAAGAACAACAACCCTTAAGAAACCAAATCAAAGATACAAACTACAATACATGTAAAACGTGTGTGGATGTGCCTTGATCATGCCGCAGTCTTTTGCTTTTATAATACTTACATACAAGCTATAAGGTGTTACAACAGAATTTTTGTATGCACTGAACTAGGATTTAAAGAATCGCTGATTAAATATTAATACTTCCCTAATTAAAATCAGGTGGTTAGCCTGCTCAACCTTTGAAAGTATAAATGTTCATCTACATAATCAGAAACATGGAAAGGTTTAATTTCTATGATTAGTCTGGTCTTTGAAATTTGTATTATAAATCAATTACAGTAGATAAATTTAGCTCTGTACAACTATTTAAGAAACTGATGTACTGTTTTAAACCTCTGAACAAGAGCTCTTGCAGTATTTCATGAGAAACCAATAGTGTCAATCTTGAAAACCATGTTTCTGGCAAAGAGGCTCAAATGATACATTTAGAGAAAATATTTTCATTTTAAAATTGATTTTTCCACAAGGCGCTCTCATAAGAGTGTGGGACCCGCTTACCAGTTATTCTATGTGTTATTGTACATATATATTCTTTTATTTTCTGGATAGTGGCTAACTGATATCTCTTTCAGACCCTGACCACTTGAAAACTTAAATTTGCTTCTCTTTATAGTTTTTAGGCTTCAACCAATGACATTGTAGGACGGTGACTATAAATGCTTAAAATTAAATTTTAGTCATTCATTTCTGAAATTGATGGAAGCAACTCTAACTTCAGTTTCTCACTTTTGGCAGATTTCAGCATCTCTCAATTTGCCAGATCAACGAAAAATGCCAAATTTAAGTGCTGAGAGTACGTGGGATTTTGAAATGTGATTTTGTTATTGTTGAGATTATTCAAATTTGGACAGCAACTTGCTATTGGTGGGTATATTATACCCTTCAGCTACTTTTTTTTATGTTTTTAATTGTGTACGTTAAGAGAGCCTATTGCACTAATAACCATGCATTGCCCAGCCCTTTTAGCATGTATTGTTAAAAAGTATGGTTTCTTCCATAGATCACTTGCTCCCATATTTTTGCAAAATCTGCAGGTCTATACACACCTTTTTGTTAGCACTCTTGCCATTTTATTTAATGTAATTGAAAGTATTTTTGGTGAGCAATGCATGGTTTATCTTGCCGTTTTTTCTAATTTTTTGACAATATAGGATAACTACAGGCTATTATCCAGATAAGATATTTGTTGTTGTGATAGGGAGGAAAAGAGGAAGTGGTCTGTGGTTATAATAGGAGGAAACTAGAGAAAATGGAAGATAACTAGAGGATGGATGTTATTTTCTTCCAGAATTTTTCCTCATAAGGGTAGGAAATGTAGAGAGAAACATAAGTAATCCCTTTTGCTTTCGTTTCACTTCTCATTCGGTTGGTACATATTCCTGCTTAAGCTTCTGATTTTTCAATAGACTGCCAGAATTGCCCAGACTCCAAACCCACCAAGTAGAAATTTCTGAAGTTGCATTCATAATGGTCACTTAAATTCAGCTAGAGGCCTGTAAGTAGCTAGATGTGAAATTCTTATACTATTCAGGTTAGATAGGGTAAAACCAAAGGTGGTGGTTCACCTTGCCGCGTTAGGTGCAGAAATCTTTATAGGAAGTTGGGATGTCCAGTTGATTCTGGTTAGACATTATGCATCATTAGTGTGCAATTTAGTTTGTTGCATTGTTGAAATGTCCTGGAAATATAAAATGACCTAGCAAATAGTACAAACAACATAGGCCCAGGCTTCCATCTGTATAGATCAAATCCTTGCTGCTCAGTCTCATGTGAAAATGGCTTATGTGAAAAGTGCTCTTTGGACATACATCTGTTTACTACTCCCACTGTTTCGCAAAGAGAGTTTGATTCTAGTTAATTTACGAAATCTTAAAGTTCAATGATAGTATAAAATGAAACAATGTTCTTAACTTTACTTTTAAAATATACACTAATTATATTTAAAAATAAGTATGAAAAAAAAACATATCCTTAAAAGGGTTGGAGTAATAGGAAACTGGATCACTAGATCTTATTCTTATCTATGGTCTTGGTCAGTGTCTAAACAGTCTTGTGAGTTGTAACTTTGTGTGTTTTTGGTGAGACTATTGGTTGTAAGTTTACTACAAGAAACAATGGAAGGGAGGGTTGGTGTAGTCATGTAGAAGGCAACAATTTATCCTCCAAATTTCAATAACTATAAATGCTCTCATCTTTTATTACTTGCTTTAGTGATTTTAGTTAAATTATAGTGTAATGTTACTGACACAAATTATTTTACAAATATTTTATAAACTGTTGATGTGGCATATTTCATCTCAACTTTTTACAAACATTATATATATATATATATATATATATATATATATATATATATATATATATATATATGGGAGATGAACCACATAATACGTTAGTCAGAGGGACTTTTTCAACCAACGCTCATCCAGCCGTCTAAAATTAGAGTGAATGACTAAGATGAGGGCCCAGCCGCTACTCCCCTCTAGCGGCCAGCCAATGACCGTGTTTTTACTGGCCGCTAGAGGGAGTAGCGGTCAACAACAAAATTTTGGCTTAATTACATTATCCTGATTATTCCTAATTATCTATATATTTATTCAGTAAAATAAAATAATAAAAAATTATAAGGATAATCAATAATTATTTTTCCTTTAGATTTTTTTATATAAAAAAATTATGATTATGAGACTAGTATCATATTTAAATTTATGCTTCTTTTTCCAGTGAATGTAGGGAACTTTTAAAATTGGAGTTTCCTCCCCTCCCTTCCCCTATTTTGCAACCTAAAAGTCAACAGTATATTTGTTTATGAGAAAAATGTGAAGTCAATTAGCCATATTTGAATAACAAAATTTCATCAAGCTCTTTGAAGTGCCACGCACGTCTCTCTCTCTCTCTCTCTCTCTCTCTCTCTCTCTCTCTCTCTCTCTCTCTATATATATATATATATATATATATATATATATATATATGTCACCACCCTAGTGATTAAAATAGAAAACACGAAAACGTTCTTCTAAATTAAAAAATAACTCTATACTACTTAATATATATTCTCAATATTTTTAATAGGATTAAAAAAATAAAAATACTATATGCACCAATTGTACACAAAAAATTGTGCACCGAGAGTAGTGTGCATGTATCGTTTACCAATGAAATATATAAAATATTCAATAAAATATTCAATTGTAAGTATCGCTTTTTATTTTCTCTTTTTTTTTATATAGTGTGTGCACAATTTTTTGTCTATATAGTTGATAAACAAAATTTTATAATCAGTAAAATAAAATAATAAAAAATTATAAGGATAATCAATAGTTATGTTTATACTTATCTTTATACTTGTTAACAAAATAAGTACGTATAAGAATAATTACTAATTATCGTCTTATGATTTTTAATTTTTTAGATAGTATAAAGATAATCATTATCCTTATAAATTTTTATTTTACTGAATAAGTATATAGATAATTAGGAATAATCAGGATAATGTAATTAAGCCAAAATTTTGTTGTTGGCCGCTACTCCCTCTATCAGCCAGTCAAAACACGGTCGTTTTGACTGGCCGCTAGAGGGAGTAGCGGCTGGGCCCTCATCTTAGTCATTCACTCTAATTTTGGACGGCTGGATGAGCATTAGTTGAAAAAGTCCCTCTGATTAACGTATTCTGTGGATCATCTCCATATATATATATATATATATATATATATATATATATATATATATATATATATATATATATATATATATATATATAAAAGATGTATTTGCTATATATCAAAAATGAGCATATAACATCCGTTCTAAATATCAGGGTGAAATTTATAAATTACTCCATATGTTTACAATGAAAATTTTATTTGGCTTTTATTTTTTATATTTTCTATTTTTGTGATTAAGCACCTTATATTTATATATAATTTTTAAACATTAAATTACAAATAAATTTTATGATCTAAAAGAATTAAGAAAAATTATATTAATTATAAAGATTTATATCTTTAAAGAAAAATAAAATTATTTTAATCGAGATGATATTAATTATGGTTTTAATATGGATGTATAGAGATCATTTCAATTGGGTTAAGGTACCTAATAAGAGAAGTTTACTTCAGTTTAAAAAAAAAAGCATATTGACATCTAAATGGAATAGATACATAATTAATGGAGTTTACTTCACTTTAGAGTAAATAGAAGAAGAAAATAAAATAAACTAGAGTTACTTAATATTGATAAACTTCACATTAGATGACATTAATTTTGAGACAATAATCTTGTTTCCCCCTTTTATATATATACTAGCGATAACCCGTGCCTGAAGGCACGGCGAAACGAAAAATTAGATTAAAATTCAAAAAGAAATACATTATCTAAAAACTCTTTGCAATTTAAAATAACTTACAAGCAAACATAACAATTATCATAATTCATTACATAACCACAATAATTAATACATACCCAAGCATCAACACATCTAGCCACCAAAGCATAAGCTAATCGCTATTAATTTCAATAAATTTCGACAAAGTTTCCTTCAAAAATAAATATTCAGAAAAATCTAAACATGTCTACAACGCTTACAGTAATCAATAAATATTCAAACCATCAAAACCATCATTCCATACCCAAAATTATCATAACCATATATAATTAGTTAACTACACATGCAAAAAATAGAGAAACAACTTCGTATTCTTTACAGTTAACACCAAGTATCATTCAATGTATACCTGAAAATATATGATCATACAGCTTACAGAGTTTGATTGATGAAAACTTATAATGAGAGTGGAAATATATCACAGCTTACAGCTTTCAGAAATATATAAACATGGCTTCACCGTAAGGCCAAAGTTACATCAACGAAGCAGTGAATCTAACATACTTTCACTATGTGCAACTGTTACATTTCATCTCATCCGACCACTGCAACTATGTAATTCTGCATAACAAAACAACAATCAACATATATAATCACATACATTTTAGTTTATTTAATGCAAACCTTAAAGTTCAAAAAAAATAATATAACAAATAGTACTCATGACAAAAAAAAGGTAGTTATAAGTTACAATACCTGAATATTGATCCTCATTACCAAACAGTAATTAGATTAGACGTTGACAAAAGCTCATGTATAGGTTGTTCTTTGGCTTTATAAGTTGCTTTATCTTTCCAAGCGATAATAATTTAATATGTTTGATTTTGATTTCGAAATTCAAATCTATATAATAGATCAACTAATTAAAATTCAATTCCCAAATTACGTTCAAAAATACACTTAATACTATTATTCCAAATCTTCTGAGCCTAGCTTCTTTTTTTCTTTTTTTTTTTATTTTACTATACATTTAAACTATATATTGTTTTGTTGGAAGTTGAAGCAGAATAAAAGGTCAAGTTTCAATTCTTCTTTAATTGGTGTCATAATAATGTCCATGAAAAGGATTTCAAAGAGTAGCTTAATAAGGTAGGCATAGTAACTGTATAAGGATACAGAAGAGAGAAAATTCAGGGATTGCACCTGGCAAAGGACTCAGTGTTATGGGCATGCATGATGTTTAAGCTTTATCTTAATAGGTCTTTACTTTTTTCTCAAGTAACGTGCTTCTCACCTATTTAAATGTTGCAGTAAAAGAGCTCAAAGATTGATGAAATGGGTGTAATAAGGGTAGCAGGCTGAGAAGTTCACGTGGTACATTCAAGTACTCAAAGCGTTGATTAGACTCGACTTTCCAACACCACTTTCTTGGACCCACAATCACAAATGTTTTCTCTCTCAATATAAATGGATTAAGCTCTAAAGACTAAAACAAAAGTGGTAACCAATCTGCCAAGAAAGAGCAATCACGTAAGATGATTCAAAGTGTTGTTTGTGCTATCATGATTTAAAAAAGAAGTCACTTTTGGCTTAATTTTTGTTCCAAAATAAGTGTAGATTCTTCAAAAGGCAACAAAATCCTAAAGAAACGGTAAAGACCACGCAACCCATTAATGGATAATGTTGTGTAAGCAAACCACAATAATGATCAAGGGTAAATGGTAAAATGAAGTATAAACTAACTCATTCAGTAAGCAAGAAACACTTTTAGTGAAATGGAGAAATCAACTGTTAGCGCATGATTTGAAGTATCCTTAGCATTCTTACAAATAAAATGAAAGTTCCCAATCATATGCATCCATATCTACCTACTTCCAAAAATGAATTTTCCATTTTACTTGTGAGGCTTCCTACGCATACTAAGGTTGCCATAGACACACGTGGACATAAGATATTCAAAAAAAGATTTGTTATTTTGGGGGAAGAAAATTATCTATTACAAACCTTAATCTGCATAAGAGGGGAAAAAAATTAAAAAGTCAAATAAGACTCAATTTGGAAAGGAGGGAATACATGTTAAGCAAGTGAAATAAGTAAATTCAGTGTATCAGCACATTAGTGATCAACTTATAACATAAAGTATAGACATAAGATAAGCATAAAACTCTCGTACCACTCTTCTTTAAACAAACAAATTTATATTTTCTATAAACTCTTCTTCTTTGTACTTTTTTTTCACCTTTACATTCTTTTGGGAAATGTTGTGGTGTATCTTTTTCAAAATTTCCTAGAAAAATAAAAGGAAGAGCGGTACACTAAATTTAAAATTTTGGACAACTCAAATCAATTAAAGTTATAGATTTAAAATTATAAATGTATTAGTTTTCTCCAATATTTTTCAGTCATGTTTGATATGAATTCTGATAACATACAAATCCTGCCCTTGACCATATGAGCAAAAATTGTGGCGAATTTGGTAGTGCTTACCACAATAATGTGTACAAATTTATATTCTATTGTACTACACAACCTATACCACAAATGACAAAACACCATCGACTTTATAATCATCTTTGGATACTTAACACAGTTTACTAAGCAAATAACATTCATAAGAACATTCATGATGAGTCATGATTCCACTTCAACCCTCCTTAGCAAATACTGAAGCTAAAAATACTTCTTTATTTGATTGCTTAAATAAGAAAGTTGAACTGAAAGCAAAACTTACAGCATCCAACAGCATACCGTTGCAGTAATGACCAAGTTAGCCACATGCAGAACAAAAGGTTTTCTATGACAAGTTGCAGAAACAGGTTAAAAAATTAGGCTCAACAAATTAATGAAGAGGAAGGTAAAGAGCTATCTTTGTCACTTTCAAAACGGAAGAAAATCCTCCCCACGCTAACACAACTACTTTCCAAAATCGCAAGAGTATGATCAGAGATCAGTTTAGCTACAAGGATGGAGACATGTCTGGAATTAACTCCACAAACTCCATTGAAATTAAAAATATGTCTATTCTTGACAGCCAAATTCAAAGGCCATATAGGCTACATAACAATGCCTCCAATGAGGCTTGAAGTCATACTCTTGCGATTTTGGTGGTGAGATACACTGAAGTCAGTTGGTCACTATTGTGGAGGTGAGATATAACACCCAAAAAAGAAACACTAATTTCCACCAAATTAATATCCCCCAACAGCAAAATGAACAAATAAAAATTGATAAATCCCAAAACAGAGCACCCAAAACAATTAAAAAAAATCAGCCCAAATAGAAAATTAGGGGTTTTATTTCTACTCACCAGAACAAAATTGTTCTCACAACCAGGCTTCTTTGGGGCGAAGAACACAAAATCACAGCTAGCAAAACCTTTACCAGACCAAATGATTTTTTTTAGCTCCTCCATTAGAATTCTTTTTATAGCAAAACCTTTTTTTAGCTCCTCCTTTACCAGACCAAAGGGTCAATTAGAATTATTTTTTCATCTTTCTTTTTGGTTTTGGCTTTGAGCGAGGAGAGAGAAATGAGATATAGTACAACACACCAGAAATTGAAGCGAGAGATATATTACCCACCAGAAATTCCCAACAACAAAAAATTCAAACTAAAACAAAATGAAACAGGAAAATAAGAACACTTAAGAAAAAAAAAGGATCAATTAATAAACACAAACTCAGCAGAAAATATCAAACATCAATACCCAAAATAAAATCAGATAGAGAAAAGAACCTTGTTGCGATAGTGATGGAAAATGAAGAATCCCCTGCGACAAAAGACAAACACACCGCCTGTGTAAGACCCCGAATTTTATGAAATAAAAGTATTCAATTTTTCTTATAATTACAATTCAGTAAATGGTTAAATTGATAAAAAGTTAAAGTTATGGGTGAAATATGAATTTTTTTTTTCAAAATAAGCAAGTGGTTATAAAATAATCATTGTTGTCGGGGAATATTCGTTTGGTCGTGGAATATTCTTTCTGTCGGGGAATATTCGTACGACGGCGCATCTATTTGTGGGCCCCATAACAGAATAACTGTCGGGTGAAGAAAACGACAAATTTGAGTTTTTACAAATAACGGCATAGTTGTTACCGTTAACACTGTTGGAATACCCGGTGGTTAAAATACACTAATACGCGTTATTGCACAGTAGCACACGGTATTGCATAGTATTTTTGAAATTATTGATTCTTACGTAAGAAGGCACTACTCAATAATTGTTACAGTAATTACTGTTCAATATTTTATTTTATTGATTCAATAATTGCTACGTTGAAATTTTGTATTATTGTTGTTCAATAATTGTTGTTGCACAGTATTTCTCATTATCAGATCAATAATTCATATTATTTGAATAGTATTATTAGATAGCATTATTGGCAATGTCTAGAAAGTTCTGTCTAAGGAGAGGTTTGGTCATCTAATTGCGCGCCAGTAAGGAGAAATCCTTATTGGAAAGCCCCCTCTTTCCTGGGAACGGCCTGGTTGTCATAAATGTGATTCTGTAATATTATTTGTGAATAATTAATTATTGATTCATGTGATAAGAAAATATTTATTTTATGGGGATATAAATGAGGGATATATTTTTGTGGTTAAAAAAAATGAAGGAGTTAATGTTGAGATTTTTATCCGTATTTTTGTCGGAATGGAGGTATTAAAAATCAGGGTTTTTGAGATATTTTGCGGGGGTTATAATTTTTAATCCGACCGTTGGATCGTGGTAATTTTTGGATATGTTATACATATATAAGTTGAGTATATGCCCACAAATTTTGAACTGTTAAAAATGAACGTATGATTTATTATGAATTTTACGAGATGACTGGTTCAAAAATTGTTGAATTTTCGGAGTTTATCATTTTGGTGGAAAATTCTAGAATTGGTGGGCCCCACTTGTGGTTGGTGAAGAAATGTGCTGAATTATATTTCAAATGTGGTGGGTGGGAATAGTAGCAGGTAAAGCCATCAGGTTGTAGGTCAAACCTACCAAAATTTTCCTATAAATAGAGGGCTAAGTTAGAATTGAAAATCACACCAGAAACATAAGTTTTCTCTCTTTCTCTCTCTAGATTATTGAATGTATTTTATGAGTATTTAGATACTCTGTGAGTTTCTATTCATCAGTGCAAGTTTCCTTCAGCCTTATACCGATCAGAAGTACTGCTCTTTTGAGGTAAGGGATAGTAAGGGATTTTAAGGGTTGTTATGATCTTTAATTTCGTAATTTTTCTGACCTTCAAAAATTCTGGAAAAATTTGAAATGATATTTTGATGAGTTTTCTTGATTGTGTCCAAAAATGGTGATTTTTGGATGTATAGATTGAGAGTTATGAATTTTATGAGAAAAGACTATTTTAAAAGTAATCGCTTATAATTCCTTGTGGTTAACTCCAAAATTGATGAAATTTTTATTGGGAGTACATGTATATGATAGAAGTATACTCTGTAAATTTCAGAATTTTTGGATAAAAGTATAATTTTTGATAAATGTCTAAATATTCGGCTATTTTGGCCATATGAAAAATAGTAAATGACTTTTAAAAATTCTGAGAAAAATATATGTTCACTATGGGACTATATTATGCTAAATTCCAGAAAAGAAATATTTTTGGAACGGATTTGGTATTTTTCATGAAAATAGTCTAGTTATGAGAAAATGAATTAAATATGTTATGTGAAGTAAGAAAATTGAAAATAGGATTTTATGGCTTGAGAAACCTATATATAAGGTATATGCAGATTTTTTTTGATGAGGGTTTTGGTTATTGATGATGAAATCTTAAGAGTTGGCATTTTATGATGATTAAATGCATTAATTAGTAAAGTGTAAACAATTTAAATAAATTGTTTATAAGCTTAAGAATATTATTCTTTCAATATCATTATACCGAAATATTGGTATGTATATTATTGTGGAATTTCTACCTTTTTCATGTCAGGGTTACTATTCATGAGTTACTATTTATGAGTTACTATTCACGAGTTACTATTCACGAGTTACTATTCACGACAAAATTGGTTTCTTTTTCTAACCAAATTATAGTTGATTTATGAATATTACTCTTGAGATTAAATCTATATGTTGATCATATTGTTTTTATTATCATATATAACCTTTTTATAACTTTGATGTTGAAATTTTCTTTCGCTTGAGTGTAAAGATGGGTAAATTATTGGTATGATCATGACTATGGGTTCTCTTTGGCCAGTAGTGCAAAGTTGAATTATTGACTGGTATGATCATGACCATTGAATTTATAAGTGAATATCTTTAGCTTAAGTGCAAAGGTGAATTGATTAACATGGTTATAATTATTGTTTATATAAATTCTGAAATGATTATATATTTCTTTGAGATATTAATATATTTGGCCTGTAGTGCAAATATGAACTGTTGATGAATATATTTGGCCGTAGTGTAAATATGTACTGTTGAGGAATATCTTTGGCCTGTAGTGCAAAGATGAATTGTTGATGAATATCTTTGGCCCGTAGTGCAAAGATGACATGTTGTTGAATATCTTTGGCCAGTAGTGCAAAGATGAACAGATGTTGAGATAAACATGATCAACTGGTGATACAAATGAATATCTTTGGCCGTAGTGCAAAGATGGATTTATTAGTATGATTATGAACAGGAAATGTGATTTGGTATAACCATGATCTTTGATGTTTCAGGTAAAGATAGGTGATGAAAATTATCTTCGTCCTGAATGAGAAGAGGAATTTAGAACTACAGTTATGATTATGAGTTATTCATATGATTGTGGACCAGAATTGTTGATTGATGTTACAGGGATAAAACATTGTTGATGGATTTTTAACATGGAGAAGATAATAGACTTTATAGTCTATTTGACTCTTCTAATGGATTGCATGTTCCGCTGCAACTATGGTTGAAATTTTTTATCATCTACCATATGTTCTAAATCTCTGATTTATTATTGATGAAGACTATTGATAATTTATTTATCTTTAGTCATGATATTCTTTACTGAGCTAGTTGTGCTCACCCTTTTGCTTCACAATTCCTTTCAGGTAATAAGAGTGTAGCTGGATCGAGCGAGGGTAACAAGGGAATAGAACGGTGGTCATCATTTAGTAGTTATATTTGGTGAAGAAAATAGGGTGAGGCGAACCCAACGTTGGAAGGGTGTTTTGCCACTATAATACAAGATGTCTAACGACATACAACCTCGTGTCATCATAAGACATGATTGTGCACATTCCCTTACCGAGTATATCTACAAGCACTATCTATATAATCTTGGTGTTTGTTTGAAGTATAATTCTCAGTTAGATACAGTGGAGATAATGATAAGTCAAGAGAAGACTCACCATTGGGAAGAATATGATAGTAATCTTCTCGTTTTTCTTTGGGGTCTATTGGGTCAACCAAGGATAATTCTGTGGCCATATGATATCTATCATAACCTAGACGCATGGCCTCCCATGTACGAAGGTTTCCTTGAGCACTTCCCAAAGATTCTAGTTTCTAAAACAGTTTTTGACTGTACCTTTATGTAAGGTACCTTTGTGAGGTGCTGATACATGATGATGTCCAATGTCACATTTGGTATATATTTGTATCCAAACTCACAGCATATGTGTTGTTGTATTTTGCACGACAATTGTTGTAATAAAGTTGTAGTTGTTTTCTGTACCATGTATTTGACGACTCAGAATGGGTTCGGTGGAATGAACCTATTTTGGGGTTGTCACAGCCTGCGAAAAAGGCTTGATTTTGGAGGAAATCTTTGTATTGGATTTAAACCTAAAAAGGAGACAACTTTCTCTCTCCTCAAAATGAAGGAAAGCGGAATAAGGAGAAGACGGAATGAGAAGGGGGAAGAAGTATAAGGCGGGACTTTGGCAAAGTGTAGGGGGATTTTTGAATTGGGCAATTTATTTATTTTTGTGAAATGAAATAATTGAGATTAAATTTGAGCCATTGGATGATGAAGTATTAATCGCGATCGTTGTTTGTTAAATTCATGGCGATCGGTTTTCATAGTCACTATTACAGCAACCCACTTTTTAGTCGTTGATCAATTAAGTGGAAGACTTAGATTGAAAATAAATTCACCCCAGCAGCTACAACATGTTATGTCCGAATAATAACTTTTAGCGACTTTTATTTTAATATAAGGGCCCTACATGGTTAAACTAAAGTGTTAAATGGGTCCCACTTTGTTAGATTTTAATTAAAAAAAGAATTTTTTTTAAGTATACCGACCGCTACACGTTGTGTGACGCCCCCAAAATATGTATACATCACCTATTCTGAGTCGTCTGGTACAGAAAATAACTACAACATCATTATTATAATTGTCGTGCAAAATACGACAACACATATGCTGTGAGTTTAAATACAAATATTATCTTCTAGACAGTATTCAAACTCAAATAAGTCCTTATTTTAATTATTGAACACTATTTTACAAAATAGTGAGGACTGCTAAAACAACCGACTTGAAACATCATTCCATGCCCCGACTAGTTCCCGTTATATTCTCGTCTCCTTAGAAAAAAAAGGGAACAAAAAGAAAAATGGTGAGCTCAACTAGCCACTAAAAAATATTATGACTAAGATAATGTAGAACAAACTATCATTAGTCTTCAATAAATCAGATAAAATATAATGGACAACCAGTTTTAGATCAATATTCGCAGCGGAAATAACAATTCATTAGAAGAGTTAAGTAGAGAATGAAATCTACTATTATGTAAGACCCCGAATTTTATGAAATAAAAATATTCAATTTTTCTATTTAGTAAATGGTTAAATTGATAAAAGTTTAAAGTTATGGGTGAAATGTGTAAAATTTTCAAAATAAGCAAGTGGTTATAAAATATTCATTGTTGTCGGGAAATATTCGTTTGGTCGTGGAATATTCTTGTTGTCGGGGAATATTCGTACGACGGCGCAGCCATTTGTGGGTCCCATAATAGAATAACTGTCGGATGAAGAAAACGATAAATTAAAGTTTTTATAAATAACGACGTAATCGTTACCGTTAACACTGTTGGAATACCCGGTGGGTAAAGTAAAGTAATACGCGTTGTTGCACAGTAGCACACGGTATTGCACAGTATTTTTGAATTATTGATTCTTACGTAAGAAGGCACTACTCAGTAATTGTTACAGTAATTACTGTTCAATATTTTATTTTATTGATTCAATAATTGCTGCGTTGATATTTTATATTACTGTTATTTTAATAATTGTCACTGCACAGTATTTTCCATTATCAAATCAATAATTCATATTATTTGAATAATATTATTAGATAGCATTATTGACAATGTCTAGAAAGTTATGTCTAAGGAGAGGTTTGGTCACCTAATTGCGCGTCAGTAAGGAGAAATTCTTATTGGAAAGCCCCCTCTTTCCTGGGAACAACTTGGTTGTCAATATTGTGATTCTGTAATATTATTTGTGAATAATTAATTATTGATTTATATGATAAGGAAAATATTCATTTTATGTGGATATAGATGGAGAAAATTTTTAAAATAACAATTGTTGAAAATTAATATTTTGTCTTTTCTGATAAAATAATATTTTATTATATTATTATAATATAATAATGATGATATTTTTACAATGAATGTGTGATATATGAGTATTTGAGGAGAAAGAATATTTTTGTTGCATTAAATGATTAACACATGTTTTGTGTGTCGGTGGACCCCATTTCTTGACTGAAATTTGATTATAGCCTGTAAAATCGTCCGTATGTGGATTTCGGTCAATTTCTGTTTAGAATTTGAAAAAACTTTCTTCTGCAAAGTTGTAGAAAATTGAATTTCCTATAAAAAGTTGCGAGATTCGAATTTTCTGATAAATGACTATTTATTATGAATTATTGAAGTTCCGAAGTTCCGAAATAATTGATTTTTGAAAGTTTTAATTATTTTTAATAACAAAAACGTTTTTTTTTGATTTAGTTGACTATTGGTGGCTGATGTTGGATCTGATTTAGTGTGCGTAGGAATTTAATATATATATATATATATATATATATATATATATATATATATTAATATTTTATTAAATTTTTTGCTTTGGTGTTCTAAGCATTTTTCTATAAATAGGGTGCTTAGGTTAGAATTAAAAATCACACCAGAAACTGAAGTTTTCTCTCTATTTCTCTCTCTATATTATCGAGTGTATTCTTGTGAGTATTTTGATAACTTGAGTGTTACTATACAGTGCAAGTTCGTTCAACGTTATTCCAGTTAGAAGTACTGCTCTTTTGAGGTAAGGGATAGTAAGGGATGGTAAGGGATAGTAAGGGATGTTGTTTCTTCTTAAGTGATATTATTTCTTCAATATCATTATGTTGAATATTGGTTTGAATTTTTTATCAAATTTGAAACTTTTTCATGTCGGGGTTACTATTCATGAGTTAGGTGCTGTTTGTTTACATCTGATTGCCTCTTAATGGATTGCCTCTTAATGGATTGCCTCTTATTCGCTAAGAGGCATGATGCTGTTTGTTTTATTTTTTGTTACCTCTGAATGCCTCTTAATCGGTAAGACAGAAAATGAAATCTTAATAATTAAGAGGTACCTCTTAATGAAATTTTTTTGATAAATTTTTTTTATATAAATATATTCAACAATATTATGCACTTATTTTTATTAAACTGAAAATTTAAAATTATTAAATAAAATTTTACCCTTTAAAATGGTAAAATAGTGTCATTAAGAGACAACTTACTTTTTTGTTATCAAATAATTTTTTAGATTCAGACCTCATAACCATTCAGATGATCTAATTTATTAAGACATCATAATCATTCAGATCTTAATTCCCAGATTTATCAAACACAACCTTACTATTCACGAGTTACTATTCATGAGTTACTATTCACGAGTTACTATTCATGAGTTACTATTCACGAGTTACTATTCACGACGGGTTACTATTCATGAGTTACTATTCACGAGTTACTATTTACGGGTACTATTCACTACAAAATTGGTTTCTTTTTCTAACCAAATTATAGTTGATTTATGAATATTACTCTAGAGATTAAAACTATGTATTGATTATATTGATTTTATTATCATATATAACATTTTTATAACCCTGATGTTGAAATTCTCTTTCACTAGAGTGTAAAGATGGGTAGATTATTGGTATGATCATGACTAGGGTTCTCTTTGGCCAGTAGTGAAAAGTTGAATTGTGACTGGTATGATCATGACCATTGAATTTATAATTGAATATCTTTAGCTTAAGTGCAAAGGTGAATTGATCAACATGGTTATAATTATAGTTTATATAAATTCTGAAATGATTATGTATTTCTTTGAGATATGAATATCTTTGGCCTGTAGTGCAAAGATGACCTGTTGTTGAATATCTTTGGCCTGTAGTGCAAAGATGAACTGTTGATGAATGTCTTTGGCCCGTAGTGCAAAGATGAATTTATTAGTATGATTATGAACATGAACTGTGATTTGGTATAATAATGATCTTTGATGTTTCAGGTAAAGACATGTGATAAAAATTATCTTCGTCCTGAATGCGAAAATGAATTTAGAACTATAATTATGATTATGAGTTATTCACATGATTGTGGACAAAAACTGTTGATTGATGTTACAGGGATGAAACATTGTTGGTGAACTTTTAACATGGAGAAGATAATAGACTTTATGGTCTATTTGACTCTTCTAATGGATTGCTCGTTCCGCTGTAACTATGGTTGAAATTTTATCATCTACCATATGTTCTAAATCTCTGATTTATTATTGATGACAGCTATTGATAATTTAATTATTTTTAGTCATGATATTCTTTACTGAGCTAGTTGTGCTCACCCTTTTGCTTCACAATTCTTTTCAGGTAATCAGAGTGTAGCTGGGTCGAGCGGAGGTAACAGGGGAATAGAACGGTGGTCATCATTTAGTAGTTATATATGTTGAATCAAATAGGGTGAAGCGAACCCAACGTTGGAAGGGTGTTTTGTCACTATCATACAATATGTCTAATGACATACCACCTCGTGTCATCATAAGACAGGGTTGTGCTCATCCACTTGCTGAGTATATTTACGAGCACTACTTATATAATCTTGGTGTTTGTTTGAAGTATAATTCTCAATTAGAGACAGTGGAGATAATGATATGTCAAGAGAAGACTCACCATTGGGAAGAATATGATAGTAATCTTCTAGTTTTTCTTTGGGGTCTATTGGGTCAACCAAGGATAATTCTGTGGCCATATGATATCTATCATGACCTAGAAGCATGGCCTCCCATGTACGAAGGTTTCCTTGAGCACTTTCCAAATATTTTAATTTCTAAAACAGTTTTTGACTATACCTTTATGTAAGGTGTCATTGTGACGTGCTATCTAAGGTTGGGATGAGAGTCACAGTTGGTATATATTTGTATTCAAACTCACAACATATGTGTTGTTGTATTTTACACGACAATTATTGTAATAAAGTTGTAGTTATTTTCTGTACCATGTATTTGGCGACTCAGAATGGGTTGGATGGATTAGACCTATTTTGGGGTCGTCACATATCATCTATGAATTTAAAAGTACATCATCAATATTTTATTCAATATTTTATCTCTGTAACATCAATCAATATACATCTTGAACCAAATATTCATCTTTGCACTACTGACCAAAGATATTCCTTTGTATCACTAGTTGGTCATGTTCATCTCAACACTTGCCCATCTTTACACTACGGGCCAAAGATATTCATCAGGTAATCATTTATCTTTGCACTATAGGCCAAAGATATTCATCAAGTATTACCATTTAAGACTGAGGATGATGAAAAATATTTTAAAGAAACGAATCCAGTGAGATAAAAGGACAAAGATTAGTGATTCGTACTTTAGTTCATTCAAGTTCAAAAATAATCCATAATAATCTATTATGGAGCAAAATTTAAGAATGAAGATCAAAACATGGATACAATCAAAGATAGTAACCATATTAGACAACTTGAAAAAAAAAATTATTTTTCTGTGAATAGTGTCGTATTTGTGAATAGTATCGTAGACGTGAATAGTAACCCCGACACGAAAAGGTAGAAATTCCACGAGAAAAATCATACTTCGTGAATAGTACTCGTGAATAGTACCGTATACGTGAATAGTGTTGTATACGTGAATAGTAACCTCGACATAAAAAGGTAAAATTTTTATAATAAAATGCATACCAATATTTTGGCATAATGATATTAAATAAAATAACATCATTTACGAATAAAATAACATCTTTTACCTCAAAAGAATAGTACTTTTGCCTGAAATATCAGATATAACGCTGAAGAAAATTTGCACTGAATAACAACTCTCAAAGTATCTAAATACTCATAAAAATACGCTCGATAATATAGAAAGTGAAAACTTATGATTCTGATGTGATTTTCAATTCTAACTAAGCACCCTATTTATAAAAAATACTAGAATGCCAAAGTAGACTAACATGCTACCTGATGGCTTTACCTGTTACTATTTACGCCCACCACTTTTGAAATAAATTTTTAGCACATTTCTCACCAACCAAAAGTAGGGCCCACCATATTTTTAATAAAAATATTTATTTCTGAAACTTTAATAATTCATAATAAATAGCTCTTTTATCAGAAAAATTTGAATCTCATGCCATTCTATAGGAAATTTAATTCTCTACAACTTTGTAGAAAAAAGTTTTTCCAAATCCCAATAAAAAAATATCTGAAATCCACACACGGATGATTTTTAATACCTTCATTTCGACAAAATACTGATAAAATACCTCAATATTAATTCCTTCAGTTATATTCACATAAAATAAATATTTCCTTATCATATAAATTAATAATTAATTATTCATAAATAATATTACAGAATCACAATTATAACAACCATTTCGTTCCCAGGAAAGAAGGGGGCTCTCCGATAAGGATTTCTCCTTACTGGCGCGTAATTAGGTGATCAAACTCCTTTCTTAGACAGAACTTCCTTAGACATTGTCATTAATGCTATCTAATAATATTATTCAATTAATATAAATTATTGATCTGATAATGAGAAATATTGTGCAATGACAATTATTAAAATAATAATAATATAAAATATCAACGTAGCAATTATTAAAGAGTATTCTGTTACTACGCTATTGCAGTATCCAATCTTCTACTAAGGTAAGAGGTATTATTTCTTTCGTATTCGTAAGTGATATTATTCTTGTTCAATATTCGTAAGAAATAATATTTTCTTTCATACTCTGTAGTATGTAAGTAATATTATTTCGTTTCATATTTTTAATTCTACATTTATGTTGATAAGTATTGCTTCTATACTCCATAAAATTAGTAGAATATCCTTGATATTTGCGCTTCATCCAGTATCTTTTCATGGAAATATTATTCTGAGCATTCTTAATAATTTTTAATCTTTTCATGTCGGGGTACTATTCTCGATGTACTATTCACTTGGGGTACTATTCATGATAAAAATTAATTTGTTTTCGGTCTAAATCATTTTTAATACAATATTATTCTTGAATTTTACTCCACAAAGCAGTATCATGTTGACAATTTGGACGTTTTTAAATTCTGGATAAATTAAATTATAAATCTTTAAAGTTTATCCTTTGCTTTCATTTAATTGAATTTTTATATCATTGTCATCATCCTCATGCTTATATTGTGATAAAAGTCATATTTGGCTTACGTGCATAGATGGACTGTTGATTGGTATGATTATGACCAGAAATTATTCGGTATAATCATGATCGTAATATTACAAATGGTGTGGTAAAAGTCATCATTGGCCTGTAGTGCAAAGATGAACAAGTGTTGAAATGATCATGACCATTGGTGAAAACACGAATATCCTTGGCCCGTAGTGCATGGATAATTCGTGGTCGTGATACTAATGAATATCCTTGGCCCGTTGTGCATGTATAATTCAGTGATGCGGATTATTTATTAAGCTGAGTCTCAGCGATAAAATTGATGATAACCTTTTAAATCATAGAAGATAGTAGATATCATTGTGACGCCCCCAAAACAGGTATACATCACCCATCTTGAGTCGCCAAATACATGGTACAAAAAATTTAAATACAAACTTAATTATACAACTGTCGTGTACAATACGACAAAACATAGCTGAGAGTTTCAACACGGGTAATGTCTCGTAGAGAGTATAAAAACTCAAATAAAGTCCTCATTACATTTATTATTACACTATTTCACAGAATAGTGAGGACTACTAATGCACCATCTAGGACCATCACTCTGTTCCCCGACTAGTCCCAGCTACGTTCTCATTTCCTGAAGAGAACAATGAAAGCAAAAGGGTGAGCTCAACTAGCCCAGTAAAAAATATTATGACTAAGATAATGCAGAATAAATTATCATTAGTCTTCAACAATGTTAAACTGATAAAATACAATATGTAAGACCCCAACTTTTTAATGAATAAAATCGAATTTCCTCTATTTATTATTGTGAATAATAAGGTGTTAATTTGATATAATGCTTTGGTTATGGGTGAAATGTGCAAATTTTTCAAAATACGCAAGTGGTTATAAAATATTCATTTTTGTCGAAGAATATTCGTTTGGTCGTGAAATATTCTTTCTGTCGGAAAAAATTCGTACGACGGCGCAACCATTTGTGGGGCCCATTACAGAATAACTGTCGGATGAAAAAAAAAAGACAAAATTGAGTTTTTATAAATAACGGCGTAATCGTTACCGTTAACACTGTTGGAATACCCGGTTGGTAAAGTAAAGTAATACGCGTTGTTGCACAGTAGCACACGGTATTGCACATAATTTTTTTCAATTATTGATCTTACGTAAGAAGACACTACTCAATAATTGTTACAGTAATTACTGTTTAATATTTTATTTTATTGATTCAATAATTGCTGCGTTGATATTTTATATTATTATTGTTTCAATAATTATCACTGTACAGTATCTCCATTATCAGACCAATAATTCATATTATTTGAATAATATTATTAGATAGCATTATTGGCAATGTCTAGAAAGTTCTGTCAAGGAGAGGTTTGGTCACCTAATTGCGCGCCAGTAAGGAAAAATCCTTATCGGAAAGCCCCCTCTTTCCTGGAAACTGTCTGGTTGTCATTATTGTGATTCTATAATATTATTTGTGAATAAATAATTATTGATTTATATGATAAGGAAATATTTATTTGATGTGAATATAAATGATGGATTTATTTATGTGGTTATAAATGAAAGAGTTAATGTTGAGGTGTTTTATCAGCATTTTGTCGGATTGGAGGTATTAAAAGATCAAATCGGTGTTCTTACAGCTTTATTGTGTGAGTTATAATATTTAATTCGATCGTTGGATCGTTGTGATTTTTGGATATGTTATACATATATAAGTTGAATATATGTCCACAAATTTTGAACCGTTAAAAATGAACGTATAATTTGTTATGAATTTTAAGAGGTGACTGATTCGGAAATTAGGTTTATAAATGATTTTGATGAAAAATTCTAGAAATGGATGGGCCCCACTTTTGGTTGTTGGGGAAGATGACTGATTTTTGGTGGGTAGAATAGTAGCAGATAAAGCCATCAGGTTACAGGTCAAGTCTGCTTCGGCGTGCTAATTTTTTCCTATAAATAGAGGGCTAAGTTAGAATTGAAAAACACACCAGAATTCATAAATTTTCTCTCTTTTTCTCTCTAGATTATCGAGTGTATTTTGTGAGTATTTAGATACTTGGTGAGTTGCTATTCATCAGTGCAAGTTTCCTTCAGCGTCATATCCGATATTCAGTTAGAAGTACTGCTCTTTTGAGGTAAGGGATAGTAAAGGATTTTAAGGGTTGTTATGTTTTTCAGTTTCGTAATTTTTCTGACCTTCAAAAATTTTAAAAAAATTTGAAATGATAATTTGATGAGTTTTCTAGATTGTGTCCAAAAATGGTGATTTTTGTATGTATAGATTATGAGTTATAAATTTTATGAGAAAAGACTATTTTAAAAGTAAACCCTTATAACTCCTTATGGTTAACTCCAAAATTGATAAAAATTTTATTGGTAGTATATCTATATGATAGAAGTACACTCTGTAAACTTCGGATTTTTTGGATAAAAGTACAATTTTTGATAAATATCTAAATATTCGGCTGTTTTGGCCATATAAAAAATAGCAAATGATTTTTAAAAATTCTGAGAAAAATATATGTTCAATATGGGACTATATTCTACTAAATCTTAGGAAAGAAAATTTGTTTGTACTGATTTGGTATTTTTCATGAAAATAGACTAGTTATGAGTAAATGAATTAAATATGTTATGTGAAGTAATAAAATTGGAAAATAGGATTTTATGGCTTGAGAATCCTATATGAGGTATATGCAGATTTTTGATGAGGGTTTTGGTTATTGGTGATGAAATCTTATGAGTTTGGAATTTTCGGATGATTAAATACATTATTTAGTAAAGTGTAAACAATTAAAATAAATTATTTATAAGTTTAAGAAATGTTATTTCAATATCATTATACCGAAATATTGGTATAGATTGTATTGTGAAATTTTTACTTTTTTGTGTCGGGTTTACTATTCATGAGTTACTATTCACGAGTTACTATTCATGAGTTACTATTTATGGGTTATTATTCACGAGTTACTATTTATGACAAAATTAGTTTCTTTTTCTAACCAAATTATAGTTGAGTTATGAATATTACTCTTGAGATTAAATCTATATGTTGATTATATTATTTTTATTATCATATATATCATTTTATAACCCTAATGATAATATTAATTTCTCTTTGACTTGAGTGTAAAGATGGGTAGATTATTGGTACGATTATGACTATGGGTTCTCTTTGGCCAGTAGTGCAAAGTTGAATTATTGACTGGTATGATCATGACCATTGAATTTATAATTGAATATCTTTAGCTTAAGTGCAAAGGTGAAATGATCAACATGGTTATAATTATTTTTTATATAAATTCTGAAATGATTATATATTTTTTTGAGATAATAATATATTTGGCCTGTCGTGCAAATATGAACTGTTGATGAATATATTTGGCATGTAGTGCAAATATGAACTGTTGAGGAATATCTTTGGCCTGTAGTGCAAAGATAAATTGTTGATGAATATCTTTGGCCCGTAGTACAAAGATGATCTGTTGTTGAATATCTTTGGCCTGTAGTGCAAAGATGGTCTGTTGATGAATATCTTTGGCCCGTAGTGCAAAAATAAAATTGTTAGTATGATTATAAACAGGAACTGTGATTTGGTATAACCATAATCTTTGATGTTTCAGGTAAAGACATGTGATGAAAATTATCTTCGTCCTGGGTGCGAAGAGGAATTTAGAATCACAATTATGATTATGAGTTATTCATATAATTATGGAAAGGAACTATTAAGTGATGTTACAGGGATAAAACACTGTTGGTGGACTTTTAATGTGGAGAAGATAGTAGACTTTATGGTCTATTTGACTCTTCTAATGCATTGCTCGTTCCGCTGCAACTATGGTTGAAAAGTTTTATTATCTACCATATGTTCTAAATCTCTGATTTATTACTGATGAAGGCTATTGATAATTTAATTATCTTTAGTCATGATATTCTTTACTGGGCTAGTTGTGCTCACCATTTTGCTTCACAATTCCTTTTCAGGTAATAAGAGTGTAGTTGGATCGAGCGAGGGTAACGGGGAAGTAGAACGGTGGTCTCTGGCTGTGGAGGTTCTCCCTAAGTAGTATAGAAAGGTGTTGTATACATCATTTAGTAGTTATATTTGGTGAATCAAATAGGGTGAGGCGAACCCAATATTGGAAGGGTGTTTTGCCACTATCATACAAGATGTCTAATGACTTACAACCTCGTGTCATCATATGACAGGGTTGTGCTCATCCACTTACTGAGTATATCTACGAGCACTACCTATATAATCTTGGTGTTTGGTTGAAGTATAACTCTCAATTAGAGACAGTAGAGATAATGATAACTCAAGAGAAGACTCACCATGGGAAAGAATATGATAGTAATATTCTCATTTTTCTTTGGGGTCTATTGGGTCAACCAAGGATAATTCTGTGGCCATATGATATCTATCATAACCTAGACGCATGACCTCCCATGTACAAAGGTTTTCTTGAGCACTTCCCAAAGATTTTAATTTCTAAAACAGTTTTTGACTATACCTTTATGTAAGATGTCATGGTGACGTGCTACCCAAGTTGGTGTCAAGAGTCACAGTTAATATATATATTTGTATCAAAACTCAGAACACATGAGTTGTTATATTTTACACGACAATTGTTGTAATAAAGTTGTAGTTGTTTTCTGTACCATGTATTTGGCGACTCAGAATGGGTTGGATGGAATGGACCTATTTTGGGGTTGTCACACAATAGACATCAAGTTTAACTGCAGCGGAATAAGCAATCCATTAAAAGAGTCAAGTAGAGAATAAAATTTACTATCTTCTATGATTTAAAAAGGTTTTTCATCACTTTTATCGCTAAGACTCAGCTTAATAAATAATCCACATCATCAAATCATCCCTGCACTACAGCCAATGATATTCTTTAGTATCACGACCACGAATTATTCATGCACTACGGCTAAAGATAATCGTATTTTCATCAACGGTCCTGATCATGCCATAAAACAATTCATCTTTGCAACCTTGGCCGAAGAGAATCCATAGCCATAATCATACTAAAAACTGTCTATCAATGCACTACGAGTCAATGAGGACTTTCAACATGATTATACCGAATAATCCCTGGTCATGATTATACCGAATAATCCCTGGTCATAATCGTACCAAGTCCATCTATGCACTACGACCACAGATGACTTTCAACATAATATAAACATGAGGATGATGACAATGACATAATAATTCAATAAAAAAAGTTCAAGAATTAATTTATCCAAGAATCAATAACGTCCAAATTGTCAACATGATACTTCTTTGTAGAGTAAAATTCAAGAATGCTCAGAAGAATATTTACATGAAAAGATACTGGATAAAGCGCAAATATCAAGGATATTTCACTAATTTCATCGATTATAGAAGTTAAAACTTTAACCAACTTAGTATAATAAAGAATGGAATAATAAAAGAAATCACCAGGCATGCGATAGACCGCACAAACAGGTTATTCTAACAGAATAATAAATAAAGGAATCAGGTCCGACGTAAAATGCACAGACAGGATATTTCAACAGAATAATAAAGACAGAATCAGGTCCGGCGTAAAACGCACAGACAGAATATTCTAACAGAATAATAAAGACTGAACCAGGTCCGACATAAAATGCATAGACAGGATATTCCAACAGAATAATAAAGACGGAACCAGGTCCGGCGTGGAACGCACAGACAGAATATTCCAACAGAATAATAAAGAATGGAATAACAGAAGAATTTCACCAAGTATGTGGTACTTCGCATAGACAGGTTATTCCAACATAATAACAAAGAATAGAATAACAGAAGAATTTCACTAAGTATGCGGTACTTCGCATAGACAGGTTATTCCAACATAATAACAAAGAATGGAATAACAGAAGTTCCCTTCATGAAGACAAAAGAAAGAAATAATACCCCTTACGAGTACAACAAATAATATTCCCTACCTTAGAATAAAATTGGATACTGAAATAGAGAGGTAGCAGACTTCTCTTCTTCTTTCTCTCTATAATTTCTCTCTATAATAAGTGCTCTATAGCTTTAGTGAATTGGTGAGAAATGAAGAAAGAATGAGTTTCTATTTATAGAAAAATATAATTTCGATAATTGCACGTTTTGGGGCTCGAAATATTACAGTATAATACCTTCCTCTTTTTTTTCATTTTTAATTTAGTCCTGCAATTATTATCAAACTTGCACCACCTCCCCTAATAGTAAATAATGTGAATCAATAGTAAAATCATGTGAATAAATAGTATAATCATGTAAAAAAATTAATTACAGTATAGTACCTTCAACTATACCTCTATTTTTAACTTAGTCATGCAAGAATTATCAATCTTGCACCACCACCCCTAATAGTATAAGAATGTGAATCAATAGTAACCTGTGAATAGTAACTCGTGAATAGTACTCTGACACGAAAAGTGCTCCGAATACCCGAGTGAATAATATAACCTCCAGACATCAATTATCATCGAAATAAATGTCAATTTCCACTAACACTAATAATTCCAACACAATGGAACAATCAATTTCATCTTTAATCAACACAACTTATTCATCATTAATATTATAACTCACAATATTTAACAACCAGGTCGTTCCCAGGAAAGAGGGGACTTTTCGATAAGAATTTCTCCTTATTGGCGCGCAATTAGGTGACCAAACCTCTCCTTGACAGAACTTCTAGACATTGTCAATATTGCAAATAATAATATGAATAACTTTGTCGTCTTAATTATTGATTTAATAATATAAAATATTATGCAAATGATACTGTGACAATAATTGAATTAATAATATGAGAGATATGATGCAGCAATTACTGTAACAATAATTGAGTATAACTGAGTGACTTCTTTCGTAAGTATCAATAATCAATACAGTGTGCTACTATACAACCACGCGTATTATTGTACTTTTATTACCTGGTAGTTCAACAGTTTTAACGGTAACACTTTCGCCGTTATTTTTATAAAAAGATAATTCTGTCGTTCTCTAACTACGACAATACTTCCGTTGTGGGGTTCACCAATGATTGTGTCGTCGCACAGATATTCTCCGACAAAAAGAATATTTTTCGACCAAACGAATATTTTATAACAACTTGCATACTTTACAAAATTTATAAATACTACCCACAACTATAACATTATATCAAATTCACTCCATAATATAAAAAAATAAAAAATTATTTCGAGAAAATTAAATATTTATTCATAAAATCTGGGGTCTCACAATCATGCTCTACTTGACTCTTCTAATTGATTGCTTGTTCCGCTGCAGTTAAACTTGATGTTATTATAATTTATCAGTTTAACACTGTTGAAGGCTAACTATAATTTATTCTGCATTATCTTAGTCATAATATTTTTTACTGGGCTATTTGAGCTCACCCTTTACTTTCATTGTTCTTTTCAGAAAATGAGAATATAGCTGGGACTAGTCGGGGAACGGAGTGACGGTCCAGATGTTTGCATTAGTAGTCCTCATTATTTTGTGAAAAAGTGTGATAATAATTGTAATGAGGATTTATTTTGAGTTTTAATACTGTCTAGAAGACAATATTCGTATTAAAACACATAGCTTATGTTTTGTCGTATTCTACACGACACTTAACAGTTGTATAAATTAAGTTTATATTTGAATTATATACCATGTAATTGATGTCTCAGAATGGGTGATGTATACCTATTTTGGGGGCGTCAAAAATATTCCACAACCAAACGAATATTTCCCGATAACAATGAATATTTTATAACCACTTGCTTATTTTACAAAATTTGCATATTTCACCTATAACCAAAGTATTGTATCAAATTAACACTTTATTATTCAAAATAATAATTTAGAAGAAATTCAATTTTATTAACAAAAAGCTGGGGTCTTACACGTTGTAGCGGCTTGGCTTCTTTTTTTTTCATGCGTGCCTGCTCGGGGATGAGCTTCTTGGGAATCAGAATTTTCAAAAAAGTTGTTTGGTCTTAAATCCACGGGTATCACTGATTTTCAAACCTTTCTAAATTTAAAATGACTGTGCTGCTCGATCCTATTACTGTAAGACCCCGAATTTTATGAAATAAAAGTATTCAATTTTTCTTATAATTACTATTCAGTAAATGGTTAAATTGATAAATGTTAAAGTTAAGGGTGATATATGAATTTTTTTTCAAAATACACAAGTGGTTTTAAAATATTCATTGTTGTCGGGGAATATTTGTTTGGTCGTGGAATATTTTTTCTGTCTGGGAATATTCGTACGACGGCGCAGCCATTTGTGGGTCCCATAACAGAATAACTGTCGGATGAAGATAAAATGTAAGTTTTTATAAATAACGGCGTAGTTCTTACCGTTAACACTGTTGGAATAACCGGTGGTTAAAAATACAGTAATACGCGTTATTGCACAGTAGCACACGGTATTGCACAATATTTTTGAAATTATTAATTCTTACGAAGGAAGACACTACTCAATAATTGTTACAGTAGTTACTATTCAATATTTTATTTTATTGATTCAATAATTGTTACGTTGAAATTCTATATTATTGTTGTTCAATAATTGTCACTGCACAGTATTTTCCATTATCAGATCAATAATTCATATTATTTGAACAATATTATTAGATAACATTATTGGCAATGTCTAGAAAGTTCTGTCTAAGGAGATGTTTGGTCATCTAATTGCGCGCTAGTAAGGAGAAATCCTTATTAGAAAGCCATCTCTTTCCTGGGAACGGCCTGGTTGTCATAAATGTGATTCTGTAATATTATCTGTGAATAATTAATTATTGATTCATATGATAAGGAAATATTTATTTTATGTGGATATAAATAAGGGATATATTTTTTGTGGTTAAAAATGAAGGAGTTAATGTTGAGGTATTTTATCTGTATTTTTGTCGGAACGGAGGTATTGAAAATTAAATTAGGGTTTTTGAGATATTTTACGAGGGTCATAATTTTTAATCCGACCGTTAGATCGTGGTAATATTTGGATATGTTATACATATATAAGTTGAGTATATGTCCACAAATTTTGAACCGTTAAAAATAACGTATGATTTGTTATGAATTTTACGGGATGACTGGTTCAGAAATTGTTAAATTTTCGGAGTTAATGATTTTGGTGGAAAATTTTAGAATTGGTGGGCCCCACTCTTGGTTGGTGAAGAAATGTGCTGAGATTTTTATTCAAATATGGTGGGTGGGAATAGTAACAGGTAAAGCCATCAGGTTGCAGGTTTTCTCTCTTTCTCTCTCAGGTTGAAAATCACACCAGAAACAAGTTTTCTCTCTTTCTCTCTCTATATTATGAAGTATATTTTGTGAGTATTTAGATACTTTGAGAGTTGCTATTCAGTACAAGTTTCCTTCGGCTTTGTATACCGATCAGAAGTACTGCTCTTTTGAGGTAAGGGATAGTAAGGGATAGTAAGAAATTTTAAGGGTTGTTATGTTTTTCAGTTTCTTAATTTTTCTGACCTTCAAAAATTCTGGAAAAATTTAAAATGATATTTTGATGAGTTTTATTGATTGTGTCCAAAAATGGTGATTTTTAGATGTATAGATTAAGAGTTATGAATTTTACGGGAAAAGACTATTTTAAAAGTAACCGCTTATAACTCCTTGTGGTTAACACCAAAATTGATGAAATTTTTATTAGAAGTATATCTATATAATATGAGTGTACTCTGTGAATTTCAGAATTTTTGGATAAAAGTACAAATTATGATAAATGTCTAAATATTCGGCTGTTTTGGCCATATAAAAAATAGTAAATGACTTTTAAAAATTCTGAGAAAAATATATGTTCACTATGGGACTATATTATGCTAAATTCTAGAAAAAAAATATTTTTGGAACTGATTTGGTATTTTTTATGAAAATGGTCTAGTTATGAGTAAATGAATTAAATATGTTTTGTGAAAAAAGAAAATTAGAAAATAGGATTTTATGGCTTGAGAATCCTATATGAGGTAATGCAGATTTTTGATTAGGGTTTTTGGTTATTGGTGATGAAATCTTATGAGTTTGGCATTTTAGGATGATTAAATGCATTATTTAGTAAAGTATAAAAAATTAAAATAAATTGTTTATAAGCTTAAGAAATATTATTCTTTCAATATCATTATACCGAAATATTGGTATGTATTTTATTGTGGAATTTCTACCTTTTTTTGTCGAATTTACTATTCATGAGTTACTATTCAGGAGTTACTATTCACGAGTTACTATTCATGAGTTACTATTCACGAGTTACTATTCTCTTTTTCTGACCAAATTATAGTTGGTTTATGAATATTACTCTTGAGATTAAATCTATATGTTGATTATATTGATTTTATTATCATATATAACATTTTTATAACCCTAATGATGATATTTCTCTTTGACTTGAGTGTAAAGATGGGTAAATTTCTGGTATGATCATGACTATGGGTTCTCTTTGGTCAGTAGTGTAAAGTTGAATTGTTGATTGGTATGATCATGACCATTGAATTTATAAGTGAATATCTTTAGCTTAAGTGTAAAGGTGAATTGATCAACATGGTTATAATTATTGTTTATATAAATTCTGAAATGATTATATATTTCTTTGAGATATTAATATATTTGGCATATAGTACAAATATGAACTGTTGATGAATATATTTGGCCGTAGTGCAAATATGAACTGTTGAGGAATATCTTTGGCCTGTAGTGCAAAGATGAATTGTTGATGAATATCTTTGGCCCGTAGTACAAAGATGACATGTTATTGAATATCTTTGGCCAGTAGTGCAAAGATGAACAGATGTTGAGATGAACATGACCAACTGGTGATACAAATGAATATCTTTGGCCGTAGTGCAAAGATGAAGTTATTAGTATGATTATGAACAGGAAATGTAATTTGGTGTAACCATGATCTTTGATGTTTCAGGTAAAGATAGGTGATGAAAATTATCTTCGTCCTGGATGAGAAGAGGAATTTAGAACTACAGTTATGATTATGAGTTATTCATATGATTGTGGACCAGAATTGTTGATTGGTGTTACAGGGATAAAACATTGTTGGTGGATTTTTAACATGGAGAAGATAATAGACCTTATAGTCTATTTGACTCTTCTAATGGATTGCTCGTTCCGCTGCAACTATGGTTGAAATTTTTATCATCTACTATATGTTCTAAATCTCTGATTTATTACTGATGAAGACTATTGATAATTTATTTATCTTTAGTCATGATATTCTTTACTGGGCTAGTTGTGCTCACCCTTTTGTTTCACAATTCCTTTCAGGTAATAAGAGTGTAGCTGGATCGAGCGGGGGTAACAAGGGAATAGAACGGTGGTCAATATTTAGTAGTTATATTTGGTGAAGAAAATAGGGTGAGGCGAACCCAACGTTGGAAGGGTGTTTTGTCACTATCATACAAGATGTCTAATGACATACAACCTCGTGTCATCATAAGACAGGGTTGTGCTCATCCACTTGCTGAGTATATCTACGAGCACTGCCTATATAATCTTGGTGTTTATTTGAAGTATAATTCTCAATTAGAGATAGTGGAGATAATGATAAGTCAAGAGAAGACTCACCATTGGGAAGAATATGATAGTAATCTTCTCATTTTTCTTTGGGGTCTATTGGGTCAACCAAGGATAATTCTGTGGTCATATGATATCTATCATAACCTAGAAGCATGGCCTCCCATGTACGAAGGTTTCCTTGAGCGCTTCCCAAAGATGCTAATTTCTAAAATAGTTTTTGACTATACCTTTATGTAAGGTGCCACTGTGAGGTGCTGTCCACGGTTGGGACATGTGTAACATTTGGTATATATTTGTATCCAAACTCATAGCATATGTGTTGTTGTATTTTATACGACAATTGTTGTAATAAAGTTGTAGTTATTTTCTGTACCATATATTTGGCGACTCAGAATGGGTTGGATGGAATGGACCTATTTTGGGATCGTTACAATTACATACACCAAAAAAAAGAATTAAAAGGGATTTTTTTAATAATGCAATCCCCCACAGCTTATAGCGGTCCTTTTATTTGTGAGACCCCAGATTTTATGAATAAAAATTTAATTTTCTTGAAATAATTTTTTTAATATATTATGGTGTGGATTTGATATAATGTTATAGTTGTGGGTAATATTTATAAATTTTGCAAAGTACGCAAGTTGTTATATAATATTCGATTGGTCGGGGAATATTCTTTTTGTCGGGGAATATCCGTACGACGGTACAATCATTGGTGGAGCCCACAATGAAATTATTATCGAATTGAGAAAACGACAAAAATACTTTATGAAAATAACGGCGAAAGTGTTACCGTTAAAACTGTTGAACTACTCGGTAGTAAAAGTACAATAATACGCGTGGTTGCATAGTAGCACACGGTATTGATTATTGATGCTTACGTAAGAAGTCACTTAGTTATACTCAATTATTGCTATAGTAATTGCTGCATCATATCTCTCATATTATTGATTCAATTATGGTCACAGTATCATCTGCATAATATTTTATATTATTAAATCAATAATTGAGACGACAAAGTTATTCATATTATTATTTGCAATATTGACAATGTCTAGAAGTTCTGTCAAGGAGAGGTTTGGTCACTTAATTAGGCGCCAATAAGGAGAAATCCTTATCGGAAAGCCCCCTTTTTCCTGAGAACGACCTGGTTGTTAAATATTGTGAGTTATAATATTAATGATGAATAAGTTGTGTTGATTAAAGATGAAATTGATTGTTCTATTGTGTTGGGATTATTAGTGTTAGTGGAAATTGACATTTATTTCGATGATAATTGATGTCTGGAGGTTATATTGTTCACTCGGGTATTCGGAGCACTTTTTGTGTCGGAGTACTATTCACGAGTTACTATTCACAAGTTACTATTCACGAGTTACTATTCACGAGTTACTATTCACAGAGTACTATTGATTCACATTCTTGTACTATTAGGGGAGTTGGTTCAAGATTGATAATTCTTGCATGACTAAGTTAAAAATGGAGGTATAGATGGAGGTGTTATACTGTAATTGTTTTTATCACATGATTAGAACTATTGAGTCACGTGATTTACTATTGATTCACATTCTTATACTATTAGGGGTGGTGGTGCAAGATTGATAATACTTGCATGACTAAGTTAAAAATAGAGGTATAGATGGAGGTACTATACTGTAATTAATTTTTTCACATGATTATACTATTTATTCACTTGATTTTACTATTGATTCACATGATTTACTATTAGCGGAGGTGGTGCAAGTTTGATAATACTTGCAGGACTAAATTAAAATTAAAGAAAAAGAGGAAGGTATTATACTGTAATATTTTGAGCCCCAAAACGTGCAATTATCGAAACTATATTTTTCTATAAATAGAAGCTCATTCTTCCTTCTTTTCTCACCAATTCACTAAAGCTATAGAGCAATTATTATACAGAGAAATTATAAAGAGAAAGAAGAAAAGTATTCTGCTATTTCACAACTTTTATATCCAGTTTTTTCTAAGGTAAGGGATATTATTTGTTGTACTCGTAGGGGATATTATTTCTTTCTTTCATCTTCATGAAGAGAACTTCTGTTATTCCATTCTTTGTTATTATGTTGGAATAACCTGTTTATGCGAAGTACCGCATACTTGGTGAAATTCTTCTATTATTCCATTCTTTAATATTCTGTTGGAATATCCTGTCTGTGCGTTTTACGCCGGACCTGGTTCCGTCTTTATTATTCTGTTGGAATATCTTGTCTGTGCGTTCTACGCCGGACCTGGTTCCGTCTTTATTATTCTGTTGGAATATCATGTCTGTGCGTTCTACGCTGGATCTGGTTCTGTCTTTATTATTCTGTTGGAATATCCTGTCTGTGCGTTCTACGCCGGACCTGGTTCCGTCTTTATTATTCTATTGGAATATCCTGTCTGTGCGTTATACGCCGGACCTGATTCCGTTATTTATTATTCTGTTGGAATAACTTGTCTATGTGGTCTATCGCATGCCTGGTGATTTCTTTTGTTATTTCATTCTTTATTATACTCAGTTGGTTAAAGTTTTGACTTCTATACTCCATAAAATTAGTGGAATATCCTTGATATTTGCGCTTCATCCAATATCTTTTTATGAAAATATTCTTCTGAGCATTCTTGAATTTTACTCCACAAAGCAGTATCATGTTGACAATTTGGACGTTATTGATTCCTGGATAAATTAATTCTTGAACTTGTTTTATTAAATTCTTATATCATTTTCATCATCCTCGTGTTTATATTATGTTGAAAGTCATCGGTGGCCTGTAGTGTATAAATGGACTTGGTATGATTATGACCAGGGATTATTCGGTATAATCATAACCGTAATGTTATAAATGATGTAAAAAAAGTCCTCATTGGCCCGTAGTGCATTGATAGACAGTTTTTGGTATGATTATGGCTATGGATTCTCTTTGGCCGTAGTGCAAAGATGAATTATTTTATGGCATGATCAAGACCATTGATGAAAACATGATTATCTTTAGCCGTAGTGCATGGATAATTCGTGGTCGTGATGCTAAAGAATATCCTTGGCCGTAGTGCAGGGGTGATTCGATGATGTGGATTATTTAGTAAGCTGAGTCTCAGCGATAAAAGTGATGAAAAACCTTTTTAAATCATAAAAGATAGTAGATTTTATTCTCTACTTGACTCTTTTAATGGATTACGTGTTCCGCTGCAATTAAACTTGATGTTTGTTATATTTTATCAGTTTAACACTGTTGAAGGCTAATGATAATTTATTCTGCATTATCTTAGTCATAATATTTCTTACTGGGCTAGTTGAGCTCACCATTTCTTTCACTGTTCTCTTCAAAAAATGAGAACGTAGCTGGGACTAGTCGGGAAACAGAGTGATGGTCCTAGATGGTGCATTAGTAGTCCTCACTATTCTGTGAAATAGTGTGATAATAAATGTAATGAGGACTCCTTTTGAGTTTTTATACTCTCTAGTAGACAATGTTTGTATTCAAACTCACAGCTCATGCTTTGTCGTCTTTTACACGACAGCTGTATTATTAAGTTGTATTTGGATTTAAGTACCATGTATCTGGCGACCCAATATGGGTGATGCATACCTAATTTTGAGGGCGTCACAGTTGGTATCAAAGCTTAGGGATATGATCCCTGGCTAAGATGTGAGACAAGAACTAGGAGGGGAGAGACGGGGAATTTCTTTGCTAGTATGACCTACCTAAGTTTATTTGGTATTTAATTGGTCGGTCAGAGTATAGGGATAATATGTGATATTTCAATTAACCCTTGTTTTGTGACAGTGTTTGAGAATGACATCTGAAAATGTTTAGATAAGCAATGAAGCACATGAGACCGTTGAGTCAGCTCAACCAAAAGGTAACGACCAACAACACGATAATAATCATATCGGTGGCAACGACCATCGGAACAATGATAACCATCGTGGGGTAAATTATCATGCCAAGAATGGTAACCACTTCGGTGGTAATCATGGTCAAAACAATAAGAATGGACATTTCAAGAAGAGAAGGTTCAACAATGACGTGAAGACGTCGACACCAGCACCCGTTTCAAAGGAAGAAGAACGACCACCGGTCGTATGTTTCAAATGCGGGCAGGAGGGACACATCCGTCCAAACTGTATGCCGCAATCCAAAGTGTGTTTTAATTGCGGAAGAGAAGGTCACCTAGCTCGATTTTATCGTATGGTGAAGTCAATTCCATTTGGGATAGTGATGCCAAAGGATGTCCCAGACAATCCAAAGCCGGTAGTTTAAGAGAGCATTTTTTTTCGTGACGAGGAACCTGAATAAAATTATCACGGGTATGTTAGTCATAAACTCTTGCGAAGTCTATACCGTGTTAGATACCGGTTCTACTCACTCTTTTATTTCACCTAGTTGTGTTCAATGTTTGAATTTAACTCCGGAGAAGTTAGATTTTGATTTATCTGTTGAAACTCAGTTGGGAGAAACCTTCATTACCTCCGCTATTTATAAATCTTGTTCAAATCAACACTTTCACGTTACCTGTCAATCGTATCTCTTTGAAAATATTTGCCTTTGATGTGATTTTAAGAATCGATTGGTTAACTACTCATCATGCTTTTCGTAAGGTTGTTAACTTTCATATTCTTAACCAACCTGTTATGCGAATTCAAGCAACCAAATCACTAAAGTCAATCATGGTCATATCAAGCCATAAGTAAAGAGCCCCGGTCCTTTCGTTGTTGACTTCCTTGTGTGGAATGCACCGAAGCCAGACTTTCTGTAGGCGACGCTGTGAATGACGATGGCAAGTTGATAGGTATCAATGTGACGTGTTACCCAAGTCTTGGATGAGAGTCACAGTTTTGAATGATATTTCTATTGTTAATAAATTTCCTGACGTATTCTTGAAGACTTCTTAGCCTACCCCTAGAGCGTGAAATCGAATTTTGTATTGACCCCAGTACAAAACCCATTTCTAAAACCCTCAAATATTTCTTTACTTAAAATGAACGTAACATGCGCCAAAGACGTTGGCTCGAGCTGTTGAAGATTACGATCGTACCATTCAATACCATCGTGGGAAAGCAAATGTGGTAGCTGCCGCATTGAGTAGAAGATCGTATGCATTTACGAGTGCGATGTTGTTAACACGAAGACCCATTTCGTACGACTTACAAATGATGAAGATAGAGTTAAAGAATCTAGGAACCCACGTGAAGATAATGAATATACGATTAGAATCGACTTTAATCGATAAAGTTAAAATCGCTCAAGCTACATACTCAGAGCTGATGAATGAAGAAGGTTCAAGAGGGCGTTATTCTAGAAGCAAGAATCGATGAAGAGAGGAAATCTCAACCCTTGATTTAATTGGCCCATTTGAAATCCTCGATCGAGTAGAAACTGTGGCCTATAGACTCGTTTTACCGCCAAGTATGTCGCGTGTTCATAACGTTTTTAACGTATCGACGTTACTTAAATATGGGGATGACCCGAATCACATTATTAATTTAGAACCGAACGAGATATCGGATGATTTAACGTATGAGGAGATACGTGTTAAAATCTTGAATAAGAAGGATTTTATTCGACACTCAAAGGTTATACCTCAAGGGTTAGAATTTAAAGTGAAGTCAAGGTATCCTCACCTGTTCGGCATACCAGGTACGTACGTAAATTTCGAGGGCAAAATTTCATAAGGAGGGGAGATTGTGAGACCCCAGATTTTATGAATAAAAATTTAATTTTCTCGAAATAATTTTTTTTAAATATTATGGTGTGGATTTGATATAATGTTATAGTTGTGGGTAATATTTATAAATTTTGTAAAGTACGCAAGTTGTTATATAATATTCGATTGGTCGGGGAATATTTTTTTTGTCGGGGAATATCCGTACGACGGTACAATCATTGGTGGACCCCACAACGAAATTATTATCGAATTGAGAAAACGACAAAAATACTTTATGAAAATAACGGCGAAAGTGTTACCGTTAAAACTGTTGAACTACTCGGTAGTAAAAGTACAATAATACGCGTGGTTGCATAGTAGCACACGGTATTGATTATTGATGCTTACGTAAGAAGTCACTTAGTTATACTCAATTATTGCTACAGTAATTGCTGCATCATATCTCTCATATTATTGATTCAATTATGGTCACAGTATCATCTGCATAATATTTTATATTATTAAATCAATAATTGAGACGACAAAGTTATTCATATTATTATTTACAATATTGACAATGTCTAGAAGTTCTGTCAAGGAGAGGTTTGGTCACTTAATTGGGCGCCAATAAGGAGAAATCCTTATCAGAAAGCCACCTCTTTCCTGGGAACGACCTGGTTGTTAAATATTATGAGTTATAATATTAATGATGAATAAGTTGTGTTGATTAAAGATGAAATTGATTGTTCCATTGTGTTGGGATTATTAGTGTTAGTGAAAATTGACATTTATTTCGATGATAATTGATGTCTGGAGGTTATATTGTTCACTCGGGTATTCGGAGTACTTTTTGTGTCGGAGTACTATTCACGAGTTATTATTCACGAGTTAATATTCACAAGTTACTATTCACGAGTTACTATTCACGGGGTACTATTGATTCACATTCTTGTACTATTAGGGGAGTTGGTGCAAGATTGATAATACTTGCATGACTAAGTTAAAAATGGAGGTATAGATGGAGGTACTATACTGTAATTGTTTTTATCACATGATTAGAACTATTGAGTCACATGATTTACTATTGATTCACATTCTTATACTATTAGGGGTGGTGGTGCAAGATTGATAATACTTACATGACTAAGTTAAAAATAGAGGTATAGATAGAGGTACTATATTGTAATTAATTTTTTCACATGATTATACTATTTATTCACATGATTTTACTATTGATTCACATGATATACTATTAGGGGAGGTGGTGCAAGTTTGATAATACTTGCAGGACTAAATTAAAATTAAAGAAAAAGAGAAAGGTATTATACTGTAATATTTCGAGCCCCAAAACGTGCAATTATCGAAACTATATTTTTCTATAAATAGAAGTTCATTCTTCCTTCTTTTCTCACCAATTCACTAAAGCTATAGAGCAATTATTATACAGAGAAATTATAGAGAGAAAGAAGAAAAGTATTCTGCTACTTCACTACTTTTATATCCAGTTTCTTCTAAGGTAAGGAATATTATTTGTTGTACTCGTAGGGGATATTATTTCTTTCTTTCATCTTCATGAAGAGAACTTCTGTTATTCCATTCTTTGTTATTATGTTGGAATAACCTGTTTATGCGAAGTACCGCATACTTGGTGAAATTCTTCTATTATTTCATTCTTTAATATTCTGTTGGAATATCATGTTTGTGCGTTTTACGCCGGACCTAGTTCCGTCTTTATTATTCTGTTGGAATATCCTGTCTGTGCATTCTATGCTGGACATGGTTCCGTCTTTATTATTCTGTTAGAATATTCTGTCTGTGCGTTATACGCCGGACCTGATTCTGTTATTTATTATTCTGTTGGAATAACCTGTCTGTGCGGTCTATCGCATGCCTGGTGATTTTTTTGGTTATTCAATTCTTTATTATACTCAGTTGGTTAAAGTTTTGAATTCTATACTCCATGAAATTAGTGGAATATCCTTGATATTTGCGATTCATCCAGTATCTTTTCATGAAAATATTCTTCTGAGCATACTTGAATTTTACTCCACAAAGCAGTATCATGTTGACAATTTGGACGTTATTGATTCCTGGATAAATTAATTCTTGAACTTGTTTTATTAAATTCTTATATCATTTTCATCATCCTCGTGTTTATATTATGTTGAAAGTCATCGGTGGCCTGTAGTGTATAAATGGACTTGGTATGATTATGACCAGGGATTATTCGGTATAATCATAACCGTAATGTTATAAATGATGTAAAAAAAGTCCTCATTGGCCCGTAGTGCATTGATAGACAGTTTTTGGTATGATTATGGCTATGGATTCTCTTTGGCCGTAGTGCAAAGATGAATTATTTTATGGCATGATCAAGACCATTGATGAAAACATGATTATCTTTAGCCGTAGTGCATGGATAATTCGTGGTCGTGATGCTAAAGAATATCCTTGGCCGTAGTGCAGGGGTGATTCGATGATGTGGATTATTTAGTAAGCTGAGTCTCAGCGATAAAAGTGATGAAAAACCTTTTTAAATCATAAAAGATAGTAGATTTTATTCTCTACTTGACTCTTTTAATGGATTACGTGTTCCGCTGCAATTAAACTTGATGTTTGTTATATTTTATCAGTTTAACACTGTTGAAGGCTAATGATAATTTATTCTGCATTATCTTAGTCATAATATTTCTTACTGGGCTAGTTGAGCTCACCATTTCTTTCACTGTTCTCTTCAAAAAATGAGAACGTAGCTGGGACTAGTCGGGAAACAGAGTGATGGTCCTAGATGGTGCATTAGTAGTCCTCACTATTCTGTGAAATAGTGTGATAATAAATGTAATGAGGACTCCTTTTGAGTTTTTATACTCTCTAGTAGACAATGTTTGTATTCAAACTCACAGCTCATGCTTTGTCGTCTTTTACACGACAGCTGTATTATTAAGTTGTATTTGGATTTAAGTACCATGTATCTGGCGACCCAATATGGGTGATGCATACCTAATTTTGAGGGCGTCACAGTTGGTATCAAAGCTTAGGGATATGATCCCTGGCTAAGATGTGAGACAAGAACTAGGAGGGGAGAGACGGGGAATTTCTTTGCTAGTATGACCTACCTAAGTTTATTTGGTATTTAATTGGTCGGTCAGAGTATAGGGATAATATGTGATATTTCAATTAACCCTTGTTTTGTGACAGTGTTTGAGAATGACATCTGAAAATGTTTAGATAAGCAATGAAGCACATGAGACCGTTGAGTCAGCTCAACCAAAAGGTAACGACCAACAACACGATAATAATCATATCGGTGGCAACGACCATCGGAACAATGATAACCATCGTGGGGTAAATTATCATGCCAAGAATGGTAACCACTTCGGTGGTAATCATGGTCAAAACAATAAGAATGGACATTTCAAGAAGAGAAGGTTCAACAATGACGTGAAGACGTCGACACCAGCACCCGTTTCAAAGGAAGAAGAACGACCACCGGTCGTATGTTTCAAATGCGGGCAGGAGGGACACATCCGTCCAAACTGTATGCCGCAATCCAAAGTGTGTTTTAATTGCGGAAGAGAAGGTCACCTAGCTCGATTTTATCGTATGGTGAAGTCAATTCCATTTGGGATAGTGATGCCAAAGGATGTCCCAGACAATCCAAAGCCGGTAGTTTAAGAGAGCATTTTTTTTCGTGACGAGGAACCTGAATAAAATTATCACGGGTATGTTAGTCATAAACTCTTGCGAAGTCTATACCGTGTTAGATACCGGTTCTACTCACTCTTTTATTTCACCTAGTTGTGTTCAATGTTTGAATTTAACTCCGGAGAAGTTAGATTTTGATTTATCTGTTGAAACTCAGTTGGGAGAAACCTTCATTACCTCCGCTATTTATAAATCTTGTTCAAATCAACACTTTCACGTTACCTGTCAATCGTATCTCTTTGAAAATATTTGCCTTTGATGTGATTTTAAGAATCGATTGGTTAACTACTCATCATGCTTTTCGTAAGGTTGTTAACTTTCATATTCTTAACCAACCTGTTATGCGAATTCAAGCAACCAAATCACTAAAGTCAATCATGGTCATATCAAGCCATAAGTAAAGAGCCCCGGTCCTTTCGTTGTTGACTTCCTTGTGTGGAATGCACCGAAGCCAGACTTTCTGTAGGCGACGCTGTGAATGACGATGGCAAGTTGATAGGTATCAATGTGACGTGTTACCCAAGTCTTGGATGAGAGTCACAGTTTTGAATGATATTTCTATTGTTAATAAATTTCCTGACGTATTCTTGAAGACTTCTTAGCCTACCCCTAGAGCGTGAAATCGAATTTTGTATTGACCCCAGTACAAAACCCATTTCTAAAACCCTCAAATATTTCTTTACTTAAAATGAACGTAACATGCGCCAAAGACGTTGGCTCGAGCTGTTGAAGATTACGATCGTACCATTCAATACCATCGTGGGAAAGCAAATGTGGTAGCTGCCGCATTGAGTAGAAGATCGTATGCATTTACGAGTGCGATGTTGTTAACACGAAGACCCATTTCGTACGACTTACAAATGATGAAGATAGAGTTAAAGAATCTAGGAACCCACGTGAAGATAATGAATATACGATTAGAATCGACTTTAATCGATAAAGTTAAAATCGCTCAAGCTACATACTCAGAGCTGATGAATGAAGAAGGTTCAAGAGGGCGTTATTCTAGAAGCAAGAATCGATGAAGAGAGGAAATCTCAACCTTGATTTAATTGGCCCATTTGAAATCCTCGATCGAGTAGAAACTGTGGCCTATAGACTCGTTTTACCGCCAAGTATGTCGCGTGTTCATAACGTTTTTAACGTATCGACGTTACTTAAATATGGGGATGACCCGAATCACATTATTAATTTAGAACCGAACGAGATATCGGATGATTTAACGTATGAGGAGATACGTGTTAAAATCTTGAATAAGAAGGATTTTATTCGACACTCAAAGGTTATACCTCAAGGGTTAGAATTTAAAGTGAAGTCAAGGTATCCTCACCTGTTCGGCATACCAGGTACGTACGTAAATTTCGAGGGCAAAATTTCATAAGGAGGGGAGATTGTGAGACCCCAGATTTTATGAATAAAAATTTAATTTTCTCGAAATAATTTTTTTTAAATATTATGGTGTGGATTTGATATAATGTTATAGTTGTGGGTAATATTTATAAATTTTGTAAAGTACGCAAGTTGTTATATAATATTCGATTGGTCGGGGAATATTTTTTTTGTCGGGGAATATCCGTACGACGGTACAATCATTGGTGGACCCCACAACGAAATTATTATCGAATTGAGAAAACGACAAAAATACTTTATGAAAATAACGGCGAAAGTGTTACCGTTAAAACTGTTGAACTACTCGGTAGTAAAAGTACAATAATACGCGTGGTTGCATAGTAGCACACGGTATTGATTATTGATGCTTACGTAAGAAGTCACTTAGTTATACTCAATTATTGCTACAGTAATTGCTGCATCATATCTCTCATATTATTGATTCAATTATGGTCACAGTATCATCTGCATAATATTTTATATTATTAAATCAATAATTGAGACGACAAAGTTATTCATATTATTATTTGCAATATTGACAATGTCTAGAAGTTCTGTCAAGGAGAGGTTTAGTCACTTAATTGGGCGCCAATAAGGAGAAATCCTTATCGGAAAGCCCCCTCTTTCCTGGGAACGACCTGGTTGTTAAATATTGTGAGTTATAATATTAATGATGAATAAGTTGTGTTGATTAAAGATGAAATTGATTGTTCCATTGTGTTGGGATTATTAGTGTTAGTGAAAATTGACATTTATTTCGATGATAATTGATGTCTGGAGGTTATATTGTTCACTCGGGTATTCGGAGTACTTTTTGTGTCGGAGTACTATTCACGAGTTATTATTCACGAGTTAATATTCACAAGTTACTATTCACGAGTTACTATTCACGGGGTACTATTGATTCACATTCTTGTACTATTAGGGGAGTTGGTGCAAGATTGATAATACTTGCATGACTAAGTTAAAAATGGAGGTATAGATGGAGGTACTATACTGTAATTGTTTTTATCACATGATTAGAACTATTGAGTCACATGATTTACTATTGATTCACATTCTTATACTATTAGGGGTGGTGGTGCAAGATTGATAATACTTACATGACTAAGTTAAAAATAGAGGTATAGATAGAGGTACTATATTGTAATTAATTTTTTCACATGATTATACTATTTATTCACATGATTTTACTATTGATTCACATGATATACTATTAGGGGAGGTGGTGCAAGTTTGATAATACTTGCAGGACTAAATTAAAATTAAAGAAAAAGAGAAAGGTATTATACTGTAATATTTCGAGCCCCAAAACGTGCAATTATCGAAACTATATTTTTCTATAAATAGAAGTTCATTCTTCCTTCTTTTCTCACCAATTCACTAAAGCTATAGAGCAATTATTATACAGAGAAATTATAGAGAGAAAGAAGAAAAGTATTCTGCTACTTCACTACTTTTATATCCAGTTTCTTCTAAGGTAAGGAATATTATTTGTTGTACTCGTAGGGGATATTATTTCTTTCTTTCATCTTCATGAAGAGAACTTCTGTTATTCCATTCTTTGTTATTATGTTGGAATAACCTGTTTATGCGAAGTACCGCATACTTGGTGAAATTCTTCTATTATTCCATTCTTTAATATTCTGTTGGAATATCATGTTTGTGCGTTTTACGCCGGACCTAGTTCCGTCTTTATTATTCTGTTGGAATATCCTGTCTGTGCATTCTATGCTGGACATGGTTCCGTCTTTATTATTCTGTTAGAATATTCTGTCTGTGCGTTATACGCCGGACCTGATTCTGTTATTTATTATTCTGTTGGAATAACCTGTCTGTGCGGTCTATCGCATGCCTGGTGATTTTTTTGGTTATTCAATTCTTTATTATACTCAGTTGGTTAAAGTTTTGAATTCTATACTCCATGAAATTAGTGGAATATCCTTGATATTTGCGATTCATCCAGTATCTTTTCATGAAAATATTCTTCTGAGCATACTTGAATTTTACTCCACAAAGCAGTATCATGTTGACAATTTGGACGTTATTGATTCCTGGATAAATTAATTCTTGAACTTGTTTTATTGAATTCTTATATCATTGTCATCATCCTCATGTTTATATTATGTTAAAAGTCATCTGTGGCCTGTAGTGCATAGATGGACTTGGTATGATTATGACCAGGGATTATTCAGTATAATCATAACCGTAATGTTACAAATGATGTGAAAAAAGTCCTCATTGGCCCGTAGTGCATTGATGGACAGTTTTCGGTATGATTATTGTGACACCCCCAAAATAACCTATCTTGAGTCACCAGATACATGGTACAGAATTCAAATACAACTTAATAATACAACTGTCGTGTACAATACGACAAAACATAAACTGTGAGTTTGAATATAAATATTCTCTTCTAGAGAGTATCCATACTCAAAAGGAGTCCTCATTACAATTATTATCACACTATTTCACAGAATAGTGAGGACTACTAATGCTATTCTCTGGACCATCACTCCATTCCCCGACTCGTCCCAGCTATATTCTCATTTCCTGAAGAGAACAGTGAAAGAAAGGGTGAGCTTAACTAGCCCAGTAAGAAATATTATGACTAAGATAATGCAGAATAAATTATCGTTAGCCTTCAACAATGTTAAACTGATAAAATATATTAGACATCAAGTTTAACTGCAGCGGAACAAGCAATCCATTAAAAGAGTCAAGTAGAAAATAAAATCTACTATCTTTTATGATTAAAAAGGTTTTTCATCACTGTTATCCCTGAGACTCAGCTAAAAAAAATATTCCTCATCATCGAATCACCCCTGCACTACGGCCAAGGATATTCTTTAGTATCACGATCACAATTATCCATGCACTACGGGCCAAGAATATTTGTGTATTCATTAATGGTCATGATAATGCCAACAACTGTCCATCAATGCACTACGGGCCAATGAGGACTTTTACCACGTCATTTGTAACATTACGGTCATGGTTATACTGAATAATCCCTGGTCATAATCATACCAAGTCCATCTATGCACTATAGGTCACAGATGACTTTAAAAAAATATAAACATGAGGATGATGACAATGATATAAGAATTCAATAAAACAAGTTCAAGAATTAATTTATTCAGGAACTAATAACGTCCAAGTTGTCAACATGATACTGCTTTGTGCAGTAAAATTCAAGAATGCTCAGAAGAATATTTCCATGAAAAGATACTGGATGAAGCGCAAATATCAAGGATATTCTACTAATTTCATGGAGTATAGAAGTCAAAACTTTAACCAACTGAGTATAATAAAGAATGGAATAACAAAAGAAATCACCATACATACGGTATTTTGCATAGACAGGTTATTCCAACAGAATAATAATAATGGAACCAGGTCAGGCAAAATTTGCACCGACATGATGTTCCAACAGAATAATAAAGACGGAACTAGGTCCGGTATAAAACACACAGACATGATGTTCCAACAGAATAATAATAAAGACGGAACCAGGTCCGGTGTAAAACACACAGACAGGATGTTCCAACAGAATAATAATAAAGACGGAACCAGGTCCGGTGTAAAACACACAGACAGGATGTTCCAACAGAATAATAGAAAAATGTCAGCAAGTATAGGGTAGACCGCGTATACATGTTATTCCAACAGAATAATAAGAAATAGAATAACAACAGTTCTCTTCATGAATAAGAAAGAATAACACCCCTTACCGTAAAAGAAACTGAATATAAGAGTAGTTCAATAGCAGAAAACTTTTCTTCTTTCTCCCTATAATTTTCTCTCTGTAGAGTTTCAGTGAATACGTAAGAATTAATGAAGGAATAAGCTTCTATTTATAGGAGAATGGAAGTGTACTGTTTATGAACGAATTATTTCTGCAGAATTATTTCTTCAACCAAATACAATAAAGTCAATCAACTAACCAATAAAATCACAACAAAATTAAAATATAATACATATATATAAACACATGTTTTCAACTTATATATATCAATATTATATATACACCACTTAATTTTTCTCCCCCATTACCAACATCAATCCCCCACCCACCCAAAAATCAATTTCACTACACTCTTACACATCACTATCACACAACCACTTTTTCACCATTTTCCACTCACACACACATCACACACCTATCACTTTTATATATCACTTTCTCTCACCATATACTCAATACATACATATACTTCCATACATATACTTTTCCATTTTCAAAATCATTTTTCAACACATATGGGCCCCACATGTGGGCCCCACCTTTAAATAATTTTCTACCGATTATTTTGAAAAATAGGTAAATAGGAATCCATAAAATAAGTAGACTTCATAAAAATCACCTCTTTATTACAATTCACAATATTAATCGACCAGGTCGTTCCCAGAAAAGAGGAGGCTTTCCAATAAGGATTTCTCCCTATTGGCGCGTAATTAGGTGACCAAACCTCTCCTTGACAGAACTTCTAGACATCGTTAATATTGTAAATAATAATATTAATAACTTTATCGTCTCAATTATTGATTTTAACAATATATAAAATATCGACAATAATTGAATCAAATAACGTGAGATACTATGCAACAATTAATATAACAACAATTGAACAAAACTGAATGACTTCTCACGTAAGCATCAATAATCAATACCGTGTGCTACTATGCAACCACGCTTATTACTGTACTTTTACTACCAAGTAGTTCAACAGTATCAACGGTAAAACTTCTGCCGTTATTTTCATAAAAATATTTTTGTCGTTTTCTCAATCAGACAATAATTCCGTTGTGGGGTCCACCAATGATTGCGCCGTTGTACGAATATTTCTCGACAAAAAGAATATTCCCTGACCAATCGAATATTATACAACAACTTGCATACTTTGCAAAATTTATAAATACTACCCAAAACTATAACATTATATCACATCCACACCATAATATAAAAAAATTATTTCAAGAAAATTAAATATGTATTCATAAAATCTGGGGTCTCACAATCTCCCCTGTTTATAAAATTTCGCCCTCGAAATTTACGTACGTACCTGGTATGCCGAACATGTGAGGATACCTTGACTTCATTTCAGATTCTAACTCTTGAGGTAAAACCTTTGAGTGTTGAATACGATTCTTCTTATCTAAGATTTAACATGTATCTCCTCAAACGTTAAATCATCTGCTATCTCGTCCGGTTCTAAATTAATAATGTGGTTAGGGTCGTAACATCGATACGTTAAAAATATTATGAGCACGCTACATGCTTAGCGGTAAAACGAGTCTATAAACCACAACTCCTACTTAATAGAGGATTTCAAATAGGCCAATTAAATCGATGGTTGAGATTTTCTCTCTTCTTCGATTCTTGCTTCTAGAATAACGCCCTCTTGAACCTTCTTCTTCACGTTCATCAACTCTGAGTATGTATCTTGAACGGCTTTAACTTTATCGATTAAAGTCGATTCTAATCGTATATTCGTATCTTCACGTGAGTTCCTAGAGTCTTTAACTCTATCTTCATCATTTGTAAGTTATACAAAATGGGTCTTTGTGTTAACAACATCGCACTCGCATACGATCTTCTACTCAACGCGTCAGCTAATACGTTCGCACTTTCACGATGATATTGAGTGGTACGATCGTAATCTTCAACAGCTCGAGCCAACGTCTTTGGCGCATTATACATTCGTTTTGGTTGAAGAAATATTTGAGGTTTAAGAAATGGGTTTTGTACTGGGGTCAAATTTAAACGTTGAGCGCAAGTAGGAGAAATAAAAGAATATGTAGAACCGGTATTGAATAAGGTATAAACTTCGTAAGAGTTTATAATTAACTTACCCGTGATAACTTCGTTCGGGTTCCTCGACAAACGCTCTTACTTAAACTACCGACTTTGACTTGTCTGGAACATCCTTTGGCATCACTATTCTCGCTGGACTTGACTTCACTACAGGACAAAATCGAGCTAGGTGACCTTCTCTTCCGTAATTGAAACACACTTTGGGTTACTGCGTACAGTTTGGACGGATGTGTCCCTCTTGTCCGCATTTAAAATATACGATCGGTGGTCATTCTTCTTCTTTTGAAACGGGTGCTGGTGTTGCTGTCTTTCCATCATTATTGAACCTCCTCTTCTTGAAATTTCCACTTCTATTATCTTGGCCATGATTACCACCGAAGTGGTTACCATTCTTGGCATGATAATTTCCTCCACGATTGTTGTCACCGCTTCGATGACTGCTACCATTGGTATTATCATTTTGTCGGCTGCTTTCTCTTGGTTGGGTTGACTCGTTATCGCGCTCCACTAACTGAGCCCTATTTACAACATCTGAATACAAACACAGTTTATGAGAAATAAGATATTGACGTATCTTCGGCTTCAAACCTCTTAAAAACATCCGCGTCATTCTCTCTTTATTATCAACCAAGTGGGACGCAAATCGGGACAACTCGGCAAACTTGGCTTCGTACTGCGACACGGTCATGTTGTTTTGCTCCAACTTGATAAATTCCACCTCCTTCATGTGACGAATACTTTCGGGAAAGTACATGTCGTTGAACAGCTCTTAGAACTTCTCCCAAGACATCTTGAGTGCGTCAGGCTGGATACGTTTTACAGATTTCCACCAGTGATCTGCCTCTTCACGCAACATAAAGGTGGCAAAGGGAACTTTTTGCTCCTCGAAGCATCCCAAGATATCAAATATCTTGGTGATCTGCTTTAACCACGTCTCCACCTTAAGTGGTTCTGGCTTTCCCAAAAACTTCGGTGGTCCCAGCTCCTTGAATTGCTTAGCGGTGACCAACCGTGGGTTGCCATTGTTTACTCCTGTATTATGAATAGGAGCCGCCTTCGCTTGATGTTGCATGAATTCTAAAAAACTCCTAAACGTACCATCGTTCGCCAATTGATCAGTGTTGTTGTTTACATGAGGATTATTGTCTTCCTGTTGCACATTGTCCTGATTATTGATTTGTGGAGACTCAACGGTCTCCTGTGCTCCATTGCTTATCTCAATATTTTCAGATGTCATTTTCAAATACTGCAACAAAATAAGGGTTAATTAACATATCACATATTATCCCTATACTCTGACCGACCAATTAAATACCAAATAAACTTAGGTAGGTCATACTAGGGAAAGAATTCTCCCGTCTCTCCCATCCTAGTTCTTATCTCACATCTCAGTCAGGGATCATATCCCTAAGCTTTGATACCAACTGTGACGCCCCCAAAATAAGGTATACATCACCTATCTTGAGTCACCAGATACATGGTACAGAATTCAAATACAACTTAATAATACAACTGTCGTGTACAATACGACAAAACATAAACTGTGACTTTTTTTACAAATATTGTCTTCTAGAGAGTATCCATACTCAAAAGGAGTCCTCATTACAATTATTATCACACTATTTCACAGAATAGTGAGGACTACTAATGCTATCCTCTGGACCATCACTCCGTTCTCCGACTCGTCCCAGCTATATTCTCATTTCCTAAAGAGAACAGTGAAAAAAAGGGTGAGCTTAACTAGCCCAGTAAGAAATATTATGACTAAGATAATGCAGAATAAATTATCGTTAGCCTTCAATAATGTTAAACTGATAAAATATAATAGACATCAAGTTTAACTACAGCGGAACAAGCAATATCTTTTATGATTTAAAAGGTTTTTCATCACTGTTATCGCTGAGACTCAGCTAAAAAAAATATTCATCATCATCGAATCACCCCTGCACTACGGCCAAGGATATTCTTTAGTATCACGACCACAATTATCCATGCACTACGGGCCAAGAATATTTGTGTATTCATTAATGGTCATGATAATGCCAACAACTGTCCATCAATGCACTACGGGCCAATGAGGACTTTTACCACGTCATTTGTAACATTACGGTCATGATTATACCGAATAATCCCTGGTCATAATCATACCAAGTCCATCTATGCACTACAGGCCACAGATGACTTTAAAAAAATATAAACATGAGGATGATGACAATGCTATAAGAATTCAATAAAACAAGTTCAAGAATTAATTTATTCAGGAACTAATAACGTCTAAGTTGTCAACATGATACTGCTTTGTGCAGTAAAATTTAAGAATGCTCGGAAGAATATTTCTATAAAAAGATACTGGATGAAGCGCAAATATCAAGGATATTCTACTAATTTCATGGAGTATAGAAGTCAAACCTTTAACCAACTGAGTATAATAAAGAATGGAATAACAAAAGAAATCACCATGCATGCGGTACTTTGCATAGACAGGTTATTCCAACAGAATAATAATAACCGAACCAGGTCAGGCAAAATTTGCACCGACAGAATGTTCCAACAGAATAATAAAAACAGAACCAGGTCCGATGTAAAACACACAGACAGGATGTTCCAACAGAATAATAATAAAGACGGAACCAGGTCCGGTGTAAAACACACAGACAGGATGTCACAGACAGGATGTTCCAACATAATAATAATAAAGATGGAACCAGGTCCGGTGTAAAATACACAGACAGGATGTTCCAACAGAATACTAGAACAATGTCACCAAGTATAGGGTAGACCGCGTATACAGGTTATTCCAACAGAATAATAAGAAATAGAATAACAACAGTTCTCTTTATAAATAAGAAAGAATAACACCCCTTACCGTAAAAGAAACTGAATATAAGAGTAGTTAAGTAGCAAAAAACTTTTCTTCTTTCTCCCTATAATTTTCTCTCTATAGAGTTTCAGTGAATTTGTAAGAATTAATGAAGGAATGAGCTTCTATTTATAGGAGAATGGAAGTGTACTGTTTATGAACGAATTATTTCTGCATAATTATTTCTTCAACTAAATACAATAAAGTCAATCAACTAACCAATAAAATCACAACAAAAATATAATACATATATATAAACACATGTTTTCAACTTATATATATCAATATTATATATACACCACTTAATTTTTCTCCCCCATAACTAACATCAATCCCCCACCCATCCAAAAATCAATTTCACTACACTCTTACACATCACTATCACACAACCACTTTTTCAATATTTTCCACTCACACACACATCAGACACATATCACTTTCACATATCACTTTCTCCCACCATATACTTAATGCATACATATACTTCTATACGTATACTCTTCCATTTCCAAAATCATTTTTCCAACACATATGGGCCCCACATGTGGCCTCCACATGTGGGCCCCACCTTTAAATATTTTTTTACCGATTATTTTGAAAAATGGGTAAATAGGAATCCATAAAATAAGCAGACTTCATAAAAATCATCTTAATAATTTTAACAACATTTATCATCTTTATTACAATTCATAATATTAATCGACCAGGTCGTTTCCAGGAAAGAAGGGGCTTTCCAATAAGGATTTCTCCCTATTGGCGCGCAATTAGGTGACCAAACCTCTCCTTGACAGAACTTCTAGACATCGTTAATATTCCAGATAATAATATTAATAACTTTGTCGTCTTAATTATTGATTTTAACAATATATAAAATATCGACAATAATTGAATCAAATAACGTGAGATACTATGTAACAATTACTATAACAATAATTAAACAAAACTGAATGACTTCTCACGTAAGCATCAATAATCAATACCGTGTACTACTATGCAACCACGCTTATTACTATACTTTTACTACCAAGTAGTTCAACAGTATCAACGGTAAAACTTCTGCCGTTATTTTTATAAAAATATTTTTGTCGTTTTCTCAATCAGACAATAATTCCGTTGTGGGGTCCACCAATGATTGCGCCGTTGTACGAATATTCCTCGATAAAAAGAATATTCACCGACCAATCGAATATTATACAACAACTTGCATACTTTGCAAAATTTATATATACTACCCAAAATTATAACATTATATCACATCCACACCATAATATAAAAAAAATTATTTCAAGAAAATTAAATATTTATTCATAAATTCTGGGGTCTCACAATTATGGCTATGGATTCTCTTTGGTCGTAGTACAAAGATGAATTATTTTATGGCATGATAAGGACCGTTGATGAAAACATGATTATCTTTAGCCGTAGTGCATGGATAATTCGTGATCGTGATACTAAAGAATATCCTTGGCCGTAGTGGCAGGGTTAATTCGATGATGTGGATTATTTATTAAGCTGAGTTCCAGCGATAAATGTAATGAAAAACCTTTTTAAATCATAGAAGATAGTAGATTTTATTCTCTACTTGACTCTTTTAATGGATTGTTTGTTCCGCTGCAGTTAAACTTGATGGTTGTTATATTATATCAGTTTAACACTGTTGAAGGCTAACGATAATTTATTCTGTATTATCTTAGTCATAATATTTCTTACTGGGCTGGTTGAGCTCACACTTTTACTTTTATTGTTCTCTTCAGGAAATTAGAACGTAGCAGAGACTAGTCGGGGAATGGAGTGACGGACCAGATGATAGCATTAGTAGTCCTCACTATTTAGTGAAATAGTGGGAAAATAAATGAAATAATATTAAATTTGAGTTTGTATATTGTCTAGACGACAATATTTGTATTAAAACTCACAGCTTATGTTTTGTCGTACTTTACACGACAGTTGTATAAATAAGTTGTATTTGTATTCTGTACCATGTATCTGGCGACCCAAGATGGGTGATGTATACCTGTTTTGGGGGCGTCACACATGCTGAGTGCAGCTGGCTAGGTACACTTCACAGACTCCCACCAGTAGTCTGCCTCACCGCGGAACATAAAAGTGGCGAATGGAACCTTCTGTTCCTCCGTGCATCCCAAGACATCGAATATCTTGGTAATTTGCTTGACCCATATTTTCGCCATGATCGGATCCGGCTTTCCCTTAAATTTTGGTGGTCTCAATTCTTTGAACTGCTTGGCTGTGACAAGCCGCGCATTGCTAGCATTTCCACCCGTATTTTGTGCACGAGTCTCCCTCGTCTGGTTTTGCATGAACTGCAAAAAGCTCCTAAACATTCCATCGTTCATCGTTTGCTCGGTAGTGTTGTTTACCGGAGGAATATTGCCTTCCTATTGTACGTTCTCCTGGTTTGTGACTAAAGGTTGTTCCACAGTCTCATATACTCCATTGTTAACGTTCTCAGCAGCTATTCTTAAATACTGTCATAAAATAAGGGTTAATTAAATAAATTAATATATCACATAATATTCCTATATTATGACCGACAAACAAATAAGCTTAGATAGGACATACTAGCGAAGAATTTACTCATCTCTCCCCTCTTAGCTCTATTCCTCGATCTCCGCCAGAGACCATATCCCTAAGCTCTGATACCAACTGTGGCACCCCCAAAACAGGTATACATCACCCATCTTGAGTCGCCAGATACATGGTACAGAAGCAAATACAACTTCAGTAATATAATTGTCGGGCAAAATACGACAACACATATACTGTGAGTTTGAATACAAATATTGTATACTAGAGAGTATATAAACTCAAAAGGAGTCCTCATTACAATTATTGATACACTATTTTATAAAAATAGTTAGGACTGTTAAACAACTATCTTGAATCATCACTCCATACCCCGGCTAGTTCCTGCTAAATTCTCTCCTTCTGAGAAGAACAATGGAACAAAAAGAAAAAGGGTGATCTCAACTAGCCCAGTAAAGAATATTATGACAAAGATAATATACAACAAATTATCATTAGTTTTCAACAGGGAAAATCTGATAAAATATAATAGACAACAAGTTTTAGATCAACAACTGCAGCGGAAACAACAATCCATTAGAAGAGTCAAGTAGAGAAAGAATTATACTATCTTCTAAGATTCAAAAGTCCATCATCAATATTTTATCCCTGTAACATCAATCAATATACATCTTGAATCAAATATTCATCTTTGCACTACAGGCTAAAGATATTTATTTGTATTACCAGTTGGTCATGTTCATCTCAACACCTGTTCATCTTTGCACTACGGGCCAAAGATATTTATCAGTTAATAATTCATCTTTGCACTACAGGCCAAAGATATTTAGTAATATCATTATTTAGGACTGATGATGATGAAAAATATTTTTAAAAAAATGAATCCAGTGAGACAGAAGGACAAATAGTAGGGATTCATATAACAGTTTATCCAAGATCAATAATACTCCATAATAACTAATTTTGTAGCATAATTCAAAAATAAAGATCAAAACATGGATACAATCAAAGATAGTAACCATAATAGACATCTTGGATAAAAAGAAGAAAATTTTATTTTTCAGTGAATAGTACCGTATTCGTGAATAGTGTCGTACATGTGAATTGTGCCGTATACGTGAATAGTAACCCCGACACAAAAAGTTTTAAATTTGATAAAAAGTTCACCAATATTTTGGCATAATGATATTGAAGAAAATAATATCATTTAAGAAAAAAATAACATCCCTTACCTCAAAATAACGGTACTTCTGATCGGAATATCAGATAGAAAGTCGAAGGAAACTTGTACCGAACAACAACTCTTAAAGTATATAAATACTCACAAAAATACGCTCGATAATCTAGAGAGAAAGAAAACTTATTTCTGGTGTGATTTTCAATTCTAACCTAAGCGTCTATTTATAGAAAAATGCTAGAACGCCACAGGAGACTAAATTAATAAAATATTAATTTTTAAAACAACAATTCTACGCATGCTATCAATGACCAAGACCAGTCACCACCTTTGAACAATTTCCAGCAGCCCACATGTTGTTAACCAAAGTGGGTCCCACCCATAAATTTAATAAAAATTATTTTATTATCCGAAACTTCAATAATTCATAAAAAATAGCCCGTTTATCATAAAAATACGAATTTTATGTCCATTCTGCCTGAAATCGAATTCTCTACAACTTTGTAGCTTTGAGTTTTTCTAAATTCCAAATAAAAAATATTCGAAATCCACAAACGGATGATTTTTAATACCTCCACACCGATAAAATACTGATAAAACACCTCAGCATTAATTCCTTTATTTTTATCCACATAAAAATAAATATATCCATCATTTATATCCACATCAAATAAATATTTTCTTATCATATAAATTAATAATTAATTATTCACAAATAATATTACAGAATCACAATAATGACAACTAGGCCGTTCCTAGGAAAGAGGGGGTTTTTCAATAAGAATTTCTCCTTACTGGCGCGCAATTAGGTGACCAAACCTCTCATTGACAGAACTTTCTAGACATTGCCAATAATGCTATCTAATAATATTATTCAAATAATATGAATTATTGATCTGATAATAGAAAATACGGTGCAGTGATAATTATTGAAACAACAATAATATAAAATATCAACGCAGCAATTATTGAATCAATAAAATAAAATATTGAACAATAATTACTGTAATAATTATTGAGTAGTGCATTCTTACGTAAGAATCAATAATTCAAAAATACTGTGCATCCACGCGTATTACTGTATTTTAACCACTGGGTATTCCAACAGTGTTAACGATAACAACTACACCGTTATTTATAAAAATTCACACTTGTCATTTTTTTCATCCGACAATTATTTTATTATGGGGCCCACAAATGACTGCGCCGAACGAATATTCTCTGACAACAAGAATATTCCACGACCAAACAAATATTTCCCGACAATAATGATTATTTTATAACCACTTGCTTATTTTATAAAATTTACACATTTCACCCATAACCAGAGAATTATATCAAATTAATACCTTATTATTCACAATAATAATTAGAGAAAATTCGATTTTATTTATAATAAGTTGGGGTCTTACAAATGATCCATATCATCTATTTGCTATGAATTAAAAAATGGCATATAGCATTTATACCGTCCGTCTAATTAATGAATGGCTATGATATGTTAAACGGACGGTACAGATGCTATATGCCACTTTTTATCTCATAGCATATAGATCATTCCCCTATATATATATATATATATATATATATATATATATATATATATATATATATATATATAGGGCTATATGTATATACACAGCTGTGTATTATACAGTAGGACTATGACAACAGGTTTTTTGGGCTATAGCGACGGTTCACCCGTCACCATAGACCAGAATAACTATGGCGACGGGTGAAATTGTCGCTATAGCCCAAAAAATCGTCGTCATAGCCGACTGTGTAATACACAGCTGTGTACGTACATTTTTTTCAATATATAAATTAATCGTTGATATTTTTATTTATATATTTTTAACCGTTGATATTTAGAACGGACATTATAAATGTTATTTACTCATTTTTGATCCATAACAAATACATCCTATGGATAATTACCCATATATATATCCCTTTATTTAACATTTCTTGCTCACCACCTTTAACGACGGACCGGACGACAGTTCGATCCGTCGTGTATATTAGAGAATCGTTGTCTTAGTTTTTAACGACGCATCGAACCGTCGTCATAACATATAAATATTTTATCTGTTCTATAACGACGGAACAAATCGTCGTCTTATTCGTCGCTAAAAGTGATGAATAAAATATGTAAAATAAAAGAGTATGCACCAAAAACGTACCGATATATACACACTAAAATTAAATTTAAATTATCTCATAATAAAATCCATATTCCTACACCAAGGATTTATGTGCCAAAACTGTCAAATCTATTATATATACTAAATCACAGTACATGGCACCATATATTGACAAATTGTGAGACCCCAGATTTTATGAATAAAGATTTAATTTTCTCGAAATATTTTTTTTAATATTATGGTGTGGATTTGATATAATATTATAGTTGTGGGTATTATTTACAAGTTTTGCAGAGTACGCAAGTTGTTATATAATATTCGATTGGTCGGGAAATATTCTTTTTGTCGAGAAATATTTGTACGACGGTATAATCATTGGTGGACCCCACAACAAAATTATTTTCGGATTGAGAAAATGACAAAAATACTTTATGAAAATAACGGCGGAAGTTTTACCGTTAACTGTTGAAACACCCGGTGTTAAAAGTACAGTAATACGCGTGGTTGCATAGTAGCACACGGTATTGATTATTGATGCTTACGTGAGAAGTCACTCAATTATACTCAATTATTGCTACAGTAATTGCTGCATCATATCTCTCATATTATTAATTCAATTATTGTCACAGTTTCATCTGCATAATATTTATTATTATTAAATCAATAATTGAGATGACAAAGTTATTCATATTATTATTTACAATATTGATAATGTCTAGAAGTTCTGTCAAGGAGATGTTTGGTCACCTAATTGCGCGCCAATAAGGAGAAATCCTTATCAGAAAGCCCCCTCTTTCTTGGGAACGACCTGGTTGTTAAATATTGTGAGTTATAATATTAATGATGAATGTTATTAAAATTGAAGTTGTGTTCGGAGTTGAATTTGGAGACGCAAACGTGATATTTGAGTCCAGAACGATGAAATTAATAAAAATAGTCTATAAACACAAAATTTTTCAGAATTCACTATTCGGTCAAAAAGTCAACAGTTGACTTTTTCGGGAAAAGTGAAACTTCGAAATTTTAAAATTTATATTTTTGATAAAAATGGTTTCATTGTGTTGGAATTATTTGTGTTAGTGAAAATCGACATTTATTTCGATGATAATTGATGTCTGGGGGTTATATTGATAAATCGGGTAATTTATCGAATAAATGAGCACTTAATTACTACTAATTCATATGCTCATATAACTATTTGTTCACATGTGGGTAATATTGAATCACATTCATGTACTATTAGGGGAGTTGGTGCAAGATTGATAATACTTACATGACTAAGTTAAAAATGGAGGTATAGTTGAAGGTACTATACTGTAATTAATTTTTTCACATGATTATACTATTTATTCATATGATTTACTATTGATTCACATTATTTACTATTAGGGGAGTTGGTGTAAGTTTGATAATACTTGCAGGACTAAATTAAAAATGAAAGAAAAGTTGGAGGTATTGTACTGTAATTTTTCGAGCCCCAAAATGTGCAATGGTCAAAACTATATTTTTCTATAAATAGAAGCTCATTCTTCCTTCATTTCTCACTAATTCACAAAAGCTTTAGAGTGATTATTATAGAGAGAAATTTTTAAGAGAAAGAAGAAAAGTATTCTGCTACTTCACTACTTCAGTATCTAGTTTTTCTAAAGTAGGGAGTATTATTTCTTTCTTATCCATGAAGAGAACTTATGTTATTCCATTCTTTATTATTCTGTTGGAATAACCTGTATACGCGGGCTACCCTATACTTGGTGAAATTCTTCTATTATTTTATTCTTTATTATTCTGTTGGAATATCCTGTCTGTGCATTCTACGCCGGACCTGGTTTTGTCTTTATTATTCTGTTAGAATATCCTGTCTGTGCGTTTTACGCCGGACCTAGTTCCGTCTTTATTATTCTGTTAAAATATCCTGTCTATGCGTTCTACGCCGGACCTGGTTTCGTCTTTATTATTCTGTTAGAATATCTTGTCTGTGCGTTATACGCCGGACCTGATTCCGTTATTTATTATTCTGTTAGAATAACATATCTGTGCGGTTTATCGCATGACTGGTGATTTTTTTTTGTTATTTCATTCTTTATTATACTCAGTTGGTTAAAGTTTTGACTTCTATACTCCATAAAATTAGTGGAATATCATTGATATTTGCGGTTCATCCAGTATCTTTTCATGGAAATATTCTTCTGAGCATTCTTGAATTTTACTCCATAAAGCAGTATCATGTTGACAATTTAGACGTTATTGGTTCCTGGATAAATTAATTCTTGAACTTGTTTTATTGAATTCTTATATCATTGTCATCATCCTCATGTTTATATTATGTTGAAAGTCATTTGTGGCCTGTAGTGCATATATGGACTTGGTATGATTATGACCAGGAATTATTCGGTATAATCATAACCGGAATGTTACAAATGATGTGGAAAAAATTCTCATTGGCCCATAGTGCATTGATGGACAGTTTTTGGTATGATTATGGCTATGGATTCTCTTTGGCCGTAGTGCAAAGATGAATTATTTTATGGCATGATCAGGATCGTTGATGAAAACATGATTATCTTTAGCCGTAGTGCTTGGATAATTTGTGATCGTGATACTAAAGAATATCCTTGGCCGTAGTGCAGGGGTGATTCGATGATGTGGATTATTTATTAAGCTGAGTCCCAGTGATAAAAGTGATGAAAAAAAACCTTTTAAATTATAAAAGATAGTAGATTTTATTCTCTACTTGACTCTTTTAATGGATTGCTTGTGCCGCTGCAGTTAAACTTGATGGTTGTTATATTGTATTAGTTTGACACTGTTGAAGGCTAACGATAATTTATTCTGCATTATCTTAGTCATAATATTTCTTACTAGGCTAGTTGAGCTCACTTTTTTACTTTTATTGTTCTCTTCAGGAAATGAGAACGTAGCAAGGACTAGTCGGGGAACAGAGTGATGGTCCTAGATGTTTGCATTAGTAGTCCTCACTATTCTGTGAAATAGTGTGATAATAATTGTAATGAGGACTCCTTTTGAGTTTGTATACTCTCTAGTAGACAATATTTGTATTCAAACTCTCAGTTTATGTATTGTCATATTGAACACGACAGTTGTATTATTAAGTTGTATTTGGATTTATGTACCATGTATCTGGTGACCCAAGATGGGTGATGTATACCTGTTTTGGGGGCGTCACAGTTGGTATCAAAGCTTAGGGATATGATCCCTGGCTAAGATGTGAGACTAGAACTAGGAGGGGAGAGATGGGGAATTCCTTCGCTAGTATGACCTACCTAAGTTTATTTGGTATTTATTTGGTTGGTCAGAGTATAGGGATAATATGTGATATATCAATTAACCCTTGTTTTGTGACAGTGTTTGCGAATGACATCTGAAAATATTGAGATAAGAAATGAAACATATGAGACCGTTGAGTCAGCTCAACCAAGAGGTAACGACCAACAACACGATAATAATCATACCAGTGGCAACGGCCATCGGAACAATGATAACCATCGTGGGGGAAATTATAATGCCAAGAATGGTAACCACTTCGGTGGTAATCATAGCCAAGATAATAGAAGTGAAAATTTCAAGAAGAGAATGTCATTTAGCTCGATTTTGTCGTATAGTGAAGTCAAGTCCAGCTAGAACGGTGGCACCAAAGGCGGATACGGACAAAATAAAGTCTGTGGTTTCAGGGAGAGCGTTTTTCGTGACATCTCAAAAAGCTAGTAACCCGAACGAAGTTAGCACGGGTTAGTTAATTATAAATTCTTGCGAAGTCTATACCTTTTTAGATACCGATTATACCCACTCTTTTATCTCTCTTGCTTGCGCTCAACGTTTAAATTTGACCCCAGAGAAGTTAGACTTTGATTTATTGGTTGAAACTTCGTTAGTAGAAACCTTCATTTCATGTGTTATCCAAGTCTTGGTTGAGAGTCACAGTTTTTTTTAAATGATATTTCTATCGTTAATAAATTTTATGACGTATTATTGAAGACTTCTTAGCCTACCCTAGAGCGTGAAATCGAATTTTGTATTGACCCCAGTACAAAACTCATTTCTAAAACCCTTAAATATTTCTTCAACCGAACGAACGTATTATGAGCCAAAGATGTTGGCTCGAGCTGTTGAAGATTACGACCATACCATTCAATATCATCGTGGTAGCTGACGCGTTGAGTAGAAGATCGTATGCATTTACGAGTGCGATATTGTTAACACAAAGACCCATTTTGTACGACTTACAAATGATGAATATGAAGTTAAAGACTCTAGGAACCCACGTGAAGATAACGAATATACGATTAGAATTGACTTTAATCGATAAAGTTAAATCCGCTCCAGCTACAAACCCGAAACTGATGAATGTGATGAAGAAGGTTCAAGAGGGCGTTATTCTAGAAGCAAGAATCGACGAAGAGAGGAAATCTAAACCCTCGATTTAATTGGCCCATTTAAAATCCTCGATCAAGTAGGAACTGTGGCTTATAGACTCGTTTTACTGCCAAGTATGTCGCGTGTTCATAACGTTTTTTTTCACGTATCGATGTTACGTAAATATGTGGATGACCCGAATCACATTATTAATTTAGAACCGAACGAGATAGCAGATGATTTAACATATGAGGAGATACGTGTTAAAATCTTGGATAAAAAGGATTATATTCGACACTCAAAGGTTATACCTCAAGGGTTAGAATTTGAAGTGAAGTTAAGATATCCTCACCTGTTCGGCATACCTACGTACGTAAATTTCGAGGGCGAAATTCCATAAGGAGGGGAGATTGTGAGACCTCAGATTTTATGAATAAAGATTTAATTTTCTCGAAATATTTTTTTTAATATTATGGTATGGATTTGATATAATGTTATAGTTGTGACTATTATTTACAAGTTTGGCAAAGTACGCAAGTTGTTATATAATATTCGATTGGTCAGGGAATATTCTTTTTGTCGAGAAATATTCGTACGACGGTATAATCATTGGTGGACCCCACAACAGAATTATTGTCGGATTAAAAAAATGACAAAAATACTTTATGAAAATAACGGCGGAAGTTTTACCGTTAACTATTGAAACACCGGTGTTAAAAGTATAATAATACGCGTGATTGCATAGTAGTACACGGTATTGATTATTGATGCTTACGTGAGAAGTCACTCAGTTATACTCAATTATTGCTACAGTAATTACTGCATCATATCTCTCATATTATTAATTCAATTATTATCACAGTATCATCTGTATAATATTTATTATTATTAAATCAATAATTGAGACGACAAAGTTATTCATATTATTATTTGTAATATTGACAATGTCTAGAAGTTCTATCAAGGAGAGGTTTGGTCACCTAATTGCGCGCCAATAAGGAAAAATCCTTATCGGAAAGCCCTCTCTTTCCTGGGAACGACCTGGTTGTTAAATATTGTGAGTTATAATATTAATGATGAATGTTATTAAAATTGAAGTTGTGTTCGGAGTTGAATTTGGAGACGCGGACGTGATATTTGAGTCCAGAACGATGAAATGAGTAAAAATAGTCTATAAACACAAAATTTTTCAGAATTCACTATTTGGTCAAAAAGCCAACAGTTGACTTTTTTGGGAAAAGTCAAACTTCGAAATTTCAAAATTTATATTTTTGATAAAAATGGTTTCATTGTGTTGGAATTATTTGTGTTAGTGAAAATCTATATTTATTTCGATGATAATTGATGTATGGGGGTTATATTGATAAATCGGGTAATTTATCGGATAAATGAGCACTTAATTACTACTAATTCACATGCTTATATAAATATTTGTTCACATGTGGGTACTATTGAATCACATTCATGTACTATTAGGGGAGTTGGTGCAAGATTGATAATACTTGCATGACTAAGTTAAAAATGGAGGTATAGTTGAAGGTACTATACTGTAATTAATTTTTTCACATGATTATACTATTTATTCACATGATTATACTATTTATTCACATGATTTACTATTGATTCACATTATTTACTATTAGGGGAGTTGGTGCAAGTTTGATAATACTTGCAAGACTAAATTAAAAATGAAAGAAAAGTTGGAGGTATTGTATTGTAATTTTTCGAGCCCCAAAATGTGCAATTATCAAAACTATATTTTCTTATAAATAGAAGCTCATTCTTCCTTCATTTCTCACTAATTCACAAAAGCTTTAGAGTGATTATTATAGAGAGAAATTTTAGAGAGAAAGAAGAAAAGTATTATGTTACTTCACTACTTCAATATCCAGTTTTTCTAAAGCAGGGAGTATTATTTCTTTCTTATCCATGAAGAGAACTTATGTTATTCTATTCTTTATTATTCTGTTGGAATAACCTGTATACGCGGGCTACCCTATACTTGGTGAAATTCTTCTATTATTCCATTCTTTATTATTCTATTGGAATATCCTGTCTGTGTGTTCTACGCCGGACCTGGTTCCGTCTTTATTATTCTGTTGGAATATCCTGTCTGTGCGTTCTACGCCAGACCTAGTTCCGTCTTTATTATTCTATTGGAATATCCTGTCTGTGCATTCTACGCCGGACCTGGTTCCGTCTTTGATATTCTGTTGGAATATCCTGTCTGTGCGTTATACGCCGGACCTGATTCCGTTATTTATTATTCTGTTGGAATAACATGTCTGTGCAGTCTATCGCATGCCTAGTGATTTCTTTTGTTATTTCATTCTTTATTATACTCAGTTGGTTAAAGTTTTGACTTCTATACTCTATAAAATTAGTGGAATATCCTTGATATTTACGCTTCATCCAGTATCTTTTCATGAAAATATTCTTCTGAGCATTCTTGAATTTTACTCCACAAAGCAGTATTGTGTTGACAATTTGGACGTTATTGGTTCCTGGATAAATTAATTCTTGAACTTATTTTATTGAATTCTTATATCATTGTCATCATCCTCATGTTTATATTATGTTGAAAGTCATCTGTGGCCTGTAGTGCATAGATGGACTTAGTATGATTATGACCAGGGATTATTCGGTATAATCATAACCGTAATGTTACAAATGATGTGAAAAAAGTCCTCATTGGCCCGTAGTGCATTGATGGACAGTTTTTGGTATGATTATGGCTATGGATTCTCTTTGGCCGTAGTGCAAAGATGAATTATTTTATGGCATGATCATGACCGTTGATGAAAATATAATTATCTTTAACCGTAATGCATAAATAATTCGTGGTCGTGATACTAAAGAATATCCTTGGCCGTAGTGCAGGGGTGATTCGATGATGTGAATTATTTATTAAGCTGAGTCCCAGCGATAAAAGTGATGAAAAAAAACCTTTTAAATCATAAAAGATAGTAGATTTTATTCTCCACTTGACTCTTTTAATGGATTGCTTGTGCCGCTGCAGTTAAACTTGATGGTTGTTATATTGTATCAGTTTGACAATGTTGAAGGCTAACGATAATTTATTCTGTATTATCTTAGTTATAATATTTCTTACTGGGCTAGTTGAGCTCACCCTTTTGCTTTCATTGTTCTCTTCAGGAAATGAGAACGTAGCAGGGACTAGTCGGAGAACATAGTGATGGTCCTAGATGTTTGCATTAGTAGTCCTCACTATTCTGTGAAATAGTGTGATAATAATTGTAATGAGGACTCCTTTTGAGTTTGTATACTCTCTAGTAGACAATATTTATATTCAAACTCTCAGTTTATGTATTATCGTATTGAACACGACAGTTGTATTATTAAGTTGTATTTGGATTTATGTACCATATATCTGGCGACCCAAGATGGGTGATGTATACCTGTTTTGGGGGCGTCACACAAATGTCCTTCTATAAATTCAACACTTGTCCATCTTAAATAATTTTAATTATGTCCCAATTATCTTAATTATATCATATCCTTTTTTAAATTATGGATAAATAATAACAAACCAATTATCTTAATTATATCCTATCCTTTTTTAAATTATGGATAAATAATAACAAACCAAGTAGAATTTAATCTCTTCAACAACTAATGAGGACAATTTTATATGGATAAAACTTTCTAACTGAATTAGATTTTGAAATAATGTTAATGATCACCTGACCTAATCCTCCATGCATATACATACGTATATTAATCAGACTAATTATTTATTCTCATAAGTGAATAACAACCATGGCTTCTTCTTATTCTTTCACGGTCAATTTTCCTCTTCTTTTCCGTTTTGTCTCTCTGTCTTTCTTCTACTTATGTCATTCACGTTTCGAACGATGGAAGAGCCATTATATAAACACATTATTACTTACAGGTTACTCCTATATGCAGGAGTGTGAAACATAACCCAGAAGCGGGTGGAATTATTTCATTAGTTTGCCTATTTTCTAAATTTTTAGATATTATGTGCTAACATTTGAGATTATTGCATTTGTATTTAGTTGCTGATATGCGGAATAATGTTTGCAATTGATTTGATTGATCTAATATTTGTGTTTTCAATCGTGTTTAATTGAAATTTTGGGTAGATTTTCGATTGGAAAGTTTGTGTTTAGATTAGAGCTATTCACGTTTCTTATATCAACAGTAAGGAACTGAGTTTATTTCTTAATTTGATTATTTAGTATCTTCATTTTAAGTCTGTATTTTGGTTTTGTTAATATTATAAATAAACACAAACATGTAAGTATGCATGTAAATGATGAGGACATGAGGTATTTTATTGGTATGGCTTGTAGAGTTTTTGTAAAACCCCAACTTTTTGAATAAAGATGAATTTTCTATAAATATTATTTTGGAGTGAAATTGATATAATGTTATAGTTGTGGGTAATATTTATAAATTTTTCAAAGTACGCAAATTATTATATAATATTCGATTGGTCGGGAAATATTCGTTTTAACAGGGAATATTCGTACAATGGCACAATTATTGGTGGACCCCACAACGGAATTATTGTCGAATTGAGAAAACGACAAAAATACTTTATAAAAATAACGGTGGAAGTTTTACCGTTAACTGTTGAAGCACCCGGTGTTAAAAGTACAGTAATACGCGTGGTTGCATAGTAGCACACGGTATTGATTATTGATGCTTACATGAAAAGTCACTCAGTTTTATTCAATTATTGCTATAGTAATTGTTGTGAATTTTGATGTTATTATTCGGACCCCTATCTACTCATTTTTTAAAATAATTGGTAGAAGATTATTCAGTATATTTATATGGGATCCACTTGTGATGTTGACTTGTTGGTGGAGGAAACATGCAGGGCCACTGGAAGAAAATTAATTGAGGGGGGGGGAGACTTAACGTACAAAAGAGGGAGTATATAGATTATGTATATATATAAATTGATTTAGCATGTGTGGATTACATTATATATATATATATATATATATATATATATATATATATGTTATCAAGTTGGCAAGAAAAGTCGGGAGGGGATAGAAAATTGAGGCAGTCACGGAGGGAGTTATATATTATTATTATTAAATATATTTTATAAATAGAATATATTATATTTTATTTAAAAGATTTTGCTTTAAATATGGACCGTCAGATTAAAGTAAATCAATCTGGATCGTTCATGAGTTAGTTACTATGCAGTCTATTTTTCTATAAATAGAAGCTCATTCCTTCATTATTTCTTACGAATTCACTGAAACTCTAGAGAGAGAAATTATAGAGAAGCTATAGAAAAGTATCATGCTCCTTCCCTACTCTTATATTCAGTTTATTTTATGGTAAGGGATATTATTTGTTGTACTCGTAAAGTGTATTCTTTCATTCTTATTCATAAAGAGAACTTCTGTTATTCCATTCTTTATTATTCGGTTGGAATAACCTATATACGCGGGCTACCCTATACTTAGTGAAATTCTTCCGTTATTACATTTATATTATTATGTCGGAATATCATGTCTGTGCATTTATGCCGGACCTGGTTCCATTATTTATTATTCTGTCGGAATATCCTGTCTGTGCGTTTACGCTAGATCCGGTTCCATTATTTATTATTCTGTCGGAATATCCTGTCGGTGCGTTTAAACATGACCTGGTTCCACTATTTATTTTTCTGTTGGAATAGCCTGTCTGTGCGGTCTATCGCATGCTTGGTGAATTCTTTTGTTATTCCATTCTTTATTATACTCAGTTGATTAAAGTTTTGGCTTTTATACTCCATGAAATTAGTGGAATATCCTTGATATTTGTGCTTCATCTAGTGTCCTTTCGTGAAAATATTCTTCTGAGCATGCTTGAATTTTACTCCACAAAGCAGTATCATGTTGACAATTTGGACGTTATTGGTTCCTGGATAAATTAATTCTTGAACTTGTTTTATTCAATTATTATGTCATTTTCATCATCCTCATATTTATATTATGTTGAAAGTCATTTGTGGCCTGTAGTGCATAGATGAACTTGGTATGATTATGATCAGGGATTAATCGGTATAATCATGACCGTAATATTACAAATGATGTGGTAAAAGTCCTCATTGGCCCGTAGTGCATTGAGGGACAGTTGTTGGCATGATCATGACCACTGATGAATACATGAATATCATCGGCCGTAGTGCAGGGATGATGTGAATTATTTATTAAACTGGGTCCCAGCGATAAAAGTCATGAAAAACCTTTTAAATCATAGAAGATAGTAGATTTTATTCTCTACTTGACTCTTCTAATGGATTGCTTGTTCCGTTGCAGTTAAACTTGATGTTTGTTATATTTTATCAGTTTAACACTGTTGAACAGTAATGATAATTTATTCTGCATTATCTTAGTCATAATATTTCTTACTGGGCTAGTTGAGCTCACCCTTTCTTTCACTATTCTCTTCAGAAAATGAGAATATAGCTGGGTCGAGTCGGGGAACGGAGTGATGGACCAGATGATAGTATTAGTAGTCCTCACTATTCTGTTAAATAGTGTGACAATAAATGTAATGAGGACTTATTCTGAGAGTGGATATTGTCTAGAAGACAGTATTTATATTAAAACTCACAGCTCTCTTGTGGTATATTAAAGATTGTATTTGTATTCTGTACCATGTATTTGGCGACTCAGAATAGGTGATGTATACCTTTTTTGGGGGCGTCATAGTTGGTATCAAAGCTTAGGGATATGATCCCTGGCTAAGATGTGAGATAAGAACTAGGAGGGGAGAGACGAAAAATTTCTTCGCTAGTATGACCTACCTAAGTTTTTTTGATATTTAATTGGTCAGCCAGAGTATAGAGATAATATGTGATATGTTATTTAACCCTTGTTTTGTGGCAGTATTTGAAAATGACATCCGAGAATGTTGAGAATAGCAATGGAGCATAGGCGATCGTTGGTTCACCACATATCAATAATCAGGATAATGTGCATAAGGAAGGCGACAATCCTCATGCAAACAACAACACTTACCAAATGATGAATGATGGAATGTTCAGAGGCTTTATGCAATTCATGCAACAATAGGTGAGAGCGGCTCCTGTCCAAAATACAGGTGGAAATACTAGCAATTCTCGGACGGTCACCGCCAAGAAGTTTAAAGAACTGGGACCACCGGAGTTTTTTGGAGAGCCAAAACCACTTAAGGCGGAGACGTGAATTAAACAGATCAACAAGATATTTGATGTCTTGGGATGCTCCGAGGAGCAAAAGGTTCCCTTTGCCACCTTCATGTTGCGGGCAGAGGCAGATTACTGGTGGGAATCTGTAAATCGTGCTCAACCTGCCGCACTGAAGATGTCTTGGGAGAAGTTCCAGAAACTATTCAATGACAAGTATTTTCCCGAAAGTATTCGTCACATGAAGGAAGTAGAGTTCATCAAGCTGGAGCAAAACAACATGACCGTGTCGCAGTACGAAGCCAAGTTTGCTGAGTTGTCCCGGTTTGCGTCCCACTTGGTGGTTAATGAAGAGAGAATGACGCGGATGTTTTTAAGAGGTTTGAAGCCGGAGATACGTCAACATCTTATTTCTCATAAACTGTGTTTGTATTCAGATGTTGTAAATAGGGCTCAGTTAGTGGAACGCGATAACGAGTCAACGCAACCAAAAGAGAGCAACCGGCAAAATGATAATACCAGTGAAAGCAGTCATCAAAGCGGTGACAACAAGCGTGGAGGGAATCAGTAGGAAAGAAATGGTAACCACTTCGGTGGTAATCATGGCCAAAATAATAAGAATGGACATTTCAAGAAGAGGAGATTCAACAATGATGGAAAGACGTCAGCACCAGCACCCGTGGTTAAGGAAGAAGAACGACCACCTATCATATGCTTCAAATGCAGAGGGGAAGGACACATCAGTCCTAACTGCGCGATGCCGTCCAAAGCATGTTATAATTGTGGAAAAGAAGGTCACCTAGCCCGATTTTATCGTTCACCGAAGACAAGTTTAGCTAGGATGGAGGCACCAAAGGACATCCCAAAAAAGTTAAAATCGGTAGTGCAAGGGAGAGCGTTTGTTGTGACCTCCTAGAAAGCAAGGAACCCGAACGAGGTCATCACGGGTAAGCTTATCATATACTCTAGCGAAGTCTATACTTTATTTGATTCCGGTTCTACCCATTCTTTTATTTCTCCTACTTGCGCTCAACGTTTAAATTTGACTCCGGAGAAATTGGACTTTGACTTATCTGTTGAAATTACATTGGGAGAAACCTTCATTACATCTACGGTTTATAAGTCTTGTTTGGTTCAAATCGATACCCTCACATTACCTGTCGATCTTATTTCATTGAAAATACTTGCATTTGATGTAATTCTGGGGATTGATTGGTTAACTACTCATCATGTAAAAATTGATTATTTTCGTAAGGTTGTTAGCTTTCATATTCCTAATCAACCTATTATGTTAATTCAAGCAACCAAACCATTAAAATCAATCACTGTTATCTCAAGCCATAAAGCTATTCGTTTATTGAAAAACGGATGTCAAGCTTTCCTAGCTCATGTCACGGATCTAAACAAAAATACTTCAATTTTGAATGATATTTCTATTGTTAATGAATTTCCTGACGTATTCCCTAAAGAACTTCCTGGCCTACCCCCAGAGCGTGAAATTGAATTTTGTATTGACCTTGAACCCGGCACAAAACCCATTTCCAAAGCCCCATATCGAATGACTCCTATTGAACTTCAGAAGTTAAAGACTCAACTGCAAGAATTGTTAGACATTGGCTTTATTCGTCCTAGTACTTCTCCTTGGGGTGCTCCTGTTCTATTCGTGAAGAAGAAAGATGGGAGTATGCGACTTTGTATTGATTATCGGGAGTTGAAACATGTCACCATCAAAAACAGGTACCCATTGCCACGTATTGATGACCTGTTTGACCAGTTGCAAGGAGCACAATTCTTTTCAAAAATCGATCTTCGTTTTGGATATCATCAACTGAAGGTTAGAACTGAGGATATTCCAAAGACTGCTTTCAGAACTCGGTACGGTCATTATGAATTCTAAGTCATGTCTTTTGGATTAACTAATGCTCCTGCTGCCTTCATGGATATGATGAACCGAGTATTCGAGGAATATTTGGATCACTTTGTGGTCGTCTTTATTGATGACATCCTTATTTATTCCAAAAGCCGTGAAGATCATGAGCAACACTTGAGGCTGACACTCCAAAAGCTTCGTGAATACAAGCTTTATGCCAAGTTAAAGAAATGCGAGTTCTGGCTTGAGGAAGTAGCATTCCTTGGGCACGTAGTATCAAGTCATGGAATATCTGTTGACCCAGCAAAGATTGAAGCAATTCAAAGCTGGGAGCAACCTAAATCAGTGACCGAAGTACGTAACTTTCTAGGTTTAGCTGGTTATTATCGGAGATTCGTAGAAGGATTTTCTCGAATCGCTACTCCATTAACTCAGCTGACTCGAAAAGATACAAAGTTCGGTTAGAGCGAAGAATATGAGAAGAGTTTTCAAGAACTCAAGAGGAGACTCATTTCAGCACCTGTTCTGACAAAGTCATCTACAGTGATGCTTCGGGAAAAGGATTGGGATGTGTTCTCATACAACATGAGAAAGTCATAGCCTATGCCTTAAGACAACTCAAAGAATATGAGAGGAATTATCCTACTCATGATCTAGAGTTGGCAGCTGTTGTCTTCACACTTAAAATTTAGAGGCATTACTTGTATGGGGAGAAAGTGGAGATCTTTACGGATCATAAAATCCTCAAATATTTCTTCACTCAAAAGGAACTCAACATACGACAATGATGTTGGCTTGAACTGTTGAAAGATTATGATCATACCATCCAATACCATCCTGGAAAAGCGAACGTGATAGCTGACGCATTGAGTAGAAGATCGTATGCGGGTACGAGGGCAATATTGACAACGCAAAGGCCCATTTTGTGTGACTTGGAAAGGATGGAGATAGTGTTAAAGACTCCAGGGACCCATGTAATGATGGTGAATATACGAGTAGAACCGACTTTAATTGATAAAGTTAAAGCTGCTCAAGCAACAGACCTGGAGCTGATGCGTATGAGGAAGAAAGTACAAGAAGGTGCTATGCCAGATGCAAGAATTGATGAAAAAGGAATACTTCGAGTCAACTCCAGACTTTGTGTTCCTAACGACCCTGATTTAAAGTATAAAATTATGATGGAGGCGCACAACACACTTTTTGCAATCCATCCTAGGAGTACCAAAATATATCGTGATCTTCGTCATACATTTTGGTGGAGCAATATGAAGAGAGAGATAGCGCTGTTTATCTCAAGGTGTCTAACTTGTCAACGAGTCAAGGCGGAGCATCAAGTACCAAAAGGTCCATTGCAACCACTTGAAATTCCAGAATAGAAGTGGGAGCACATTACCATGGATTTCGTTACTGGTCTTCCCAAGGTTTCTCAAGGCATTGATGTAATTTGGGTCATTGTTGATAGATTGACCAAGTCTGCTCATTTCTTACCAATACGAGAAACTTATACACTTGAACGTCTTGCTCGTATGTACATAAACGAGATTGTAAGACTGCATGGTATGCCAGTATCCATAATTTCTGATCGAGACACAAGATTCACTTCACGATTTTGGGTTAGTTTGCAAAAGGCTATGGGCACGGATTTACGATTTAGTTCGGCATATCATCCCCAGACGGACGGACAATCAGAGAGGACTATTTAAACTCTTGAAGATTTATTAAGACTCTGTGTCCTTGACTTCAAGAGAAGTTGGGATAAGTTCTTACCATTGGTGGAGTTTTCCTACAACAACAGTTATCAAGCAAGTATTGGCATGGCTCCATTCGAGGCGTTGTATGGAAGAAAGTGTCGTTCTCCAGTATGCTGGGATGAGGTGGGTGAAGCAACGTTGTTTGGACCAGAGTTGGTACGTATGACTACGAAAAAGATTCAAACAATCCGGCAACGTATAAAAATCTCACAAGATCGACAAAAGAGTTATGCTGATCTTCATCGAAAGGACGTGGTATTTGATATAGGAGATCATGTGTTGTTACAAGTTGCTCCATGGAAAGGAGTTACGAGATTTAGAAAAAGAGGAAAGCTCAATTCTTGATTCATTGGCCCATTTCTAATCCTCGATCGAGTAGGAACTGTGGCCTATAGACTCGCTTTACCGCCAAGTATGTCTCGTGTTCATAATATTTTTCACATATCCATATTACGTAAATGTGTGGAAGACTCGAACCACATTATTGAGTTAGAACCGGACGAAATAGCGGAAGATTTGACGTATGAAGAGGTTTCTGTTTAAATCCTGGATAAGAAGGAACATATTCTACGCTCCAAGGTTATACCTCAAGTCAAAGTTTTGTGAAAAAACCACGATGTTGAGGAAATGACCTGGGAGTCAGAATCTGAAATGAAGTCAAGGTATCCTTACCTCTTCGACATACCAGGTACGTACCCTAATTTTGAGGGCGAAATTTCATAAGAAGGGGAGATTGTAAAACCCCAACTTTTTGAATAAAGATGAATTTTCTATAAATATTATTTTGGAGTGAAATTGTTATAATGTTATAGTTGTGGGAAATATTTATAAATTTTACAAAGTACGCAAATTGTTATATAATATTCGATTGGTCGGAGAATATTCGTTTTAACAGGAAATATTCGTACAACGGCATAATCATTGGTGGACCCCACAACGGAATTATTGTCGGATTGAGAAAACCACAAAAATACTTTATGAAAATAACGGCGAAAGTTTTACCGTTAACTGTTGAAACACCCGGTGTTAAAAGTACAGTAATACGCGTGGTTGCATAGTAGCACACGGTATTGATTATTGATGCTTACGTGAGAAGTCACTCAGTTTTGTTCAATTATTGTTATAGTAATTGTTGTGAATTTTGATGTTATTATTCGGACCCCTATCTACTCATTTTTCAAAATAATTGGTAGAAGATTATTCAGTACTTGTTGGTGGAGGAAACATGCAGGGCCACTGGAAGAAAATGAATTGAGGGGGGGGGAGACTTAACGTACAAAAGAAGGAGTATATAGATTATGTATATATATAAATTGATTTAGCATGTGTGGATTACATTATTATATATATATATATATATATATATATATATATATATATATATATATATATATATATATGTTATCAAGTTGGCAAGAAAAGTGGGGAGGGGATAGAAAATTGAGGCAGTCACGGAGGGAGTTACGTGTTATTATTATTATTAAATATATTTCATAAATAGAATATATTATATTTTATTTAAAAGATTTTGCTTTAAATATGGACCGTTAGATTAAAGTAAATCAATCTGGACCGTTCATGAGTTAGTTACTATGCAGTCCATTTTTCTATAAATAGAATCTCATTCCTTCATTATTTCTTACGAATTCACTGAAACTCTAGAGAGAGAAATTATAGAGAAGCTATAGAAAAATATCATCCTCCTTCCCAACTCTTATATTCAGTTTATTTTATGGTAAGGGATATTATTTGTTGTGACACCCCCAAATTCGGTACTTCTATTTCCACAGGATTTGGTGTTCACGATACAAATATCATCTATCTATCTACCCATAAAAAATACAAACCATGCAATAGATAGAAATAAAATCTTCCCCTTAAGGGTTACAACATCTGAATAATAATAATACAATCCCAGGTTAAACTAACCTTAAACATCTGTGCGGAATCATAAACAAATAAGTCTTAAACAATAACATTAACTCAAGTCTTAAACAAATACATCATCAAATAAACAACAGGTCTTCGTCACTTGCTAACTTTGCCCTTGCCTTTACTAGTGGAAGGTTCATCAGTTCTTTCGTTCTTAACTGCAATGTTATTATTAAGCAAGAGTGAGCACAAATGCCCGCAAGTATAATAATGAAATAACAGTATAATAACATGCGAATAAATCAAAGACATCTGAACAAAGCTCAACTTTTGAATTAAGAATGAATAACAAGAATCAAAAGAATTCTGAGGGTCATAAGACCTTGAACTATGTCCTAAGTTATCAAGGGTTATACTTGAAACCTTTAACAGTCATAAGACTATGGACTTTTCTTCTCGTACTTAGGGGGATCAGGCCTTAGTACCATACTGTGCACAATATCTTAACGCTAACGCATAAGTAAATCCCTTTGCAGGGTTGTTCATCTCAGTTTGACATTCGAGTCCGCACCAAAGGAAATTTGGTTTGGATAATTCAATAAGGGTTCTGAAATTTAGAACGTTCATCAACTAAGGACTAGTTGAATCAATAAGGTTCACTAGTCTAATAAGGTTTAACAATAACGATATTCAATTTGAATAATAATCTCAAGAAGTATACAATAGAACGACTATTGTATAACTGAATCATGCTTTGAAAAGATAATCAATCTTTAATATAACATTTGAATTTGAATAATAGTAATGATAATTTACTCGAGGTAAATAATAATCTTGAACAGTAATGACAAGTAGGGTTAGGAAACTTGCCTCGTGCGTAGATTATACTTTAACTAAACTCGTTCTTTGAATTTAATCCTACATACCATTCACATACACAATACCAGTTAATTATAACTTAACTAATCAACATAAAGTTATTCTCTTTGTCTACTTTGATTATTGACTATACTTAGTCAAATTATCACTTTGTCACATAATTTGTACTTCATGAATTATCAAGCTACTTATGTATTCAACAATTCAATTCACATGTAATTATGTTATTTGCACGTTAAACAACTATTTTATCATCACATTATACTTCTAACATATTTACATGTTCATTACATTAATTCACTAACACATTATTAGGCTTAAACATTTTAAAAATCTCATTCTTGAACTTTCTGGAGAGTGGCGCTGTGGCGCCACTGTTATACATGATCTTCGTGCTGCGGCGCCATCGCGCTGCGGCGCGATGGCGCTGCTGCCGGACACTTGGCGCTGCGGCTCGAGACTTGGCGTTGCGGCGCGGTGGCGCTGCGGCGCGAGACTTCAGGCGCTGGACTGGCGCCGCGGCGCGACGAGCCAGAAACTGTTCTGCAATTCGTGAAAATTGCAGAACACAACCCAAAAATTCCAATTAAATTACTACTACACGAATTTAATCATATACACATGTTATAATTTATGCATAAACATAACCCAATATTTATAACTTGATGTTAACCATTTAAAACACATAATCACAGAATTAAATTATACAAATTGTACTGTTCTTGATATTCTTGAAGATTTTGTACAAAAATATATAATTTAACGCTACGGATTCGTTATAACACCGAATCCATTCGTTTAAGGCTTAGTCTCTTCGTATCAACATGCATAATCAAATAAGAGTGTAAATTTTACGAAAATATTTATGTTTGACACCTTAAAGTTACGTATAAGGCCATATGGCCAAAACCCAAACTCTGTAATTTTTTGAAATAGCAAGTCATCATATTACGAAACTTAGGATATGGAATCATGCAATATATATATATATAAAACATGTTATGTTACTCGTATTATTACATATATCCTTATAACAACACCAATTCCCAATTCACAGATATTAACAAAAGTTTTGAAGGCCATTTTTATAAAACTTGAATACGTGAAATAGAAAATTAGGAAGGAGAGATTACCCTGAGAATAAAGTATATATATGTAGACTTAGATTCTTTCTTCAATCACTGAGTTCTCACAAATTCTCTGAACTCTCTCTTGAATTCTCTTTGACTCTCAACTTAGCAAAATAATGAAGAAAAGAGAAGACATATTGTTAAAAAAAAAGGAAAATTGACGCGCGTTATGGAGGTCAGTTGCCTAACATGGGTAACTGGTTCAACTCCCATTAGGGCTCCGTTTGACTAGTTAGAATAGATTTCAAAAGCCATTTAATTTAATAAACTTTATCATATAGTTTGAAATTGTCACATTCCATATAAAATAATCCAATATATTATTTAATATCAATAAAATATAATAACTTCTCATAATTTCACATAGTCACATAATTAATTTTCTCATTAATAAATAATGTCAAATTATTAACTCTCTAATTAATAATTAAATTAATTAAAATACCAATATGCTTATTAAATATTTCTTTTAATACAATAAGCTCACATAATCACATACTTTGATAATAAAAATTCTTTACATTAATTTAATAAATGTAGCACATATAATTAAATTAATCTACCACAATTGCATCAAATAATTATTTAATCCAATAATTAAATCATCGAAAAAAAATATTTATTTAATTCAATAAATATTAAAATTAAATTATAAAATCTCATTCGTCACATTTGTTGTACTCGTAAAGTGTATTCTTTCTTTCTTATTCATGAAGAGAACTTCTGTTATTCCATTCTTTATTATTCTGTTGGAATAACATGTATACGCGGGCTACCCTATACTTGGTGAAATTCTTCTGTTATTATATTTTTATTATTCTGTCGGAATATCTTGTCTGTGCATTTATGCCGGACCTGGTTCCATTATTTATTATTCTGTCGGAATATCCTATCTGTGCGTTTACGCCGGACCTGGTTCCATTATTTATTATTCTGTCAGAATATCCTGTCGGTGCGTTTACGCATGACCTGGTTCCACTATTTATTTTTCTGTTGGAATAACTTGTCTGTGCGGTCTATCGCATGCTTGGTGAATTCTTTTGTTATTCATTCTTTATTATACTCAGTTGATTAAAGTTTTGGTTTTTATACTTCATGAGATTAGTGGAATATCATTGATATTTGCGCTTCATCTAGTGTTCTTTTGTGAAAATATTCTTCTGAGCATGCTTGAATTTTACTCCACAAAGCAGTATCATGTTGACAATTTAGACGTTATTGGTTCCTGGATAAATTAATTCTTGAACTTGTTTTATTGAATTATTATGTCATTGTTATCATCCTCATGTTTATATTATGTTGAAAGTCATCTGTGGCCTGTAGTGCATAGATGGACTTCATGACCAGGGATTAATCGGTATAATCATGACCGTAATGTTACAAATGATGTGGTTAAAGTCATCATTGGTCCGTAGTGCATTGAGAGACAGTTGTTGGCATAATCATAACCGCTGATGAATACATAAATATCATTGGCTGTAGTGCATGGATGATGTGAATTATTTATTAAACTGGGTCCCAGCGATAAAAGCCATAAAAAACTTTTTAAATCATAGAAGATAGTAGATTTTATTCTCTACTTGACTCTTATAATGGATTGCTTGTTCCGCTGCAGTTAAACTTGATGTTTGTTATATTTTATCAGTTTAACACTGTTGAAGGCTAATGATAATTTATTCTGCATTATCTTAGTCATAATATTTCTTACTGGGCTAGCTGAGCTCACCCTTTCTTTCACTGTTCTCTTCAGAAAATGAGAATATAGTTGGGACGAGTCGGGGAACGGAGTGATAGACCAGATGATAGTATTAGTAGTACTCACTATTCTGTTAAATAGTGTGACAATAAATGTAATGAGGACTTATTCTGAGAGTGGATATTGTCTAGAAGACAATATTTGTATTAAAACTCACAGCTCTCTTGTGGTATATTAAAGATTGTATTTATATTCTGTACCATGTATTTGATGACTTAGAATAGGTGATGTATACCGATTTTGGGGGCGTCACAGTTTTGGTTCTAATCCACACTCTCGAGACCCGTGTACAATTTACTTTTTAATTATTGCCTTTATTTAGTACAAATTTACTCTTTTAGACTTATTCGTTTTAAATGTGTTATGGTCTTTTTTTTTTTTACTTATCTCTAATCCGATTATACTATTTGATCATCGCACAATAATATACTATTTTTTTATTATATTTTAATTTATTAATTGTACGCACATATTTATTATTAAAAATTTAAATAATTCCGCCACAACGCGGGGGTTTGTATCTAGTAAATGCTAAATCTCTCAAACATACCACGTGTCTCTCTTAAAGCTAACGTGCTTAAAACTGAATCTAAGACGGACCGCAGTGAATAATTGCCTCTCCTTATTACCATGGTACCTGTCTGCCTGCCTGCCAGTCTTGCTAAGAAATTTCGCCTGAAAATCAGAAATCTTGCCCTAAATCCACAAGTCAAAATAAGACAACCCATTATCTCCGAACCCCACAAAAATTCACATCGCCCCAGTTCAACTCTCATACCATCAAAACAGAGATCTGGGTATTATCACAAAGCTAATAATGATCCAATAGCTGTGAACCCGAAGCAACAATTTTTCAATCAATGGCAGTTTCCTATAAAGGCAAGTCTTTCTCTCTCTGTTTGCTGTTAATTTTTGTTATTTTTCACATTTCTAAGGTTTATGCAAACACAAGCTCTGCTAATTTAGATGAACAAGATCACATGATATCCTACATACCCAACAAGATAAATGATCTAAATGTAGTGAATCAACATGAAGTTCAGATAGAAAAGCTTGAAGAGCTAGTGAAAAACCTTACTGAATTGGTGTCTAGGTTAGAATCATTGGTTTCGGAGTCTCCGAAGATTGGAGCTTTTGATGATAAGAACCCTCTTCAAGTAAAAGTTAAAGTTGATAAAAGGAAGAGGGGGGATGGTGGGTTGGCTGAGAATGTTGAGGATGATGGCTCTGAAAGTAATGTGAGAGATGGAGAGAGAGTTGGAGCTGTGTCGGTTACAAAGCATAGTCTGTTCTGGTCGGAGAGGTTTCAGTTTGTGGCTGCTGTGAAGTTGGATTCAAATGCCATGTGTGTTAGTGTGTTGCCATTGAAAGATTTGGAGGGGTTGAGTAAGTATGTTGCCGTTGGGGATGATCAAGGGAGAGTTTACGTGTTTTCAAGAAATGGGGATGTCTTGCTTGAGTTTTATACATTGTCGAATTCCCCTGTTACAACCATGTTAACTTACATGTCGTCTTATAAGAATGAGAGTGTATTGGTTACGGGACATGGAAATGGAGTCATTTTGGTGCATAGGATTTGGGAGGTTTCGAGTGGAGAGGAATGGAATACGCTTCGTATGGAAACTAACGGGAAATTTGTTGTATCTGAGATTGAGGAAGGTGGGTCACCAATAACCATCTTAGAAGTACATCACGTTGGAAGGACGAGGTACATTTTATCTACAGATGTTAGTGGAAAAATTAAGGTTTTCAGGGAGAATGGGTCAGTTCATGGGTTGGCTGTGCCATCAAGCAGGCCACTTGTGTTCTTGAAGCAAAGGCTCTTGTTTCTTACTGAGACTGGCGCGGGATCATTGGATTTGAGGACCATGAAAATTAGGGAGTCCGATTGTGAAGGATTGAACAATTCTGTTGCTCGGAATTATGTGTTTGATGCCACAGAGCGGTCGAAAGCATATGGTTTTACTTCAGAGGGTGATTTGATTCATGTGTTACTTTTAGGTGATATAATGAACTTCAAATGCAGGATTAGATCCATGAAGAAGTTTGATATGAATGAGCCTCTAGCTTTCCAGGCTATTAAAGGTTATTTGCTTGTTGTTAGCCAGGAGAAGGTTTTCGTCTACAATGTTTCATCTCCAAATTATATTAGGGCTGGTGGGCCTCGACTTCTATTCTCTGCCGGTCTTGATGAGATTGTAGCATCATTTCTCAATTATCAAGCGATGGAATTAGATGCCCAAAAGAAAGGAGTAATACCATTAATAGCAAGTGATCATGAAAAGCTGGTTATTCTCAGTCTTGGAAGTGGATATGTGGGAATGTATCGGTCTAACCTACCAATTTACAGAGGAGAATTCAATACCATCTTATGGAGCAGTCCCGTATTGTTTTTTATTCTGTTCATATTTGGAGCATGGAAATTTTTTGCCAATAAGAAAGAAGCTTATTCCTTATGGGGACCTGAAGATCCTTTTACTTCGGTGTCAGCAACAAATGGATCTCCATTAGGATCTGGTTCCGGGGACAGATCTTTCATAGATTCTTCTTCTAGAAGTGAAGTTACGGAGTTGAGAGGTGGTGGTCTAAGAGGTCCAACACGAAGGTATGGCTCTCCATCCCGGTATCCTGGTGGAACCGCCAGCTCCTATAGGCCAAAATCTGCTGATACCAATTCTAGACCTGCTTCTGTAGATCCAAATTTTAGGACATCAGAGTTGAAATTTAGGGGAGCAAATCTAGAATCTACAGCTTACCCAAAAAGAAGAGAGAGCTTATACGTAAACAGTCCAGTTGTAGAAGAGAGCAATTAATTTGTAATCTTATTTCCAGGTACTGTTTCCACATATTACACCGAGTCAGTTCCCTTTGAAATTTTATCCCCAGACCATGTTCGTGCATTATGTGAGCTCGCTATAATTGTACCTTTGCCACACTAGATATGTGATAAAGAAATAATATAAAAAATTGTTACTTTTTCATTGTAGAATCTCTTGAACAATATACTCTGCTTTCTGGAGCGAAAAATAAAATAATTTTTTTTTGGAGAAAATGGACATTAGTAGCTTCTTTTTTGTTTCTTTTTTTCATATTTTATTTCAATTGAATTCTGGAAATAAGTTTCAATCCTAGGGGTCTAAGAGGAACCGTCTAGGAGGGGAACCTAAGAAAAATTTATAACTCGTGACCTTGCACAATAGAGGCAGAATCGTTACCACTAGGCTATCAGCCTATGGCATTTGGTCTCAAAATAGTAGCTATTGGTTTCCTATGTTGTGGAATATTGATATTTGCATGCTGATGGGAACAATGTGAAGGAGGTGTAATGTAGTATATTATCAAATTCTTGCCATATTCACTGAACAAACTCTATACATCAGTTCTTGTTTGTTGGATTAGTTTGTTCAGCCAATGTGGATGTACCCTACCCTGTTGACACATGCTTTGACTGCATCTCTTCACATGGGAGTCTGGATCTCATTTTTATTAATAATAATAGTCCTGTTAGTGTTGCTTCATTTGGTCTTTTTTGAATCTTTACTAATAATAATGTCTGGATCATTTTTTTTAACTTCATAAGAACACTTTTAAGTTGACAACAAGCCGTCATAATAAGGCGCAAGTGGCTTATGCCCTCTAAAATTGGGACAGTAAGACTTGTACTAATAATATCTACATCGGTGCCAAATATCAAATAAACCTTCAAGCATTCGTGCACCAATCCAGTTTACAATCAAAAAATTATGACTTCACACAGGGATTGGTAAGCCCTTCTTCGCCATGCTGTCCAGAATGTCATTCAATGCCTGGCAAAGTCCAACAATCTGCCATAAACATAGAGGCCTGGTTAGGTTAGAAGACGGGCAAGGGGTTGGGAGCTACAAAGTAGAGTATCAAGTAAGGAAGATAATGACGAAAATAAAATGATGAATAGCACTCACAATATCAATAAATTATATATCCTAAAAAGAAGCTAAATTCTACTATTTCTGAAAAAAATTCAGCCACATTGCAACAAGCTATAGAAAAGAAATAAATCACCTGTTGATCCCACTGCTGCAGTTCCTCAGTGTCATCCTCAAAATGTATGAAAGCTTCAACCTAACATTTGGAAATTTTCATGAAAAAGCACCAAAATAAGACTCCAATGTCAATAAGAAGTTTAGCACTAGTGTGCACTACAACAAAAGAAAATTTCTTCTCTCTCTTTGCAAAGCACTAAAATAAGGGTGGCAATCATAAACTAATGGTAAACTAAAATAAAATAACATGGATAAACTAATGGTAAACTAAAATGGATAAACAAACACGGATGTGGCAAAACACTAAAATAAGGGTGGTTTTATCAGTTCACTTAATTCATTAATGGTACTTCTGTTATTTCACCATTTCATCAAGCAAAACTACGTCCACATTAAATTCTTTTTTTCTTTTTTTTTTGTGGGGGGGGGGAGTGGATGGGGACAGTGAACTATATATTTCACATCTGGCACTAACAGGTGAGAAGTGGTGTTACAATTAAGAAAAGAGCATACTTGATCAATAGAGCCCCTCATTCTGTCTTCGTAGATCATCCTTGATGCTATTTTCTCGGCCTGCAAATACAAAACCAACCCAAACCTTAATTAGATTTGAATTGATCGTAAGCAGCAGAAAAAAGAGATAAACAGGGAAACTTGCGGGTTCATTTGATAGAAGTTTACCTTGTTGGGAGCAATGCCTAGCAATGTGCCCAACTCATCAAAGCTATGAGAGTTGTAAATAAGCAAGACAAATATCAGTCAACAGAGAGAGGAATTATACCAGAGAAAGTGTAAATTAATATATAAAAAGAAACAGCAACATTTCGTACCTTATATTGGTATATAGTTTGCTTGCACTCAAGAGGTTATGCTCAATCATAGCACGATCAAGCACAGTAAAATTGTCAGGCAAAAGTGCTTTCTGTTAACAGAACAGAATGTTAGTACGCATAATGGCTACCCTCCAAAAGTGATTCTTTTATGAAATTTCTATACTGGGGAAAAATATTACAAAGAAAAATTGCAACCTGGTGTGCTTTTAGCTCTTCAGAAAATGCCTCGATCTCTGGTTTTCTCAAGATTCTCTCCAAATATACCTAAAAACTCCATATTAGATCTAGCTGTGAGAGTATACAGCAGCTTAAATAAAAACTGCCAAATACACATATCTTCACAATGTCTGAATCTAAATATTAAGATTACATGCGGGTAACTGCCATGCAGGAACTTATGTTTCTGGAAAGGAACGCATATTAAATAGGATGCATGTTAGAAATAACATGTTAGAGAAAGGACATGTGGTGGACGTGCTTCAGCATGATTACACATGAAAGATAGGAGTACCTTCTGCAAAATAGGATAAATCTTCAATTTGGAGCAACGCTCATCCTGTAAAAAAATTATCAGTAGTTCAGCTTAATTCAGAAAAATGCATTTGGCTTCGATGTTGATGTTCATAATTTCCAAGGACTGGAGTGAGCAGGTAATGTAATAAGAAGCAATGTGTAACTGCTAAATGTTTACTTTGTAAAGAGTCGCAAGAACACGAGAACGTTGAGGACCTGCAGCAGCCAGAATTGTGCATGTCACAGCAGCAGCTAGAGCTTGCTCTAATGCCTCTTCGTCGATCACTCTGCCAGAAAACAATCGTCAAATAACATTGCCTACTTGAAAAACATTTTTCATTTAATTAACAGCAGTTTAAACATGACTTGAAATACAAGGAAGATGGTACAGAATGAACCAACATGCAAATTTATGCCGCTAGGCTAATATTTTTTTAAAAACCCAGCCTTATTAATTACTAAACCCAGTTGATAAAAAATTACGGCAATGATAGTCACTTTTATAGAAGAAACTAACATCAATCAAAAGTTTAAGTGACCTGAACCCCGGACTTCTCTAAAATTAAAAGCTTTATCTAGTTTCAAAATATATGAAGAGAGATTCCTAAATATTCTCTTGAAAAAAAGAGATAAATAGATAGGATAAAAACCCAGCTCAAGGAAGGACTGCTAACGAAAAAGAAATAGATGCATTAATGTCTAACGCATAAAGACTTTCTTTGACAAAGAAAGTTCCACTGGCCTGAATAGAAATAGCACTTAGTAATAATGCAGGCAGTCCTTTGTATAGGTTGGAGCTTTGAAGTCTGCCTTATTACTAGAGAAAGGTGAAAGGACATTTTCAACTTGCTCACGAAAAATTGCCACCAAAATAAACTCATATAGTCGTATGGTTCTTTCTATTCTTATTTCTTTGTGCCTTATCTAACCACAGCCAAACTAACAAAGAGAAGCGGGAAGATCGGAAAGAAAATATTCATAAATAAGTCCATGATAATAAATCAACTTTTTCCTAGAATACATACTCATCTTCAATTTGTCGCTGCTCAATTTGTGAGATGTCGTAATATCGCAGAGCAGCTTCCAAGAATTTCCTCTTTAAATCTAAAATCCTTGCATAACAAACCTAAAATAAGGAGAAGGAACAACGTGTTCAATTGGTGATGACATTTCCAACCATTAACGTAATTACTCTCACTTAATGTCAAAGACCATTAACCTTGTACTGCAAATTCAATACTTGATGTTGACTGTTGCTAACCAAAAATGACGCTTTATTGATAAAGGCTTCTGCATTAACAGCATCATCGTCCTGCCAAAGAAACAGCCAAAATCTTCAATGAAGTTATAGATCACAACAATTAAACAAGGATTTAGCAGTCGGGCTCCTTTGTCCTGATCCCCTCCTCACCCCTCACACATGAATGAAATTAGGATGGGAGAGACTGATGTATTGATCCAACATTTACCCAACAAGTGTGACCATTCAAATACTCCAATAACATTGATAGTAATCATGAGAGAAATTGCCGACCATGCATGTATAATGTATTTTATGCACCCTTTACCATTGCTTATATACATGTATAAGTCCACACAGGATATTTGGAGTGGGAATCCTTCTTTGGCTTGAACAATTATAGCAGCTATGCCAGTCAATGTGTAAGATATAACTGACCTTTGCTTGCTTCGTTATAATTGCCCATTTGTAGCAGGAATTAAAAAATATTGTTCATTATCAGTTTGAAATATGGTTTAGAATGAATTCATGCCAAAACAGCTTAGACTTTACCAAATTATAATGACAACTCTTAGTGCATCCATATACTATAAATATTTCAAATACATGATTCATCCCAAATTCTAATGAAAGAATAATTCCATGTCCAAAATCATGACTCGTCATTGCAAAGAGCATAGGCAATGATTAGAGCTTCTTTTGCCTACTACACAAAGAAGACCATTTACCATATTCCGAACTTATAAACGAACAATGAATAGAAATTCTCTTGGTCCTCAATGCATGCACAACTATCATGCATAAATAAAAATACGTGCTCAAATAATGGATTTTACAACCCGTCTCAGCACCAGGAAATCTTAATGCCCAAAAGTATGATGTGAAACAGTGCACAATTTGATCTATCAAATTATAAGCAATAAACTACTAAACAAGCCTGGTATTACCTCAAGGTACAGACGAGCAATTTGGACACATTTTGATAACCTGAATGTATCATCAATCACTCTGCAGAAACAACAATAAAACAAATCATGATAATCTTTAGCAGATTTTAAAGAATGTCTGGAAAGATACTCTGTGGATAAAATATAAGAAGCAGCTTACCTCATTCCAGAGTCGAGATCAATGCCGCTAAGCATGTGTGCTGCCTTTGACCATTGCTGTTCAGACTCATATAAGTCTGCCAGTTTCTCTCTAATGACTAACACCTGCAACTCTCACAAGAAAATAAAACAAGCTATAAATATGAATTGATGCATGACAAGATTATGAAAGCTTGAATTTGGAGAAAATAATTGAAGCTCTGTGCCTCCACTATCCCAAGGATCCTCAACCAGAGAAGAGTAAATATTGATCGCAATCAACTGGAATAATTCTCAATATCAATACTAATAAAAGTGTGTCTAGGCCTTTTATAAGAACCAACGAACTTTTCCTAGAAAAAGATGGAAGCCTTGAAAGAATAAAACTAACATAATAAACCACTTATTACGGGTACTCTAAATAAAATTAAAAAGTCTGAAAAAATAACAAAAGAAATACACATCATCCACGATAACAATGTCACACGGATCAAACCCTATCATCCTAATACTTAACTCTTTATATCGGAAAATTAATTTATCAAACAATCATAAACAAAATATAATTGTTAGAATATTACATAATGCCTTCAAAATATCCTAATCACTGCAACATAAAGAGCAATCGGAATATTTTGCTCACTCTTGAGAAAAATCAATCCTATACAAAATTAACTACGAAAATTGATCCAAGTTGAGAGAAAGCAAGAGCTTGGAACACAATTCTAAAAGATATGCCTTGCTTACCACCTCATGTAACTGCAAACAAGAAACAATTAGTAGAAAAATATTCTCTTAACTTTAAACAGGTAGTCTACTTAGAACTCTATATTTCCTTTGGTTACTCTATGAATGCAGGAGAAGAATAGAAGTCCATCCCATAGTAAAACTAAGTTCTTCGAGGAAACCATTATCATTCATTGCTGTTGTGGAGTATTGAACCAATGACATTTAAGGCTCTTATGCTTAACTGCCACTAAACTAACTTTACTATTCAAAATCCCTATGACTATTACCCATGGGTTTCCCTTCATAACCTTAATTTTTCAATAAGTTAGGCGTGTCCACAAGCTTCTCAAAGTCGCAAAACATGAACAACTAAAAACATTCAGATTTCAGCATTGTAAGACTAGGGTTTACAACAACAACAATAATCTAAAAATCAAATTATTAACAATCAATGCAAATAACAATAAAATGCACACGTAACAATCCCGAAAACCCTATAATATTATCAAAGACAAATAAGATTTCAGCATTGTAAGATATAATCGTGCTAAAAACGAACCTGTTCTTCAAACGAAACCACACGAGGCTGTATCTGCGTGAGGGTATAATTAGCAATCTGTTTCTGGGTCTCCGGCTCTAACCTACCTAACTCAGTCGCAAAGGTCTGTAAAAGCTGACGCGAAACCACCAGAGGAACATCGTCCGATAAAACTAAAAAATCCCCCCAAAAAAACACCAAAATTAAGAAATTAAAGCACTAGTTAAATAAAATTAAATAAATTGAAGGAAAGAAAAAAGCTTGTAATAACTGTGTTCGATGAACTTCTGGGCTTGTACGATGTCGTTTGAGGAAATAACGGAGGCGAGGATGTGTTTGTACTGTTCGATCTTTTGCCTCTGGTCGCCGATTGCCGAAGCACTGGCGAATGCGCTTTCCATGGCGGTGGCTACCGGGGGGATTTCAGACCTCTCTACTGCCTATGAATTTGAACCTCTGAAAACGAGGGTTTTGATGCTGGAAAGTGAAATGAATAAATACCACTACTACTATGAGCACTTTCTAAGGCTTAATTAATAACGATGGGTGTGGATACGGGTCGGATTATGGGTAATGAAATAGCGCTGGGTTTGTTGAAAAGGAACAATTCGGGTTATTGGAATTCGAAGACGAATATGAATCGGGCTAATCATAATTTAAATGCGAGTGGAGCATAATTGCTTAGTCTATCTAATTGGTTACCCCGTATATTTTCTCAAATTAATGTCTCCATTTAATGCAACATGTTTTTATGGTAAAGTTATGTAAATATGTTGAAAACACGAGAATTTAGTTCAAAATTTTCTATTTTCTATATATATAGGAACTCAATGTTGTTAATTCAGGTTTAAGAACTTGAGCGTTCATATGAGGAACGATTGATATAGTCCCGTCCACAATTTAATTTTTAGTATTTCGTAATTTAATACTTCCTCCATACCAAAATAATAAACGTTCTAGAGAGTTTCCCAAAGATTAAGAATAGTTGTAATTTTACTATTTTACCCTTAATTAATACTACCTCCATCCCATAATAATTGTCGTTTTAGAAGGAAATTTTTTTCTCAATTTATTTGTCGTTTACAACTTTCTAGGAGAAACAATTATTTACTTTCCTATATCACCCCTACCTTCTCTCATTGTCCCAAGAAATTTTTCTCTTGTATTAATTGTTTTCAATTCCATAAAGGGGTAGTGATGAAATTTCACACCAATTTTAATTAATAAATGATAGCACTAAATGACTTTCTTAATCCATGTGCATCAAGCTAAAGCGACAGTTATTATGGGATGGAGAGAGTACTATATTTATTTGTTAAGCTTCCTGTGTGCCTTCTATTCTGGTAGAAAAGAATGTGAAGATCTCCTTGTTAAGTTTCGTGCTTTCTCTACCCTCTTGCCGGCGGCCGCTACCTAACCGGCGACTCCATTAACTCCATTAACGATGTCGATCCATTAACGTCGTCGATCACTGCGACTCCATTAACTCCATTATGTTGGATTAATTTTTTATTAATCTTAATTGGGACCACACATGTATATTATTAATGTGAATTATCATGTATAAGTCTAAATTTAAGTGATTTAATTAAGTTTTAAGTAGGCTTAAGGGTATGTTTGTCATGTTATTAATGTGTAGAGATCGGATTTATATTTTTAAATTGATGAGGGGCCAATTTAAAAATACGAAAAGATAGTAACTGTTATTTAGCAGTTTCATCACACGACAGTTTTCTTTATAAGGGGTCATGGTACCCAATTGAGCGTAAGTTTTTATTATCTCTTCATTATTTTCTCTGTATTCTCTGTATCCCCATCAACAAAGAAATTCATTCTAAAATACGCATCAATTAAAAGATCTCAACCCGTTTAATCAAACAATATTATAGAATCTGAGCCATCCATGTTTGATTCATAGATAATTTATGAATTTTGGAGATTTTATAAAAAAAAATAAAAAATGGCGAACCTGCTTTTGCGCCCTGTTGCGGTTTATATAGGAGTATTAGTTAGTTATATATATATAATTAACAGGATAGACATGTATTATACTCCACGCTAGTACTAGTATTACGTAGCATTCAATTCGATGGGGAGAGAGAGAATGTAATATTAGTATTATTATTGGGCATCATTTAATGAATATGATCATAGACTTGCACTGTATATATATATAATCACAGACTTGTATTATATATATGATACAGACTTGTACTATATATATATAGACTAAGAAAACTGACGTGACATGTATGATTAACCAAATTGTATAATCAAGTTTCGTAAGTGTCCATGACACTGTATGATTGGTTTGTGACAAACTGTTATTTCATAAATAAAAAAAAAATGTTCAAATCAGTCTATCTGTCACACTGTATGATTGTGTTCAATATTATGTATAAAGAACATGTAAGGCAATAACTTTTGTAGTACTGTACATGGTGTTTTGGCCATTTCTGTATGTTATAATTATAATAGTGCAGAGCCATGGATGTAGATAAAATAAATCATGTTTTGTCCATTTAATTAATAATAATCAATTAAACGGATGTCACTAAAGTGACCTCTCTTGGCTAGATTGTTTTGTTTAGATTGTTTAGATGTTCGTGTATGTGTATAATTCAAGCAAATATTAATCGATCTAAAGATGGGTTCATATTTGATCGAATTTCATACATATTTGTGATGATAAACATGTGATACTTATCCATGTAACTTAATATGAATAATGAATTCATGCAAACATGGATTTATTATTTAACATAATTATTGTCATTGTTTATATATTTTAACATGAGTACCAATTATAATTAATATCACTGTCCAAAGACATGATATTAATGTTGTGCTAGGTATCTTAAAATGTTGTCATAAAATTAATCAATTTAAAGATTATTTATTTGGTTATTTAAATATGAACATATTAGTTTATTAATTTTTTATATTTGTTCTCTATTCAGTTTTAATGTCTACTACTGCTATATCTGCTAACATGAATAATGTTCCAATGTTAAATGAAACAATTTTAAGGACTGGAAAGAGAACATATTAATTGTTATTGGCTGCATGGACATAGACTTGGCATTAAGAATGCTGAAACCGAATGAACTCACTAAAGAAAGTACTCCCGAGAAAATTGGGTACTTTGAAAAGTGGGACCGTTCGAACAAGCTAAGTCTTATGATCATGAAGCGTGGTATTCCAGAAGCATTTAGAGGTGCAATTACAAATGACAATATCACAGCCATTGAGTTTCTTTATGAAATTCAGAACCGTTTTGTCAAAAACGATAAGTCTAAAACAAGCACGTTTTTAGCAAGCTTGATTTCAATGAAGTACAAATGCAAGGGTAATGTCAAGGAGTACATCATGGAGATGTCTCATCTTGCTTCAAAGCTTAAGGCACTAAAGCTTGATTTATCGGATGCTATACTTGTACATTTGATTCTAATTTCTCTTCCTGCACAATTCAGTCAGTTTAAAGTAAGTTACAACTGCCAGAAGGAGAAATGGACTCTCAATGAACTCATTTCATTTTGTGTGCAAGAAGAAGAAAGATTGAAGCAAGATAGGACCGAAAGTGCTCATTTGGCAAGCACCTCTAAAGGCAAGGGCAAAAAGAAAGATAGAGGAAAAGAAGTTAATGTTCCTAAGGGTCCGGGGCAAAAGAAACAAAAGTCTGAAAATGATTGTTTCTTTTGTGGTAAGCCTGGACATAAAAAGAAGGATTGTACCAAATTTGCTGCCTGGCGTGAAAAGAAAGGTACATTTCATGTTTTGGTCTATTCTGAAATCAATTTAACTTCAGTACCAAAAAACACTTGGTTGGGTAGATTCTGGTTCTACTACTCACATTTCTGTTTCTATGCAGGGTTGCCTGCACTCCCGAATGCCAACTGATGCTGAAAGACGTATCTATGTGGGTGATGACAAATCAGTGGAGGTGGAGGCAATAGGACATTTTAGATCGTTGTTAAGTACTGGTTACTATTTGGATTTAAAAGACACTTTTGTTGTACCGTCATTTAGACAAAATTTAGTTTCTATTTCTGCATTGGACAAATTCGGTTATTATTGTTCTTTTAGAAATAAGAATTTTAATTTGTCTATTAATTCGAATATAGTTGGTACCGGTTTACTTAATTTTTTTGATAATCTATATTTGCTGAAAACTATTTCATCTTACAATGAAACCTTGCATATGGAAACGCGTGGTACTAAAAGAAAATTAGATAAAGAAAATTCAACCTCATTATGGCACAAACGCCTAGGTCACATATCTAAATCAAGAGTTGAGCGTCTTGTGTCTGAAGGGATTTTGGACTCCCTTGATTTTTCTGACTTTGATGTCTGTGTTCATTGTATCAAGGGAAAACAGACTAAAACGAAGAAAATAGGTGTCAATCGAATTACAGTCGTCTTAGAATTAATACATACAGATATTTATGGTCTATTCCCTACAGCTTCTTGGAATGGTCAACAATACTTTATAACATTCATAGACGACTATTCTAGATATGGTTACCTATTTCTTATACATAAAAAATCGCAGTCTTTGAATGTGTTCAAAACATTTAAGGCCGAAGTTGAGTTACCACTCAATAAACGGATTAAAAAGGTCAGATCTGATCGTGGTGGTGAATATTACGGCAGATATGACGGCTCAGGTGAACAATGTCCAGGACCGTTTGCTAAATACCTAGAGGAATGTGAAATTGTCCCATAGTACACTATGCTAAGGTAGCCTAGTATGAATGGTGTATCTGAGAGACGAAACCGGAATCTTAAGGATATGGTAAGAAGTATGATTAGTCAATCTACTTTACCAGAGTCACTCTGGGGTGAGGCTCTAAAGACAGCAACTTATATCCTCAATCGGGTGCCAACAAAAGCAACTGCAAAAACACCGTATGAACTTTGGGTTGGGCGAAAGCCTAGTCTAAAGCACTTACGTGTTTGGGGATGTCTTGCTGAAGCGAGGCCTTATAAGCCTCGTGAAAGGAATTTGGACTCCAAAACTGTTAGCAGCTACTTTATTGGCTATGCAAAACGATCACGGAGTTACAAGTTTTATGATCTCACTAGTAAGTCAATTTTTGAGACGGGAACTGCAACATTTTTTGAGGATGTTGAGTTTGGGGGAAGAAATCAAATCAGGAACATTGTCTTTCAGGAGGAAGAAGGAGAAAACTCAATTCCTACTACTATTTTTGACAATGTGCAAGTTTCTATACCTGTAACTCAACAACCTCAAGAATCTGAGCAATTAAGGCGATCCACGAGAGAAAGAAAATTTGCAATTTCAAATGATTATATCGTGTATCTTCAAGAACAGGAGGTAGAAAATGGAATGCCGGAAGATGATCCAATTAATTTTTGGCAAGCCATGCAAAGTTCTAACTCTCAAAATGGATTGAAGCCATGAATGAATAGTACAAGTCTATGCAAGACAATAAAGTTTGGGAACTTGCTCCATTACCGTATGGTGTGAAAACCCGTAGGTTGCAAATGGATATTTAAACCAAAAGGGATTCAAATGGTAATGGTAATAAGGCACGTCCTGTGGCTAAAGGCTTTACTCAAAAAGAAGGAATTGACTTTAAAGAGACTTTCTCTCTGGTTTCTTCGAAAGACTCTTTTAGGACAATTATGGCGTTTGTTGCACATTTTGACCTTGAGTTACATCAAATGGATGTCAAAACATCATTTCTCAATGGTGACATTGAAGAAAACAATTTATATGGTGCAACTTGAAAACTTTGTGTCTGGAGACCCAAAGAATATGGTTTGTAAATTGACAAAATCCATCTATGGACTCAAGCAGGCATCTCGTCAGTGGTACTTCAAATTTCATCAAGTCATTGTTTCATATGGTTTTGAAATAAATATTGTTGATAATTGTGTGTATCACAAATTCAGTGGGAGTAAACATATTTTTCTAGTTTTATATGTCGATGACATATTACTTGCCATAAATGACATAGACATGTTGCATGACACCAAGAGATTTCTATCAAAGAACTTTGAAATGAAAGATCTTGGTAATGCTTCTTTTGTGTTAGGGGATTGAGATACACCGAGAACATTCTCGGCGTATATTGGGATTGTCACAAAGGAACTATATTGAGAAAGTTCTCAATAGGTTTAACATGCAAAATTGTAAATCAGGTAAAACCCCGGTCGCTAAAGGAGACAAATTTAGTCTCAGTCAATGCCCAAAGAATAGCCTTGAAATTAAAGAAATGCAAAAGATTCCATATGCATCGGCTGTAGGGAGTCTAATGTATGCTCAAGTATGTACGCGTCCGGATATTGCGTTCATAGTTGGCATGTTAGGCAGATATTTAAGTATCCTGGCATGGATCATTGAAAGGCAGTCAAACAGGTTATGAGGTATTTACAGAGAACAAAGGATTATATGCTCACATATAAGAGATCGGATCGGTTAGAGATCATTGGGTATTCCAATTCTGATTTTGCTGGGTGCCAAGATAGCTGGAGATCCACTTCAGACTATGTTTACTTATTGGCTGGTGGAGCGATTTCATGGAGGTCTGCAAAACAGATGCTCGTTGCTTCGTCTACCATGGCTGCAGAGTTTGTAGCATGTTATGAGGCATCAAATCATGGAATATGGTTTCGAAATTTTGTCACTGGGCTGTGAATTTTGGAGGGTGTTGACAGACCATTAAAATTATATTGTGACAATAAATCAGCGGTATTATATTCCAACAACAACAGAAGCTCAACAAAGTCAAAGCACATTGAAATCAAGTTTCTCGTTGTACAAGAAAGAGTGCAGAATGGACAGATTTCTATAGAGCTCATTGGGACAAACTCCATGATAGCGGATCCGCTCACAAAAGGATTATCACCAAATGTCTTTCACGAGCACACTGCTCATATGGGTGTTATTCTATTTGAGGATACTATAGTTTAGTGGGAGTTTGTATTTGGATTATTACTCTATGTTAAAACTACAAATTTTATTTATATATTTTTCTGCAGAATTAAAATATTCAGTTTACTACACTCTATTAAGTATATTGAAGTATTGATCTCACTAAAGTTAATTAAGTAGGACCAGTTGGAAATAGGCGTGTGTGAATCACATTACATGTAATTTCCATGTTATGCATCCATGATTGATCTATGTTATTTAGCTATGTTGGCATACGAGACCATTGATAGGTCCAATTACGGCTATTGTAATGAAGACCGCTTTGATCCTATATTAATGTAGCTAATGGACGAGATTGTTTGGATACCCTTTAGAACATGAAAACAAATTTCAGGAGCTCGCTAAAGTTAAACACATTTCTTAGAATACATATGTGGTCCGGTGGGAGATTGTTGGATTAATTTTTTATTTATCTTAATTGGGACCACACATGTATATTATTAATGTGTATTATCATGTATAAGTCTAAATTTAAGTGATTTAATTAAGTTTTAAGTAGGCTTAAGGGTATGTTTGTCATGGTATTAATGTATAGAGATCGGATTTGTATTTTTAAATTGATGAGGGTCCAATTTAAAAATACTAAAAGATAGTAACTGCTATTTAGCAGTTTCATCACACGGCAGTTTTCTTTATAAGGGGTCATGGTCCCCAATTGAGCGTAAGTTTTTATTATCTCTTCATTGTTTCTCTGTATCCCCATTAATAGAGAAATTCATTCTAAAATACGCATCAATTGGAAGATCTCAACCCGTTTGATCAAACAATATTATGGAATATTGTGAAACCCCAGATTTTATGAATAAAGATTTAATTTTTTTCGAAATATTTTTTTAATATTATGTTGTGAATTTGAGATAATGTTATAGTTGTGGGTAATATTTATAAATTTTACAAAGTATGCAAGTTGTTGTATTATATTCGATTGGTCGGAGAATATTATTTTTGTCGGGGAATATTCGTACGACGGCACAATTATTGGTGGACCCCACAACGGAATTATTGTCGGATTGAGAAAACGACAAAAATATTTTATTAAAAATAACGGCGGAAGTTTTACCGTTGATACTGTTGAACTACTCGGTAGTAAAAGTACAGTAATACGTGTGGTTGCATAGTAGCATACGGTATTGATTATTGAGGCTTACGTGATTAGTCACTCAGTTTGATTCAATTATTGTCAATTAATAATATGAATTATTTAGCGATAATGAAGTTTGTTTTATTCGTATTATTAACGTAATAAAACAGAAACATTTTTATATAAAACAAAATACTTTATTAAAGTTATTCTATAAATAGAATATATTATATTTTATTTAAAAGATTTTTCTTTAAATATGGACGTCAGATTAAAGTAAATCAATCTGGACCATTCATGGATTAGTTACTATGCATTCCATTTTTCTATAAATAGAAGCTCATTCCTTAATTATTTTCTTACGAATTTACTGAAACTCTAGAGAGAGATACTATAGAGAGAGAGAGAGAGAGAGTTCTTCTTCTATAATCTGGAGCGTATTTCTTTAGAGTTTAAGAAAGCTTTGAGCGTAGTACAAGTTTCTTCGAGTATATTTTCGCCCTACCAGTCGGAATACTCTTCTTTCAAAGGTAAGAGATATTATTTGTTGTACCCGTAAGGGGTATTATTTCTTTTGTATTCATGAAGAGAAATTCTGTTATTCCATTATTTATTATTCTGTTGGAAAAACCTGTATACGCGGTCTACCCTAAAACTTGGTGACATTCTTCTATTATTCTGTTGGAACATCATGTCTATGTGTTTTACACCGGACCTGGTTCCATCTTTATTATTATTCTGTTGGAACATCCTGTCTGTGTGTTTTACACCGGACCTGGTTCCGTCTTTATTATTATTCTGTTGGAATATCCTTCTTGCTGTGTTTTTACGCCGGACCTGGTTCCATTATTTATTATTCTGTCGGAATATCCTGTCTGTGCGTTTTACGCCGGACCTGGTTCCGTCTTTATTATTCTGTTGGAACATCCTGTCGGTGTGAATTTTACCTGACCTGGTTCCGTTATTATTATTCTGTTGGAATAACCTGTCTATGCGAAGTACCGCATGCATGGTGATTTCTTTTGTTATTCCATTCTTTATTTTACTCAGTTGGTTAAAGTTTTGACTTCTATACTCCATGAAATTAGTAGAATATCCTTGATATTTGCGCTTCATCCAGTATCTTTTCATGAAAATATTCTTCTGAGCATTCTTGAATTTTACTCTACACAAAAGTATCATGTTGACAATTTGGACGTTATTGGCTCCTGAACAAATTAATTCTTGAACTTGTTTTATTGAATTCTTATATCATTGTCATCATCCTCATGCTTATATTATGTTGAAAGTCATATGTGGCCTGTAGTGCATAGATGGACTTGGTATGATTATGACCAGGGATTATTCGGTATAATCATAACCGTAATGTTACAAATGATGTGGAAAAAGTCCTCATTGGTCCTCCGTAGTGCATTGATGGACAGTTTTTGGTATGATTATGACTATGGATTCTCTTTAGTCGTAGTGCAAAGATGAATTGTTTCATGGCATGATCAGGAACGTTGATTAAAACACGATTATCTTTGGCCCGTAGTGCATGGATAATTCGTGGTCGTGATACTAAAGAATATCCTTGGCCGTAGTGCAGGGGTGATTCGATGATGTGGATTATTTATTAAGCTGAGTCCCAGCGATAAAAGTCATGAAAAAACCTTTTAAATCATAAATGATAGTAGATTTTATTCTCTACTTGACTCTTTTAATGGATTGCTTGATCCGCTGCAGTTAAACTTGATGTCTATTGTATTTTATCAGTTTAACATTGTTGAAGACTATGATAATTTATTCTGCATTATCTTAGTCATAATATCTCTTACTGGGCTAGTTGAGCTCACCCTTTATTTCACTGTTCTCTTCAGGAAATGAGAATATAGTTGGACGAGTCGGGAAACGGGAGTGATGGACCAGATGATAGCATTAGTAGTCATCACTATTCTATGTAATAGTGTGATAATAATTGTAATAAGGACTCCTTTTGAGTATGGATACTCTCTAGAAGACAATATTTGTATCCAAAATCACAGTTTATGTTTTGTCGTATTGTACACGACAGTTGTATTATTAGTAAGTTGTATTTGAATTCTGTACCATGTATCTGGAGACCCAAGATGGGTGATGTATACCTAATTTTGGGGGCGTCACAGTTGGTATCAGAGCTTAGGGATATGATCCCTGGCTAGGATGTGAGAATAGAATTAGGGAGGGGAGAGACGGGGAATTCCTTCGCTAGTATGACCTACCTAAGTTTACTTGTTATTTAATTGGTCGGTCAGAGTATAGAGATAATATGTGATATGTTAATTAACCCTTATTTGTAATAGTATTTGAAAATGACATCTGAAAATGTTGAGATAAGCAATGGAGCACAGAAGACCGTTGAGTCTCCCTAGATCAATAATCAGGACAATGTGCAACAGGATGACGATAATCCTCCTGTAAACAACAACACTGATCATTTGACGAACGACGGTACGTTGAAGAGCTTTTTAGAATTCATGCAACATCAGGCGAAGGCGGCTCCTGTTCATAATGCAGGAGGAATCAATGGCAACCTACGGTTGGTCACCGCTAAGCAATTCAAGGAGCTGGGACCACAGAGTTTTTGGTTAAAAGCTAGAACCACTTAAGGCAGAGACGTGGTTAAAGCAGATCACCAAGATATTTGATGTCTTGAGATGCTCTGAGGAGCAAAAGGTTCCCTTTGCCACCTTTATGTTACGTGAAGAGGCAGATCACTGGTGGGAATCTGTAAAACGTACC